>SMJT01000033.1:478763-571510 GCA_004349715.1 Crucihimalaya himalaica | reverse complement strand
ATTTTGAATTATAAAACAGAGGATTTATAAGTATACTGATTATGATGACAAATCATAAGGAGTATAAAAACAATCTTAACCATTAGAGACAAAACAAAGAGGTATGTTGAAGACATCTGTAAGCTAAGGCTTATTTCCTATATAATTTTTATATCTCAGATCCTAATATGTAATATTAGTTTTATTCATTAGCTATGAATTCGAGGTGTGTGTGATGAAAAATACACAGATATTCAATTCAAACAAATAGCTGTCCATCCAGTTTGAATTTGGAAAAACACAGGTCAATTTTCCTCTTCTCATTTATTAAATGGGTTACAACTTCATTAACACTCTGTCTTTGTATAATTTTACTATTATGAATATTAATAGTATTGAGTTTCTTTTTCTTAGTATATAGTTATATTTTATTGCTTCTAGCTTGGAAAGTTCAATGGTATATATGTTATCTGTTATAGTGAGAGTAGTGATTGTTTTATGTGAAAAACTAGATTTTTGCTCAGTGACTTGACTATTTTTTTATAGTGTAGTACATACTTTTTATTATATTTATCTATGTACTTATATATGTTATGTAAATAAACTGATTAAAAATTAACGAATCTAAACTAATGACAAAGAATGAAACTAAAAGGTATTAGCTTGGAACACTCACGACGGGTAGATGCTTGTCATGGCTATGATTACAATCTCTTGAATGAGAAAGACCTTCGTATGCTGTATCGTTCCCCCCACCCTTTTCTTTGAAGTTTATAACAAGCCACGTACCTTCTATTAAGATTCTCTAATCAATGATATATTAAAAAACTAATATCATAATCAACTTATAGATCATAAGGTATTAACAGTATTTAATGTCAGCACCCTAACACATACATTGTTTTATTGTTAAATGAGGAATGGATGGATTAAACATTGATATGCAATATCTGAAAGTTCAGCTATGGACAAAAGTGATCGTTTTTAGGAGCACAAAAACAAAACAGTTCTTTTATGGATGCTTGTTCTTTCCACGGTGGTCATAACTTGTAAGGTTTCTTCAAGTAAGTTTATTTCTTTTCCCCATTTGTTTCAATATTTGATGTTTCTGAGAATGGAAATCAGAGAATAACCAAAGATCTTCTCTATTGCAGATACCTTGAAGGAATTACGAAGCTGGACTAAATCAGGCTTAATGTCTTCTAACATGAGTTTATTTTTTGTTTTTTATCTCACGATCACTTTGAATAAATAGATTTATTTTTCATGTTAGAATAAACGTAACCTTGCAGACACAAATTCTAGCCAACCAGTTTGATTTAAAAAAAACAGTTCAGTTTCCTCTTTCTTTTTATAGGTAGATATAATTAAAGTAAATAAAAGGTATATAGGCTGGAATACTACACGAGTATATACTGTCATTGCATATGCATACTACTCTTGAATGGAAGACCTTCTTTGTCTGTATTCGTCCACTCTGAGTTATAAACAACGCCACATACCTTTTAGTTAATATTAGCTTCTCTTCTAAAACGATTTGGTTACTTCAATTATAACTTATATAAATTTCAAACGTTTATCAAATTATGTGAATGTATTTTCATGACACACTGAAATCAGAATGAGTGTTTTAGAAACAGACTTAAGATGTTACACTTCAGTGTTAGTTGTGATGTTTTAATATTAGTTACCTCATAAACCGTTTTTTATGAGTTAAAACACATGAAAATTTATCTATGTTATCTATGACTATATATATTTATTAACATAAACTATTAAATTACGACAACTAAATAAGTGAAAAAAGAATTGTAACTAAAAGTATATGGCTGAAACACCACACCGGGTTAGTGCTGTCATGCTATGATACTACTCATTTGAATGGAAGATCTTCGTGTTCTGTATCATCCCACTTGAGTTATAACAACGCAGCGGACCTTGAAGTTATAAGATTCTTCAAATCATGATATATTAAAAACTATACATAATCAAATTAGATCATAATATTATTAACAATTTTAATGTCCGCACCTAACACTACTATTGTTTTATTGTAAGAGGAATGGATGGATTAAACATTGATATGAATATCTTTCCGGGGAAAGTTCAAGCATGGAAAAGTTGATATGGAGTGTATCTTCTTTATCTATAGAAAAATGTCGTTTTATTTACTCTAACTTGACATGTTCGAGTAAATATATATGTTGTTTCTGTTATAGTGAGAGTAGTGATGTTTTTGTGAAATAATATGCTTAGTGACTGATATTTATTTATTATGTTAGTACTATTTTTATATTCTTATCAATGTACTTTTATGTTAATGTCATAAACGGATAGAAATTTAAGTCTTAATAATGAAACATAATTAACTAAAGAAAAAAAAAAAAAAAAAAAAAAAAAAAATGTATATTAGGCTGGAACACTCACACGGGTATGCTGTCATCTATGGATATACTCTTGAATGAGAAAGATCTTTCGTGTCTGTATCGTCCCACTCTGAGTCTATAACACGCAGTTACCTTAGTAAATATTAGGTCTCTTTCCAAAAAAATATTGGATCTACCTTCTACTTATAATAAATTTAAAAAGTCTAAAATCAAACTTCTGTGATGTATTTTCATAATGACACTAAATCTAGATTAAGTGTCTTAGAATCAGACTGTGATAGTTAAAATTTCCATGGTTAGTTAGTGATGTTTAATATTTAAGTTAAACTATAACAGTTTTATTTAGAATGAGTTTTTAGAAACAGACTTAGATGTACACTTCAGATGTTAGTTAGTGATGTTTTAATATAGTTAATCTATAACAGTTTTTATGAGTAAACAAGTGAAAATTTATTCTCTGTTATCTATGATTATATATGTTATTTAACATAACGATAAATTACGAACTAAATATGAAAAAGAATGTAACTAAAAGGTATAGGCTGGAACTTCACACGGTATGCTGTCTGCTATTGATACTCTTTGAATGAGAAAGATCTTCGATGTCTGTATCATACCACTTGAGTTATAACAACGCCACGTACCTTGAAGTTATAAGATTCTTAATCATGATATATTAAAACTACTACATAATCACAATAAGATACACTAATTATTAACAATTTTAATGTCAGCACCTAACACTTACTATGTTTATTTGTGAAATGAGGACATGATGGATTAAACATTGATATGCAATACTTGGAAAGTTCAGCATGGAAAAAAGTGATATTAGGATGTTATTCTGTTACTATAGAAAAATGAACCGTTTTATTTACTCTAACTTGAACATGTCAGTAATATATATGTTTGTTATCTGTGTATAGTGGATTAGTGATGTTTTTGTGAAAATAGTTGCTTAGTGACTTTGATATTTTCTTATCATAGTTAATTACTTTTTATATATCTTATCATGTACTTTATATAGTATGCCTAACGGATGAAATTTAAGTCTAAATAATGAAAAATAATAATAACTAAAGGTAGTATAGGCAATAGAGAACAATCACAACGGTATGCGTTCATGCTATCGATACTAACTCATGAAATGAGAAGATCTTCGTGTCTGTAATCGTCCCACTCTGAGTTTATAAACAACGCCACGTACCTCTTTAGTTAAAATATTAGCTTTCTTTCAAAAATATTGTGATACTACCTTCTAACTTATAATAAATTTAAAAAGTTAAATTCAATTCTGTGATGATTTCATGTAACACTGAACAAAGATTAAGTTTCTTAGAATCAGACTGTATAGTGTTAATTCCATGTTAGTAGATTGATTTTTAATATTAGTTAATTCATAAAACCAGTTTTTATTTAGATGCAGTGTTTTAGAAACAGATTAGATGTTACACTTCAGAAATGTTAGTTAGTTGTTTTTATATTAGTTCAACATCATTAAACCAGTTTTTTGAAGTTAAACAAATGAAAAATTTATCTACTGTATCTATGTACTTCTAATATATGTTATTTACAAACTGATAAATTACGAAAAACTAAGTAATGAAAAAAGAATTTAACTAGTATATAGGCTGGGACACTCACACGGTATGCTGTTCTGCTATGATACTCTCTTGAAATGAGAAAGATCTTCGAGTCTGTATCATCCCACTCTGATTATAACCAACCGCCACGTTACCTTGAAGTTTAAGAATCTTAAATTCATGATATATTAAAAACAACTTAATCGCAATAATCAATATAGATCATTATATTATTAACAAATTTTAATGTCAGCAGCCTAACTACTATTAGTTTTATTGTTAAAATGAGGAAATGGATGGATTAACATTGATTATGCAAATATCGGAAAGTTCAGCATGAAAAGTGATATAGGAGTTATCTCTACTATAGAAAATGATACCTTTATTTACTCTAACTTGACATGTTCAGTATATATATGTTGTTATCGTATAGTGAGCAGTTGTGATGTTTTTGTAGAAAAATAGATATGCTTTAGTGAACTGATATTTTTTTTAAGTAGTACATAACTTTTTATATATCTTACAATGTACTTATATATGTGTTATGTCACATTAAACGGATGAATTAAGTCATAAATAATTGAAAACATAATATAACTAAAGGTTAAGGCTGGAACACTCACACGGGTATGCTGTCATGCTATGATACTACGTCTTGATGAGAAGAATCTTCGTGTCGTTTATGTCCCACTACTTAGTTTAACAACCGCAGGTACCCTTTTAGTTAAAATATCTAGCTTCTCTTATCAAAAAAAATCTTGGAGTACTACCTTCGTACTTATTAATAAAGTTTAAAAGTTACATCAAATTCTGTGAGTGTATTTTCAAGATGAACACTCGAAATCTAAGATTAAGATGTCTTAGAGATCAGACCTTATATTTTAAATTTCCATGTTTAGTCAGTATGTTTTAATATTAGTTAACTCATAACACCAGTTTTATGAGGTTAAACCATGAAACATTTCAATGTGGTGATTTGATGTTTAATTATGGTATAACACTAAACTTGAATTTAATTTTTAAAGTTCTTCTTTAATTCCCGAATGCTATTGAAAATTATAAGTTTCCTCAAAAGATAAATAAAAACCACATAGAGATATATTAAAAATATCTAAATCAATTGTTACAAACTAACCAAAGGTTTCAGACTCTGGAACTCTCCGCTTCTTAATAGAGCGAAAGTTTGCAAAATCAAAGTAAGACAATGGTGTGATTTGTATAAGTTCTGTCATCTCAGTAGGAAAATAGAACTTAATATGGAATGGATGATTAGTGTTTTTCACACGATTAGGAGAATCAATGATCATAAAATCCTTTATAAAATACCAAGAACCTTCCTTTAGTTCTCTAACATTATCAAACTTAAAAGGACCACCAGCAATCGATGCCTCAATTTTAGTCCCCTACACAAACAAAAACAGACTAAGAAATTTGTATAAACATTCAAAATCTTTTAAAAAATAGATTTGATCAAATCTTAGTAACCTGTTGGTCAACTAAAAGCAATTCAACTTTTCTGAAAAACCGTGGTGGTGTAACTTGCCACCAGCTGAGTAGCTTAACACAAATAAGCCAGTCTTTACTACCTGGAATGAGGTCAGCTACGTTTGTAGGAACTTGCATGATTTCTTGCAGAAGATTAGATTTTCAGAATAAGGAGATAGAAGGTGTTAGAAGATATATGAAATATAGTTTAGAGGATGCCATATATAGACATGAGGAGATCCATTAGATTCTGAATAATGTTAAAAAATAAATACAGAATATTTTATCTACCTATATAGAAGGAAAAATTTGTTATATCATATCAAACATGATATGACTATAGATAGCTATGTATATCTGTGAACATTGGTAAGGCAAATTTACTTTTTTCAGAAAACAACTTTCTCAATAACAACAAAAAAGAATCATGCACCATATATGCTAGGCTGGCCATTGACTGTGAAGATATCAAATCATGACATGCATATTTCAATCTAGATTATAACTGTTGAATACCACATAGTTAGGTTTAAACGAAATTTGAATAATGTTTCTGAATGTAAGATATTTGATAAGACCATAATATATAGTTTTATGAATGTAGACAAATAAACATGATAAAAATACAATGAAAGTACATCAAGTATATTATGCGGATGACCTATATAACAGTTACTGATCCATAACAATTATTCATACCAAAACATGTTTTAAAAAACATAAATCATTAAATTAAACAGAACAGAAGTCTAAAAAACAATATATGATTTAAACTAAACCAAATGAAAGTCTGAAAATAAACTTAGTAATGAAATATTATGAGGTTCAAAAAAAAGAGTAAAACAATGAAAGCAATTAAAAAACAGAACTTGATTAAGTTTATGATCATAAACTTATTTGTTCTTCTCGACCTTTACTTTAACTTCAGAAACTTTCTGCACTTCCATCTTCTTCTCCTCATTACAAAAATCATACGACTCCTTATTCTGAGAAACATTAGGATCACCACACGTAACAATAGCATCATTAAATGTCTTGTTTACATCTACCTTATTTCCTTCAAATGAACCTCTGCAAACTTTCTTTGTGGCTGAGGACTGCTCAGTAACTTCTAAGTTAAGAGCAATTACACGTTTTGATGAGGGTGTGCTCGATAATAAAAGGGAACTCTGCATCCAAAGCAAAAGCCATTGGTATTAGGATACTTTCTGACTATTAAAACTTTTAACTTATAATGTATACAATAGATTAAAATACCTGATCACCAGATAGAATAGAAGCTGGATTTATCAAACCTTCAGAATCTTCATTAATATCTTCTGCAATCATTCCATCCTTAGCCAAAACTTTGGACACTTTGTAAGAATCTTTACCATCCATAATGTTCTCCTTTTCCACACAAACCAGTAAAAGAAATGTCTTCCCAATCAGATTTTTAATTGCATCTGGTAGAGCTTCAGGATCGACAATCTGGTTCAAAGCTCAAGTTCAAGTAGAACTGTTAGAGTTCAAGTTCAAGTTCAAGTTCAAGTAGAACTGTCTTCTTTGGATATTGAAAACTATCATCATCCTTAACAGTCACCATTTGATATTTTAAAGTGCTCTCACGAAATGTGAGAGTCAGACCATCAGATGGTAGCCTGCAAATGAAGGAAATATATTAAATCACACTGATTATCAATGATGTAAATAAGAAATTACAACTACTTACGATTGGACAAATCTATTAACTTTCGGATAAGAAGGATTAACATGAACTTGTGAGGCATCAAATGAATTTGAGAGGCTTATTGTTCTTGAGGAAAAATAAGAGTTAATATAAATGTTTAACAGAAAATACATAATCAGAGAATATAATTAATCAAACTAACTATTATAAATATACTAACCTTTGAAGGTTTTTATTTTAGGAAACCTTAGTAAACATATAACAATGCCACCATGAGCTGATTGACATTCCCTAAAGACTTTTTCAGCAAAACCTCCCCATAAGGTACATGAAAGCCTCTCATCACTATACCATTAGAACACCATTAAAAAAACATACTAATTATTTCTAGATCAATACAGATAAGTACTTTATGATATATGAAAAATATAAACACATCTTTTAGCTTACTTTTCATCCCTCAATTCAAAATCCAACTTCTTAGTTGGCTTGTTGTTAACCTCCAAACTCTCCATTTCTCCAACGTTAACAATTTGACCAGGCACATCTAAAATATTATAATCAGAATATCATGACACTAACTGCATATCAAAAGTACAAACAATAAAAATTGTTATAAAATAAAAATTTATATTGACTTACCAATCAACATAGCCGGATTAAGGGCACCCATCAAAATTTGATTAAACTTAGCTAAAGTCAAAAAGTTTGAATCTGATTTAAGATAACATTGGGTTACAAATGTGCCATTGAGAAAAGCAATTTTGTATAGATGGCTTGTTGGTCGGAATTGGCCGGTTGCATAAGTGAGAGCAAATGTCTCAATGAATCTCCAATGACCAAGAGGAAGCTGATTTGAGAATTTGTGGACTAAATCTTTTTTTACAGATGCATGAATCTTAAAACCTTGAAAATATAAGGTAATGAACTGTTAGATTTATATTTTTCAGTTTGTAAAAAGTTAATGAAGTTGGCTTACGTGTTCATCTGCAAAAACCAATTCCAGAATTTCACCGGTGCTGATGGTGTATTGACGCCATGAGTGAAGGACTTTGACCTAGACACGCCAAGTAGTCTTATACGATCGTAAATCTCTAAGGTAAGCAAACGAAGCAGCCATATATTTGTTTTGAAAGATTGTGGTGATGGGATTATTGTTTACGAAAGATTTGTTGCATATGACGGTAACCTAATGAATGTATTTATAGGTTAACGCAAGAATGCAAGGTTTGAAGTAGGTTAAATCTAGGAAAATCTTAGTGAGTATATTCTCAGTTAGTTATAAATATTCATTAGATGAATTTGTGGAATCTAGTTAATGATTAGTATAAATGTGTTTGTAGGATATGTTAATGATTGATATAAATCGGTTTCAAGATATTCATAGATATTGCTACGGATTAAGAAAGAAATTTTATAGAGGTGAATGATATCTCGTAAGATTTTGGTGATAATGTGTTTTATAAGATATTCCGAATATTATGATTTCGAATTGTTTTTAGATTTGCTAATAAGATGGTTTAATTAGATTTTGATATTTATTAGGATACCAAAAGCTGGATTAATTCAATAGATTTGAAGATTAATTGGCTAGGGATATTAAGATTTTGATATAGATGATATCCCGTAATTTAAGTTTTCTGATACAATGTGTTAGGTAAGATTTTATGAATATTATGATAACCAACTATGATATATGTTTATAGGTTTTAAGGGCCAAGATATCAAGAGAGCTAGTAAAATCCGATGGACGGCCTAGATCAACACTTCGGACCCGCGTAAGTAGCCTTGAAACGTGAACGGATCATCCGATTGTTCCTAAATTAAGGGCCGAGATTTAACGAAAAACATGACTCAACGGCCACGATTAAAACATCTTGACCCGCAACGAACGGCTGAGATTTAAAACTGAAGATCCGCGTGTTTATCCGGATCCGAACTGGGTTACCTGATTTCTCAAGCTTTAAAAATACTTTTTGTACGCTTAATGAGTTATTTCCAAATGTTCTAAACTCCAATGACATTGTAATGTAATTTTTTACAGAACAAATGTTTCTCTGAAATAGTTGCTGCAAAAATAATAAGTAGATTTAGTAAATTTAGTATGATTACAAAGTGTAGTAAAATCAAGAAGCATAATTAACATATATCTATAGATTATAAATTATTCATATTATTTCAAAGCGAAAAAAGGATTCATGTATTGTTTAAATGATAAATCAAAATAATAATAAAAATAAAAAAACATTTGCGTAATTCGAATATATAAACAAATATTAAATGAAATATGTGTTTAACGAATATGGAAGTAAGCACTATTTATCACGATTATGCAGGGATATTGGTGGTTTAATATAACACATTATAATAAAATCTACTTTTCCAATAATTAGTACCTACGTACCGTTAACTCTAATAATTATTATAATTAGTACCTACATTCACGATAAATCCGAGTTTGGAATTATGATTTGAAATCCTTTGTAACGTTAATTAGAAGATTAAATTGAGATATTCGAATATATGGGAGCATATTCCTAAAACAGAAACTAAATATTGTATACTTGAAAGAATGTGTATATATTTATTCTTATCTAACCTAAAAAAGAACAATGCCTAAGCCGACTTTTTGTATTATAAATATAGCATTCGATTTTTAATATTCTGTATAACCTAAGCTCTAATCTCTTTTACTCCAAAACATCGATCACAAAAAACAAAATCGAAAAACAAATTCGATTTTTAATATTCGATTTTGGATGCACATTTATGACAGTAAGCCCTTCAAAATGTTGTGTGTAAGGTTTTACCCCAAATATTATTGCAAGTGTCCGATACACCGCTATAGTACTTAGGGATCGATTCACAGAGACCAAAACGACTATACTATGGATTATAATAACTAAAATTTGGCTAGAGAAATTAAATAGGATTTTGTATTTTCTAATAACCTAATATGAACAGAAATAGATAAATTAGGCACAAAGAACCCCAAAGCAATTATAACAAGTAATATACATGTATAAGAGAAAACATTATACACCATCCTAGAACTCAATCATAATCATTAGTTATCCTAATTTCTTAGTGATAACTACTATGCAAACAATCCTCATAGAAATGTCACTTTACTATCAGAATCTAAGCAAGCATTAAGTACGGGATTAATAGGTTTACAAAGCTCCCTAGAAATGTAACTTGTCTAGGAATACTTTTCTCACCTAGGCTACAATCCAACGTTCCATTACACAGTCACGTGTCGAGAAACGTCTAATGGCATACTTAGCAGTCAGTCTAGAGTAAGCATTAAAATCAATTTAGGCAAATGATCTAACCATCACTCTCATATCATGCATAATTACCTAACATGAACTCTAAAACCTAGCAGAAAATCATATCTAGCAAGGTAGAGATAGAGTAGCACGACTATGAAGAACTCATAGCCATACCACTAGATCTACTACTAAACTAAAGACAAAACTCTTAAAAGAAACATAAAACTAGAAGAAGAGTATTTACAATGAGTTTATTGCTTAATGGTTTGGTTTGTTTACAACTGAGGGTCGAGCCTCCTTTATATAGTGTTTTGGAAGTAGAGAAAAATGTAAAACTTCAGAAAGCAAGAAAATTGAAACTTGACAAATGCTTGCCAACCGATCGGTGCAGAGGCATAACCGATCGGTCCATGAGGCTTCGCCAACCGATCTGTCCTTGCCCTAACTGATCGGTATGCGGTTCCGACCTCTTCTTCTTTTTGGTCCATCTTGAAACCCGTTTGATCTTCTAGAAGCCCGTTTGTTCCTATAAAAGTCCATTTAATCTTCTAGAAGCCCAATTAAACTCCAAGTCCTTTTTATTTGGTCTTCAAGCCCATTTCTCAATAAAGTACAAGAAAGACTCAAAACTATCTTGTTCCCGGTTAAAAGACGCAAGATTAGTCACAAAAAGACCTAAATAATTTAGTAAAAATAGGGGTTAACACAAAACAAGTTGGCAGATCCAAGTCAATACCTTCACGCATGGAAGCAATATACAAAGTATACCGGTGATGAATATGTAAGTCTCTACAATTAGCATTGATGAGATATGACAGTTTGGTTTTTTCACATGTTGAACATCAAAAAGTTTTCTAATTTGCACTTCTAACAATTTTGCAACTCATAAACAATTTACAAAGCTATATAGAGCATTTGATAGTTCAGTAAATCGGAATTCTCAACCCTACGATCTTCAAACAATCAACATGTGGTAAAAATCTATTTATATCTTCATCTAAGACATTAGAAAATTATACTTTAATTATGTTTATAATAAATCATATTAAAAATATTCTAATTATTCTTTATTGTAAATCATACTGTAATTATGATTATAATAAATTAGAATGAGCCACCTTTGATTCGTCTGGTAGAGACACTAGCAGCGCTTTCACTGCTGGATCATTTGGATCCACTCCTGGAAGCTGTGTGTTCACAAATAATTATAACCAAAATACTAACGCTAATACTTTTCTTTTTGATTTTGCTTGTGCAAAATCCTGACTATGACTCATTGATTAAAGCTTACCGCTGAGAGAACATATGATATGAAGGCTTGATCTCCCAAGAGGTTTCCAGAACATGTAGCTTCACTTGACCCTTCCACAATCATTGACATTTGCAGAACTGCACATCAAATCACCGAGAAGTATCCAATTTCTTCTAAATGATGTTCTGGCAAACGCCAATTTTGATTGCCATAATTATACTTTTACAAGTGTGATTGTTCAAAAAAAAATACCGGGGTTTTATATACTTAATCTCCCAAGCACATTAGTAACTTGTATCGGAACGGTGACACCAAATTTCCCTTTTGTGATTCGTTAATTAAATTCAAGATTTTCTTTTTTAATATATATTTGAAAGTATATGATTTGAGACAGTAATTTTGGAAAATTATTTTTTATAGTATAGAAGAAGTAAAAGAGAAGAGTTGGCGACTGAGAAAGAATTTGAATCTATACCAGTCCGTTATAAGTCGTAATTATAAACATCGTTAAAACAATCTCAAATTCTTAAATATGAGGTTTTGTGCACTAAAAAAAATTCCCGAAACTTCATATTCCATTTTTTTTTTGGGTCACCAATTTGTTTTATTTTTATTAAAACTATGGAGAAGTCGATACAAGAACTGATTTTGCAAGCAAGTTTGTATCAGAATTATTCAAAGGAGGAATAAAGGAAAATCTAATAGAAGAAAAAGATGGAGCTAAATCTTGAAAGTCTTCTAACACTGTGTAGATGCCATTGTGAGATTAAGAAGAGTTCAGCAGCTTTATTAGCTAAAGGGAGTATGAGAAAACATGAATATCATCAAAAAGACGTGATTGAAGATCAACTAGTGCCTCATGTAAGGCCCAATGCAGAATGGACATGTGACCGTGCCTCAGTTCCAACTGCTTCTAAACTGCCATTGTTAGCTCCAATAATCATGCAAGTCCACTATCACAACTGAACTTCTCCATGCTACATCAACATAACAAGAGTAGAGCATTTGTCGAGATAGTTCAATAGTTTTTACTGCTTTAACTCCTACTCGAGACAACTTTTCCTGAGCAGCGTCCCATTCTTTAGCATAACTTATCGCTCTACTTACGACTTCTAATGGTTCGAAAATCCTTCCGGAGAAGACAAGATCGTTCCTTGCTATCCATAGCCACCAACATATCTTTGGGAATAAAGAGATTGGTGTACCCGACAGAGGTAAGGTCGCTATGACTCTCAAAGCTAAGAGGAACTCTAACGGCGAAGATAGTACACCTCTTAGAGTTCCTATCAAAGGTGTTGATGATGACCATACCTCCCTTGCGAAGAGGCGATCTTGGAAAACATGGAGGGTAGATTCTGGTTCACCACATCTTGGACAAGCAAATTGGATTATTTTACGTCTAGTCAGACTTTCTCAAACATGGAGGGTAGATTCTGGTTCACCACATCTTGGACAAGCAAATTGGATTATTTTACGTCTAGTCAGACTTTCTCCCACTAGTACTGTATTTTTCGCTATTCTCCATAGAAAATTCCAAACTTTCGGAACTGTTTTAGCTCGCCAAATGATCCCCCACCAATGAAAATCCTTCTCAGCTTGATCAGTCGTTATCGTTGACCAAAGTCCATATACTGATCTTGTTGTATAAACTCCATTTTTAACCGGAAGCTAAAGAAGAGAATCATTCTGTCGAGAATTACTAGTCGTTAGTAACCGCACGGATTCGTCATATTGAGAAATTACTCTTCTTACTTCATCCCAGTTATAATGATTTGAGTTAGACAACTTCAAATCAGACACTTTTAGTTCCATCTCTTGTAAGGTAGGGGGCCCAATCGAAATAGTTGGTGCCATTGTTGATAGCCATGGAACCTTCCAAACCATTATTTTTGAGCCATCGCCGACTTGCCATTCTAAGCCAAGTTTAAGAATTTCTCGACCAGCGAGAATACTTTTCCATCCATGAGAATTGTTGGCAGAACTAACTACCTCCATAAAAGAGGAATCATTGTAATACTTACTTAGATAGATCTTGGCAAAGAGAGAATCTGGCTCTTGTAGTAGTTTCCATCCCAGTTAGCTAGAAAAGCATCATTAAACGATTCAAGGTCCCTAAATTTGAGTCCACCAACATTCTTAGGTAATGTCATCCTATCCCAAGAGATCCAACTCATATATTAGACGTCCAACTTATCATCCCACCAAAAATGAGTAAGTAGTGATTGTAATTGCCTAAAAAATGCATACTGATAAATTAAAACATGTCATAAAATGGGTAGGCATAGCAGAGAGAATAGCTTTGAGGAGAACCGTCTTCCCAGCTAGAGTCAATGAATGAGCTCTCTGATGAACTTTATCGACAATGGATGCAAATATATCTTTCTTCTTATGTCCAAAATTCTCTGGACGACCTAAGTATTTTCTAGTACCACCTTCCATATTTATGTCTAGTGCTTGCATCACTCTTGTTTTCTGACTTCTTGAAGTTTTTGAGGAGAATGTAATCTATGATTTTCGCAGATCGATGCCTTGGCCTGGAACATTCTCATATTGATCGAGGATCGAAGGTAAAGATGTACAATTAGCTTGATTCGTCTAACAGAAGAACATAGTATCATCTACGAAGAGTAGATGATTAACTCTTGGGTTGTGAAGAGAAACATGTATTTTTTACTAATCCTACATCCTCTTGAGCTTTACGACATAGTGCCGAGAGAATTTTCATGCAGAAAATAAACAACTAAGGAGAGAGTGGATCTCCCTATGTTAATCCTCTCGATGGGATCACCTTCCCCTGGGGGATACCATTAATACTGAAGGACTACAAAACAGAGGTACACACTCCATAATCTAGTTGATCCGTACTTGATGGAATCCTAGTCTCTCAAGAATAGCCCTGAGAAAACTCCATTCAATGCGATCGTACGCCTTCCTCATATGCGTCTTCACTGTGAAATATCCATTAACTCGGGCCTTGGAAGTTCGGAGATATTGCAATGTCTCATAGATGATTAGGATGTTGTTAGCTATCGCACGACCAGGAACAAAAGCCGTTTGATTTTCCGAAATCAGATTTGGGAGAATAGGTTGTAGACTTTTGTGAGAATTTTTGCGATAAATTTATAATAGACATTGTAAAGAGCAATTGTACTATAGTCAGTAACCTTCCTTGGCATTGTTCCTTTCGGGATTAGTCAAGTGTTTGTAACATTCTGAGTGCTTAGGAATGTTTCGCTAGCAAAGAAATCATGTACTTTTTAAATAGATCAGGTCCAATAGAACTAAAAAAAGATTAGAAAAAGCGGCAGAAAATCCATCGGGACCATGAGCCTTTGAAGGATTAATAACAAACAGTGCTAATCGGATTTCTTCATGAGTAGACATAGATATAAGCTAGTTATTCATCTCTCGTGAAATACGTGGTGATAGAATTCTGTTTACCACTTCAAAGTCGCCTGAAAGCCGATTCGTGAACATATCACGAATGTAGTCTGAGATTAACCTCGTAATCCTCTAGCAACATCAGCCTATTAATTGTTCTTCTACCTCTCGTAACATAAAATAAATAGGCTGAATTTTTATCACCTCCTTGCTACCAAAGGACTCGACTTCGCTTCTACCAAAGAAGCTCCTCTTCCTTATAAGCCTCTTCCAAGTGTCTAGTTAAGGTTGCGATGAGCGCTTGGTTAGGAACCTCACTAGAGAGAGCTTCATGTAAGAGTTTTTGTGTAGCAAACATCTTTTCTTGACAATTAGAATTTTGTTCTTTAGTCCACTCTATAATGCTTCTCCGGCAAGCTATTATTTGTCTCTCTACAATTTGGTTTCCACACTCCTTCCAAGTCTGATCTACAAGCTGATGCACTTCCTCTTTATGACAAAGATGTCGATCAAAGAAAAAACAACATTTATGTTTCACTCTCGAGTCATCTATGAAGGTGATTAATGGGTGTAGATCAGATCATTCAAATCACAAATACTCCGCCCTACCAGAAGGGAATTCTTCAATCCATTCATCATTGGAAATTGATCGATCAAGACGTAGTGGAACAAAGTGGTCATAGCACATTCCACGCTAAAAAAGAGGATTTCCTGACTGATTTACGTCCCATAGACCATTTTGGGAGTAGAAGTTCTTGAAGTTGATAAAAGAACTTTCACAGCAAAGCAGACCTCCTTTTTCTCACTATTATCAATGATATCGTTGAAATCCCTTGTGAGGAGCCAAGCTCCACTCATGTAAGTGTTTAATAGAGAGAGAGGGTCCCACACTCCCTTTCGTTTTCCATACTCAGGGTGACTAGACATAAAGTAAAATAAAATTCTCGTTGCTCCATTAAATCACCAGATTTGGCTAGAGAGTGCGGTTCTGGTCTCCCTGAAATAAAGAAATATCTTCATTATTTTCAATAAGAGCTTCTTTATTTGCTGCCTCAAGATCAGCTCCCAAATTCTTCATAGCTTTTGGTCATTGATTATCAGTCATGATGTTTGAATGAGCACCATTCAATGTAATAGTTACATCCATGAAGCCTTCTGAAGATCCAAGTCAATCAAACACCAAAGAGAGTGGTATTATCGCTTGATCTATCCTTTATAGAGCTGGTCTTCTTTTTTTAACTTGATGAGGGGGAGACTCCTCCAAAGGAGGATCAAGTTGTTCTAGAACCGGTCTTCTTCCTCTAGCTTTAACCATTCTCTCGATCATAGCTATATCTTGTATTTCCTTAGACAAAGTTTCTTGTGATTTCTGTTTGACTTGTTCTTTGCTAGAATGTAGAGATACCGATATAAGAACATATGCTATATCATTCTCTTTTGAAGGATGGCACTGATGAGATATTGTTTGAGTAGGAGGAGTAAACAAATCCCTAGAAGTCAATCTAGGAGAAAATTATCGTTGTCTCTTACAATGGGCATGTTGAGAGAAGACTCAACGTGTTCGGAAGAAGACTCATCCGGTATGATGTCCACATCATCTATCTGACACGATGGTCTGTGGCACTCCATGAAAGCGTACCACCTCTTTGAAGAACAATTCCGCAATTTGGGTAGCATCATTGGTCTTATCACACGGTATAAAAAGAACCATCTTGGAAAATCGGTCTACTACCACGAAAATGGAATGCTTATGCCTCACATGTGGCAAAACCTATTATGGTATAAGTAAAGGCATGTATAGTTCGTGAGGATGTGACATGGATTTAGCCCTCAGGCATGTGACACACTTGGCGTAGAATCTCTCCACAACCCTCCTCATATGTGGCCAGAAGAAATGCTCCGTCAACACATAATAGGTTTTGTCTACACCAAAATGTCCTATGAACCGTCCACCATGTGCTTCTCGAATGATCAGTTCCCTCATTGATCCTTGCGGAATGCATAGACTTTTGCCTCAAAATAGGTAGTCCTCGTGCTTATAGTATGGACCAAAAGCTCCTTTATCATATTCCTTGTAGATATTCCCGAAGTCTGGATCCTCCCAATAGGTGACTTTTGCCACTACATTATCCATGCCTTTCTTGTACTAGATGATATATGGAAAGGTCTCTATGAATTCCAACCACCTCACATGCCTTCTTTTGAGATTAGTCTGGCCTCTCAAATGTATAGATTACAAATTCCTTGGCCGACAAATAATGTTGCCAAACCTCCAAGGAACTGACTAACGCGTATAGTTCTTTATATCATAGGTAGGGTAGTTAAGTGTGGCTCCGCTCAACTTCTCACTAAAATAAGCAATGGGACACTTATCTTGAGTGAGGACAGCTCTTATGCCTAATCCAGAGGCATCATACCTCAAAAGTCTTCTCAAACTTGGGTAGGCCTAACACCGGAGCATGAGTAAGCCGGTCCTTAAGCTTACTAAAAGCCTCTTCTTGTGCCTCACCCCATTTTTAACGCAACATCCTGCTTAATAACAGTCATGAGAGGAGCTGCTATGGTGTTGAAATCCTTGACAAACCTTCGGTAGAAGCTAGCCAGTCCATGAAAACTCTGAACATGTCCTATAATTGTTGGTGTGGGCCACTTCTCAATTGCTCTTATCTTCTCATGATCAACCTAAAGGTCCAGCAAACATACAACAAAACCTAGGAAGACAAGCTGATCAGTGCAAAAGGTGCACTTCTTGAAGTCTACATAAAGACCTTATTATCGAAGGGTCTCTAAGACCAACTCAAGGTGCTTCAAATGATCGGACAAACATGTGCTATAACCCAAAATATTGTCGAAATATACCACAACAAACTTACTGATGTAGGCTCTTAGAACATGGTTCATAAGCCTCATGAAGGTGGTTCGTGCATTTGTAAGGCCGAATGGCATTACCAACCATTCGTAAAAGCCTTGTTTGGTTTTGAAGGCTGTCTTCCATTCATCACCCTCCTTAATGCAAACATGGTGGTATCCACTGTTCAAGTCCACTTTGGAAAAGATTGTTGCTCCGTGTAGTTCATCAAGCATGTCTTCAAGACATGGTATTGAGTTTCGATACTTAATGGTGAAGTTGTTGATGGCATGATAGTCTACACATATCCTCCAAGTGTCATCTTTCTTTGGCACAAGCAGTACGTATTGATCAAGAGCAATAAGAGGAGTGGCCCATTTATCTCTAAGGCTTATGGTTGATATGGAGAAGAATGTGTGTTGAGTATTGAGGCCTAGTCAAGAGTAACAAGGCCTTGTAGAAGCCCATTCACAAGGAAGAAGAAGAGAGGTGGAGCGCCAAGGGGAAGGAGCGTGTGGGAGACTCGCCTGGACCACCTTCTTCTCTCTCTGGTGTGGACCACTTCACTCTCACTCTCTTGGCTTTGTTTGTAATACACTCTCTCCTTGTAAACCTAGTAGCTAGAGTATATAAGCCTCCCATATGTAATCACACACTCTCTCTCTTATGGAAAATCGATTTTAAAGCCTCCATCTTTATTCTCTATCTTTTCTCTTTTCTCTTCTCTTAATCTCTCAACCTCTACCCTTAATCTCACTCTTAATCTCACTTCCGCTCATGAATTTCTACAGTACGGGCACGGCACAGGGGCTTAGGTTCTCTCGGATGTACCCTTAGAACATGAGATCTTGAACTTGAGTTTCTAGTTCTTTAGCCTCTGTGGGGTTCATCATATAGGTGGGTCAGTTTGGTAGGGCAGCCCCGGGTACAAGGTCTATTTGGTGCTCTATTTCTCGGATAGGGGGCAACCCAGCTGGTATCTCCTCAGGGAATACGTACTCAAATTGTTCCAAGAGCTTGGTTACTTCCTCGGGTAAGGCTATGCTTTCCACTCCTGAGAACAAATTTTCTTTGAAGATTATAAGTAGCATAGTATGTTTAGAGTATAAAACCTTACTAACCTTGTGAGAAGAAACAACGAGGTTAGTTTTACTTACCTGGGTATCCTTGGTCATTTTAAGTTGAAGTTCATGCACTTCGGATGGTGAAAGGGGTTCTCTACTTATGTTTGTCCAGTGTGAATGAGTATTGATTGGTACGTCCATCATATTGTGCTTCTCGATTAAATTGCCAAGGCCTCCCTAGTAATAAGTGTCCGGCTTGCATGCGTAGTACATCACATAACATTTGGTCCTGATACTTACCAACAATAAATGGCACAGTCACTTGCTCCAAGATCCTTAATTCCGTAGAGTCATTGACCCAGCTCAGTTTGTAAGGATTGGGATGCTTGGCGGTGGGGAGACCTAAATTATCAACAAATAGCCTGCTGGCCATGTTAGTACATGAACCACCATCAATTATTAAGCTACATACCTTGTTGTTAATGGTGCATCGAGTATGAAAGATATTGTCTCTTTGGACAGTCTTCTCGAGGTTTACCATCACGCTAAGGACTCTCCTCATGATGAGGAGCTCTCCTACATCAGAGTACTCCCATTCATCCTCAGATTGCGAACCATCCTCTTCACCATCATTTTGGGACTCATAACCAGTTGCGGTAATGATCATCACCCGTTGATTTGGGCATACTCGAGTCATGTGTCCCCTACCTTGACACATAAAACAGATAGTGTCACAAGTCCTACTAGGCTGAGAAGACTTACCTTGGTCTGGCTTAAGTGGTGGCTTTGAAGTCTCCACGGTGTTCTTCTTGAACCGAGATTCTATTTCCAACGATTTACCTTTTTCATGTGGTTTGTTGGTTGGGGTGTTCCAAGACTGATTGGTATGGGGCTTGGTGGTAGCTACCTTTCGTTTGATGTGTTGCTCAGCATGATAGCCAGGTGTATCACCTTTTGCAAGTTATGGTACGGTTGCCTCTCCACCTTACGGGATATCCTGTCTTGTAAACTCTCAATGAACTGGGCCATGAGGGTCTCCTCAGACTCATCTGTCTCTAGCCGGTTAAGGAGTTGTTCAAACTCCTCGAAATACTCCTCAAGTGTCTTGTTTCTCTGCACTATCTTACGAAAACATTTATGTAAGTCTCTATGGAAATAGGGTGGTGCATACCTCTTCCTTAGGGTGAATTTCATCTCATCCCAAGTGGTGATTTGGCCATATCTATTCCTCCTCCTCTCGGATACATCACAGTCCCACCAACCTAAGGCATTCTTCGTGAATTGGGCAGCAGCAAAAGATACCTTCTTCTTGACATTGTAGTCGTAGTAAGAGAAGATATGCTCCATTCTTCTTTACTAATCCATGTAAGCTTCTGGATTGAAATGTCTTGCAAAAGTAGGAGCTGTTAGCTTAGGGTCTACAGGATGTGCCGAGTTCTCTTCACGGTCCTTGCCCCTATGATGAGGATCTCTAGCTCAGGAAGCAAATTGGTCATGATTGTTGTTGTTCTGGTTCATCTGAGGGTCTCTTGATCCTCATCATCATTCTGCTCACGAGGTGGAGGTGAGTTGTTTTGGATGGGGTTCACCACTCGTGGTTGTTCAATTTGGGCCATACGGTCTCCAAAAGTTTGAAGTGTGCTGGATAGCTGCTAGGGTTATAGCAAGGGCATTATCTGTCGCGTTGTTGTCGTTGGTACTATCTCCCATAGTTCCCACTACAAAATCAACACCAAAACTTGAGTATCAAATTCTTAAAATCGAACAAAAGCAACACAATACGATTTTTATTTAGTTTTTCTTTAAAGAAACAAACAACAGAAATAGGAAAAGAGATTAGCAACCAAGAAAGAAACAAATGAGGCAAGTTAACAATCTAGTCGCAAGAGCTAACAATCGATGAACTAAAAACCCTAATTAACCTCTTCTTTTGTACTTTAGATCAAAAAAGCAGGATTAAACAGAAACAAACGATTAAACAGAAACAAACGATTAAACACAAGGGAACTCAACAAAAGTAAGACAGGAACATATTCAATTTCTAACAACTCAACCTAGACTTCAAACACAAGCAATCTCTCTCTCTAGGGTTTTCGATTTTGAGACTAAAAAAGTAACTAATCCTTTTTTTAAAAATAGAACTAATAACCTAAGCAAATCGACAAGAAGCAAACATAAATCAACAAGCAAGGAATCGAAATATGTCTAGGGTTTTAGGGTTGATGTGGCGGAAGTAAAGAAAAGGGAAGTGAAAAAAAACGAGGGATAGAGTTTACCGTGGTTTTAAGGAGCCTTAAACTGATACCAGATAATACACAACTCCGGGGAGTCTTGTGAACGGATGGTGGTGGTGGCACGAGCTGTCGGACGCTCTCTCTCGTGTACTGAATTGATGGAGTGAGGGAACGGATCAAATGCACCACAAAGTCTATGGAGGAACCTTTAAACAACTACTGAACTTGTCCTAATGTGGGAAACCACACTCAAAGGCATAAGAACACTCGAACTCGCAAGGAAACTCGAAGGAGAAAAAAAAACGACATCTTTATTGATATTAGGGTAAAACATGAATACAAGGGTGCAGGGGGACTTTATTAATAGTCCATCAGATAGGGCTTCTAGGCCGAAACTTTGAGTCTCAAAGAAAGCAAAAACTAATACATGAAAAATCGCAAAAATAAAAACAATACTGAAAAGAAAACTCACACACATGTGAGTGAAAACCTCTCCACATGTTTGAGGTTTTGGTTTTGACACTCTTAGAATCTAAGACTCGACTTAACTAAGTGGGAAGGACATGGCATACCTGCAAAAGAAACTCAAGAAAATATAGAAACAATGAACACCATACTTACCTTATCCGGTTGGAAGAGAGGCCACGTACATGCTGACTTGTTAGGCGTGTTTCCTTGTGTTTCTTCAAGTTCCTTAAAGTCCATCCTGAAGTTCTTTTGTGTGCTGCTGTCATCCGGGTTGGTTGAATCCATTGTTCGAGACCCATTCCTATCTTCAAATTCTTCTATGTGGTGTTGGTCTGGTTCCTTTGGGAATGACTTATGCTTCCATTACAATGGGCATGTTGGAGAAGACTCATCCGGTTCGGGAGAAGACTCATCCAGTAGCATCAATCTAATACTGGAGAGGTATGCCATGAATCTGTATCCAAAACAGAATTTTTGACGGCACAAGTCCAAACCAATGGGTTTCCAACATTTTAAGACAAACATCCATCGTTTGCAGTGGAAAGGACACGTTTTAGCACTACCTCAAGGTATCATTTTGATTTTTAAAATTTCAAGTTATTTTTGTAAATTATTGTTTGCCTTAAGTCTAAAATAATTATTTAAAATATAATTTAATTTTAGTTTTATTTTTTTATTTAAAGAAATAAAATGTGTGGATTCCACATAACAAATAATGAATGATGATGTGGATGTTTTTTATTGGTTTGGTAAATGCTTAAAAATGATGATGTGGTTAGGAAGAGAGAAAAAAAATTATTATATATATATAGATTTAATAATGATGGCATTTGAAATAGTATTTTACAAAACAAAGGTTTATCTTTACAATATATTTCAGAAATAATAATATAGATGATTAATTTACCAAAATTAGTATCTAGTTTTTCAATATGTATTATTATTTATATTTTTCAAATTCTACATATTCACAAATCACTAAAAGAAAAACTCGGTATAACCGGTTCAATACGAGATAGTGCATATGCTTGGGAGATTTGAATATATACAAGTTTTCCAAGCAATATATACAAGTTCATTATTGGCTTCTTCTATTAGACAATAATATAAATTCCCTTACGCTCTCGTTGAAGCTCTCAGAGAGGTTAGGGTTTCATCATCATCAATTCCATGCTTTTGCGATAATTACTTGGAAAACTTATCGACTGTCGTTATCATCTTCTCAGGTTTCTCGATCTGGCTGGTTGCTTTAACCATCTGTAACTATGGCGGCAGAACCGAAGGCGACGACTTCTGAAGTTGTCAAGGTGGATCTGTTCGAGGACGACGATGAGTTCGAGGAATTTGAAATCAACGAATGTGAAATTTTGTTGTCACTCGTTGCATCTTTGAAACTAACCGCCTTTTTCGCAGACTTCACAAGAGAAATCTTTGTACAAAGTCAGACTTAACGGTCAATTGCAAAACTAGACCCCTTGTAATCGACGGTGAAGTCTAAACACCGTTTTTTGTTTTCAAAGGAGAACTTTAGACTTCATCGTGGTTCCATCGTGAAGTCTGAGACCCAAAAAGTCAATTGCAAAACTAACCCCCAGTTGAATATTGAGACTTCACCCATGAAGTCTGCCTTCTGGAAAATCGGAGAAAATAAAGCTAAAATTACCAAGATTCGGTTTGAACTTGTGTTTAGCTTCTTAAACGGCCAAAAACTGATCACGCCACCAATACCCAAGCAACCCAAGCGTTATTATGGTCGAATCTTAGTAAATCGCAAGAATAATGGATGGTAAATATTAAAAACAATATTATAGAGTTAAATGGTTGAAATGAGAGAGGAGATCGACAAAAATGGAGATCTTTTAACTCAGTTTTGGAGCATTAACATCACTTAATCCGGTTGTTTGAAGCATTTAGAGCTCAATTTTGTTTGGTAATGGTGGTTGGGAACTATTGAAGATGATGACATTTTCGTTATTACGTGAGAATCTTTGGGTTATTGTTTTTCAAACCCAGGCACCAGACTTTATAGGAGAAGTCTGTGCTAGGTATTTTTGTGAAAAAAAGCTAGAAAATGTATTTTAAGGCATTTTGAAAAAAAAAAAAAGAGAGGTCTAGTTTTGGAATTGACTTCAAATAAAAGTCTAGTTTAGCAAGAAGCCCATTAAACATAGATACAAAAAATTGACTTGTTGATCGAAAGTGAAATCAAATACTATTTGGTTAGTTGAATATCAATTTAAAGATTTTCGGATTAAAAGATTGACTTAAGCACGCGGGACGCATAGTTTAAATCTTTTATCCATATAAATATAATCATTAGGACTTTTTAAAATATTTTAGTTTAGTCATGTATATTTCCAAAGTTAGTGAAATATTACAAACACTTTTTATTAAAAAATTTACTACAACTATTTTTTGGTTGAATCCTGAGTTATTGGAGTTAAAATCCTCGAAGTGTCTGCTTTTTTTTTATTCCCATCACGTGACAGTGGAGGTCGTACTTTCTCCCCTGCCCCCTTAACGCCTTTCACATTTTTAAGATCTCCCTTCTTGCTATGTTACATGTCGGAATCAACAATTACGGTAGTATTCTTTATCACATTTCGCTCTGTATTGTGCTCCTTCTTAATGATTTCTCATTCTTTCTCAAAGACATAAGAATGCAAATTTTGATGCAGAGCCAATTGGATTCGTGTTGTTTTGTATAACAGATTTTCCTGTCTGATTTCTTCGTACTTTAGATGGCAAAACATTTGACCACTGCTCTGTTTCATCTATATTTCTCTCAACCATACTATCTTGAATTGTGTATTTTATCAGATTTGTTTACCCTGCTCTACAACCTATCATGTTTCTGATTTTTTTCCAAATAGTATTCTCAAATATTATTATTACATAGTTTTCTTTATTTGATTAGATTATTTTATTTTTGTTTGTGATGTTTATGATAATTTTTTGTTTTATTTCAGATCACCTTCTTTTTTTTTCAATCTTTGTTAACTTCCTAAACATAGATTAGTATTTAGTTCTTCTTTTTTAGGCATTCATTTAATTTCAAAAATTATCATTTTCAATTTAGAAAACATTAATTAATATAGACATTTTTCTTAATTAAATTATTTAAATTATATTATAGTTATAAATAAGAATATGTACTGAATTCTTCTTATTTTTAAATCGGTATCATGAATTGATACTTTAACATTAACAAATGTTAAATATGTATTATCAAAATTTGAATGTATTTTTTTCTTGAGAACTGAATTACTTTTAATTTTGAAGAAAACCTTATAGATTTCGTTCTTATATATATATTTTTTTAATTTTTAGTTTTTTTTTTATTCTTGAAAATGATTATTGTAACATTAAATATATGATAAATTTTTTCCTGAAATATATGATTATTCCAGAAATATTTACATATATATGTTAATATAGAATTATCTCATTTTATATTTATCCAATCTAGATTTACATTTTTTCATATTTTTTTGTTGTATTTTTATCATTTTGATTTTTAAAATTTCAAGTTATATTTGTAAATTATTGTTTGCCTTAAGTCTAAAATAATTATTTAAAATATAATTTAATTTTAGTTTTATTTTTTTATTTAAAAAAATAAAATGTGTGGATTCCACGTAACAAATAATGAATGATGATGTGGATGTTTTTTATTGGTTTGGTAGATGCTTCAAAATGATGATGTGGTTAGGAAGAGAGAAAAAAAATTATTATATATATATAGATTTAATAATGATGGCATTTGAAATAGTATTTTACAAAACAAAGGTTTATCTTTACAATATATTTCAGAAATAATAATATAGATGATTAATTTACTAAAATTAGTATCTAGTTTTTCAATATGTATTATTATTTATATTTTTCAAATTCTACATATTCACAAATCACTAAAAGAAAAACTCGGTATAACCGGTTCAATACGAGATAGTGCATATGCTTGGGAGATTTGAATATATACAAGTTTTCCAAGCAATATATACAAGTTCATTATTGGCTTCTTCTATTAGACAATAATATAAATTCCCTTACGCTCTCGTTGAAGCTCTCAGAGAGGTTAGGGTTTCATCATCATCAATTCCATGCTTTTGCGATAATTACTTGGAAAACTTATCGACTGTCGTTATCATCTTCTCAGGTTTCTCGATCTGGCTGGTTGCTTTAACCATCTGTAACTATGGCGGCAGAACCGAAGGCGGCGACTACTGAAGTTGTCAAGGTGGATCTGTTCGAGGACGACGATGAGTTCGAGGAATTTGAAATCAACGAAGGTGAGATATTTTCGTGCATCTTTGATTTTGGATTGATTCATAATCGGTGATATGGTTCTCTGGAATTCAACCTAGGCTACAGTTATTTTGATTTTGGTTTCTGGATTCATTTTGATTCTGCACTATATCAACTAGGCTACAATCAGATTCTGATTTTAACAGATTTTGCTTTGCAAGTGAGTTGAGTCTTCAGATTTAAGTAATAGTTGTATTGAAATAATTGATAAAGATGGTCTCAATTATATGACTTGGGTAGTTCTGATGCGTAAACGGATCGGTTTAATATCATTTTCCTGTGTGAGATATGTTTATGCATTATTTTTTTTTATATATAGTTTAGCGATAAAGCTACAATCTCATAAACTTCATTGATAGAAGAGCAGTTCTATCAGCATCTGATTGGTGATTAGATTTAGTTATTAGTAGGCAAGTCTTCATTCGCTAAATGTTATGGTGGAATTGAGAATTATTTGTGGCATTCAACTTGGTCAGATTCTCAATTCAACTTGGGGAGAGTTGAGGAGAGTTGAGGTCCTCTGGAATTCAACTTGGTCAGATTCTGATTTCGACAGACTTTGCTTTGCAAGAGTTAGTTGAGTTTTCATATTTAACAAATAGTTGTATGAAAGAATTGATAAAGTTGGTCTCTATTGTAGGAATTGTGTAGTTCAGATGTTGAATAGATGTATTTGGCGTCATTTTACAGTCTAAGTAAGTATCTATTGATCTTTTTCATATTTGGCAGATTGGGTGGAGAAAGAGGAAGTGAAGGAAGTTTGCCAGCAGTGGGAAGATGACTGGGATGATGATGATGTCAATGACGACTTCTCGTGTCAGCTAATGAAGGAGCTTGAGAATTATGGTGAGAAGAAATGATGAGATCATATAATGTGAAAGGCTTCACATTTAGGAAATCTTGGTTTTTTTGTATGAAAACTTTGTTTGAATCGCATCCTTTGGTGTATGGTGGCATTTACCGGTTCTCCTTTTCCTATGAACATTTTACTCCTTGGATGCAAATTCCTTATGAGATGATAATTTGAACTGGTAAAGATTCTATTTGTGATAATCACGGACTTCTCACAACATATGATGCGGTGTGAACATGAATTGGTTTACTATTTACATTTTCTCACAAGCATCTTTATTATCAACGTTCTCAAAACTGCCTTGACAATAAACTTTAAACTTTGTATTGAAGGCGCTTTAAACGCAATGCATCAGCAAACACAAATGAGAAATAAAAGGAGAGAGACCCGAAAGCATCACAAAAGAGAGATCACATTCACATAGACATAGTTATTGTACGTCACAAGAAAGAAATAATGGATATCACTCTTGTGCCTAATACTCATCGCCGCCTTCTTCTTCATCCCGATCTGCTCCTTCTGCATCAACTTCCTCATACTATTTCTTGAGGGCAGCAAGATCCTCACAGGCCCCAAATAACTTTCCTTCTTCCATGCCTCATGTTAACCCCTATTTTTACTAACTTTTAAAGTCATCTTTTGTATCTAAATCTTGCATCTTTTCACCGAGATAAAGATAGTTTTAGTGTATTTTTAGTGTTTTGCAGGATTATGGACTTGGTGCACGAAATAAGGAGATATGTACTTAAAGTGGGCTTAATGTATTCTATAAGAAGAGGTTTCTCGGAGATGCCAACCTATCGGTTGCACTTTGCACCGATCCGTGAGAAGAGCTCCGATCGATTGACCGCCTTTAGGAAGTTTCCTTTTGGAATATTGTAGGATATCCTAGCACTATACATAGAAGGTCGACCCATTCTAAAATCATCTAGTTCTGAGGAGAAAAAACTTTTGAAGAGATCATTTTAAATACCTTTTTATTATATCTTTTATTGTCTATTTTGCAATACAATGATGTTTTCATTATTGTCTTGCTTATCTTCTACATTTACACTTGATTAATTCTCTGTTGAGATCTTAGGGTTTCTATTAAGACGTTTTAGATAAAGTTAATATGCATGCTTTTGATTGAGAATGATATTAGGGTTCTTCGCCTAGGTTGTTAGTAATGCTTATATGAGACGAGAGTCTAGGTGTTGCCTTTCAATAAAATTCTGCGCAACGAGATTTGGTAAGAGAGTCGGAATCTAGCTTAGGTGAGCAAGACAACTTCGCACAACGAGAGTTGGCAGAACCCTTGTGAACATATTGATCCTTTACTTAGTGCTTGCTAAAGAATCTTAATAATAAACAAGAGTTTTTATTAGGGTTTGTTTATGATACACATCCTGGAATCACACCAAGTTGTTTATCAGGGATTCAATGCTCAAAGAGGCTTGCAGAAAGGGTGAATCGAAGGTAGAGATGAACTCTGGCCAAGGGGAGGATTGAACTGAGACAAAGGGGTATTAATTGACTTTCCTGGGGATATCCACGCACTAGAAAGACAAATAATAATCAGCCTTAGAGCAAAGGGGTAATCCTCGCACAATACTCTAAGAAATCGACAAAAGAGAGCAAAAACAAAGGCACAAGGTTTGAAGCAAATAAACTTGACACTTATATAGGAGTTCGCTCAACGATCCAAAACATAGAAAAGGAAAAAAAACAGATTTGGAAAATAAATGGGAAATATGGAGCTGTTGCCATTAATGAGAATGGCCAAAAAAGAATCTAGTGGCTCGAATGAGATGTGTTTCTAGAAGCTTCGGAGGCCTTCTTTTCCATGACTTGAAGCAATATGAACGTTTGGTGAGAACACTAGTGTGAACGGATCCGTTTAAGGCTAGTCTTGGTCCAATTGTTGTTTCTTTAGTGTGAACACTCTTGGGAAATATTGAACTGGCTTTAAACTTTAGAAAACGTCTTCTTATGTTTTTGAGGAGCTGAAAAATTTTAGCAATTGAAGAGATAAAGAAAATAGCTTTAAACTGATCATCGAGTAGTTTAGGTGTTGTAGTTGAGCTCCATGGGCAATCTTCTAATTTACTACGACAATAGGGTGAAGTCTCTTGATCAAAAGCTTGAACATATCGTGCATAGGGACAAGTCTTGAGCTCGTGGACGGTCGGAATGAAGGGTCTCCGCAATCTCTTGAATGAGCTCAACAATTGGATGGTTTATCTCGATGTAAAGTCTTCTTAGGGGCTGTTTTGAGTGTTTTGTGCAGTTTCTGCTCTGGTTCATGCTGGTGAAGTTTCTCGATGTTGGCTCGAACACTACAAAAAAAAGTGTGGTTTACATCGTTTATTTTGAATATTTGTATCAGTTATAAGTGATACGAATGATATTTACATAATTTATATAAGTGATTCTGGACGTGGTGATGCAAAATATTTGCATCGTTTGACATAACTATTTGTATCAGTTGTTGTAATTGATTTTATTATGCATCGGTTGTTACAAATAATGTTAATCATACATGATTTAATTTAAATGATGATAATATTAGTATCAATTGTAATAAATGATGTTAAATATTTATATCAGTTTAAATTAGTGATGTAAAGATTAATCATTTTATTTAAATGATACTAAATATTGTGTCATTTATAAAAACCGATGTTAAATATTTATATCAGTTGTGCTTAATCGATGCTAATATTTGTGTCAGGTTTTATAAATGATTCTAATCATTATATCATTTTTAATAAGTAATGCTATATATTTATGTCAATTATATATAATTGATGTTAAATTAAGTGTCAGTTTTTATAAATGATTCTAATAAGTGTGTCATTTACAACAAATGATAGAAAAATAAATTACTTAATTCGAATTATTTAATAAAAAATAAATTATTTCATTTGTATTTATTTATTTAATTTGAATTTATTTATCATAAAACAATATATATAAATTATATACTAAATTACATAATCCACATTACATAAATCAACTTGCAAACATTTATAAATCCTACATAAAAACCAAATAAATTCAACATTATAGCTACTAAAATGTTTGGCTAGCTAGCTAGTTACTTAAATAAAATAATGTATTGACTAATTAATCGATACATTATAAGATGGGTCACTACCATATGATCTTCTGTGTTGATTCCATTAATACAATTACCAATTTCCTGAAAATAAAAAAACAGAAAAATTAGTTTACCATCTAAAATTCCAATGTAAAAAGCTTCAATAAAATTGAATTTACCTGAGAATTTGGTAGATTTGGAATGTTTGCAAAAGCTGCAGCAAAGTTTGTAGCCCATGCTCCTGCCTACATCGTTAGAATTTTGATATGAAAAATCATTTATATCATAAATGTTAATACAATATATATAACTTACAAAATATGGTATTACCTGATCAACAGATGTTACGGAGAACAACTTCTGGAACACAATATTCATATTTTTAACTTGATCTGCTAAGGCTTGATTCTGCATCTTCAACTGTGCAACTTCAACATTTTCAATCTCTGAACTCATTGCAGTTGAACATCTCAATAATTTTGAAGGGGTAGGTCCACGACCGACACAACGTACTCTTCCGGGACGTTCTGGACCAAACACCTGAGCATATTCATCATTCAAAATAGATGTAGCATTGCATGTGGCTAGCACTGATGAATTTTGGTTCAACAATGTTGTAAGTGCTTCCTAAAAAGTACAACAAAATAAAAAATCAAACAAAAATCTCAATAAATACAAGATCAAATGTGTTAATGATTAGACTAACCGCACGCGTTTTAGCCCTCATCAGATACATAGCTTCCATCAGACTTTCTGCGAGTCGTAGAAATAACTCAGCTCGATTTGGTTTTTTTTTAGCCTTCCAAATGGGTTAAAACCATCAGTCGCCAAGCCCAGTCTAACATTTCTTGGATCAGATGCAAATTCAGGATATTTTAAATCAAATGCTTTTCAAGCCCCACCGTCTCTCGGATGTCGAAGTTTACCATCATTGTTACTAGCAGTCGCATGCCATCTCATGTGGGTAGCAGTTTTTGATGACATGAATAAACGTTGCAGTCGTGGCTTTAGAGGAAAATAACGCAAAACTTTTGCAGAAGCTTTCTTTTTTCTATTCTTTGATCTAGCTAACGTACTATTTGCAGAAATATTTTCTTTCCAACGAGAGGCTTCACAAACATTGCAGATTTCTCTTTCTTCATCTGCCTCCCAATATAACATGCAATCATTTAGACATGCATGAATCGACTCATAAGTCAATCCTAATTTGCGAATGACTTTCTTCATGTCACTAAATGAATCTGGCAACTTGGCATGTGTAAATGCTTCTTTCAGCAAATCAAGCACCATGGATATCCCCTTGTCGCTAATCCCACACATACATTTGATGATATGGTATAACTTCAATATAAAAGACAACTTCGTGAACTTAGTGCAGCCTGTATATAACTCTTGATTAAAGTCAGCAAGCAACTCATCAAAACCTTCTCTTTTTCCACAATTTTCACTTGAAGTTGATGGTCTATCAGTGTCCATAGGTTGTTCAGAAGATCCAGATCCATATCCACCATACATATATGTACTAGTATCAGGAAAAAGATCATCCAAAAGATTCAAAGTTGAATCTAATTCAACCGGAGCAATATCAAAAGGTACTCTTGCATTCCTTGTGACACATATATCCTCCCCGTGTAGTACCCTCAACACCTTCATATGTTGAGATGGAGAAATTCATGTGGGAAAGATGCCAAATAAGAAGTTTATTATGCAATGAACAAAGAACACTGTTAGCTCATCTCTTTCATTCAATCGAGTATTTTTTGATTTGTAAACTTTCTCTAATCTCTATTTTATGTATTGGTATTCCTAATCGTTTTGATGGGTTTCTTCTCATTGTAAGAAGGTAGCAGGTGAGAGTTGGGTCTGTGTTTTATGAATATTGATTCAAGGTTTTATTTATTAAAGGAACTCTATTTTCGTTATCAAAGGTATCAGAACCAATCTTTCCTCGGACGTGATGAGAGAAACAAGATCGCAAACGTTACTGAAGGAGGCAGTGGTACGAGAGACATAGGAGACATTTGACTCGCAAATCACGGCAATCGAAAGCCTTGTCGTGGATAAAACCAAAAGATTGAGAAATATTTTGCAGAAATGTTTGAAACGATACCCCTTTTGTCCACATCCATTACATATTTTACCAAAATGGGTTTGCCAACTGGATTGGAGCTCGCCAATGTTAAACATAACTCCATAAATGGATTTTCCAACCACCTATCATAATAAGCTTTTAAGATATGATTCACAGAACATTTATACATGTATTACACGTGTGGGTAAGTTGGATTTTCCTTGTTTTGATGGAGATAGACTTAAGGAATGGTAGTTTAAGGTGGATGTGTTTTTTAGATCGATTTCACACCAAATAAAATGAAGGTGAAGCTTGTTGTGATCCATTTTGATGGCCAGGCTGCTACTTGACATAGATCCTTGCTGAAATCTGGTGCATAGTTCCATTTAAAATCTAGTGCATAGATCCTTGCTGCAATCGGGTCAGATTAACAACGTCCTTGCAGATTGTAACTCATTCAAGGTATTGCTTAAGGAGTGCTTTGAGGATGTTTTGGATGATTGAATTGTTGAGTTAAAACAGTTGCATGAAACTCTGGGAATTGTTGTTTATCATGATAAATTTGAGCTGATTAAGACTAGAGTTAAGCTTCCTGAGAAATATCTGGTTATCACTTATTTGGCTGGGCTGCGGATTGATACTTAAATGCACATTTGCATGTTTCAACCTCACACTATACGCCAATGTTTATGTTGGGTATATTGTATGAGAAGACACGTCCAAGAAGCCTTTTACTTCAAGTTGGTCTCCCAATTAAGGGGCAAGCCTCCGTGTTGCAGGCGAAGGAGGTCTTCCAATACCTAAAGATTCAGAGATTTAAACATGACAACAACCGAGAAAGGGCTTAAAAAAACCTGTATAAACAACAACCAGCAAGAAGTTCCCCTCATAGTAAGAGATGAGTGAGAGGAGGGCTATGTTACTTTTGGGATGAGAAATTCACCCATTAACACTACTTACTTTATAAGAAGACTTATTTTTTCTCAATGGAAATGGAAGATGAGACTGGTGATGACATGGAGGAGGAGGTAATAGTAGAAGAGCAAGAAGTTATAATAATGCCACAAATCTATGTGAATGCAGTTTCTGACATTTCTGATTACAATGCATAGAGTAAGGAAACACATGATAAGAGAACCTTGTTCATCTTGATTGATTCTGTATCTACTCATAATTTGTGGACCTCAAGGTTGCAGAGAAGTTAGGATGTTATGTTAAATCTGCAGGTTTGTCGCGTGTGGCTATGGAAGATGGTAACAAATTGGGGGCTAGAGGGAAGATAGATGGGTTCCAATGGAATTTCCATCCATTATATTTCAAGCTGATCTTATGTTGATTGCTTTAAGTTGTTATGACATGGTTTTGGGGGTACTATGGTTGGAGACTTTGGGACCTATCACGTAGGACTTTAAAATGGTAGAAATGGGGTTTGTGATAGTTAAACAGAAGGTGTTACTGCATGGTATGAAGCATGGTTTAGTAAGGGAAGCTAAAGCTCACAAGCTTAATAAGATACAAGAGGAACACCTACAATTTGCTATGATTTGTGGTCTAGGGGTGTCAAAAGAGAGGGAATTAGAGATTAAGTTGTTAGAGGTTGACTCACAGGTTGCCGCTGTTCAACCATCTGTAGTGAAATTATTAAAGCAGTTCCAGATAGTATTTGCATAACCTACTACCCTACCACCATTTCAAAAACACCATGATCAGAAAATATCATTGGTGGAAGGTGCATATCCTGTAAACTAAAGGCCCTACATGTATGCATTTGATCAAAAAAGGAGATTGCTAAAATAGTGTAAGACAAGCTTACAAGTGGAACAACTCAACCAAGTTCCAGCCCCTATGCTTCACCTTTAGTCTATGTCGTTTATTGGACATTGCGTTTATGTGTGGTCTCTACATGGGGTTAAATGGGTTGACAGTTAAGGACATGTTCCCAGTTCTCTTAATAGAGGATTTATTAGACGAGCTTGGGGGTTCTAAGGTGTATTCCAAGATTGACTTAAGGACAGGTTGTCATCAAGTGAGGATGGATGTTAATGATGTCTACAAGACTGCCTTTAAGACCCATAGTGGGTACTATGAGTACGTTGTTATGCCTTTTAGGCTGACCGATGAACCTGCAACCTTCCAGAGTTTAATGAACTCTGTTTTCAAGGCTTTCTTGAGGAAACATATTCTTTGATGATATCCTCATATAGAGAAGCTCTATTAAAGATCATGTACATCATTTGCAATGTGTTTTGAATTAATGAAGGAATTACTTGTTTGCTAGGATGAGTAAATGTTCATTTGTTGTGGATAAGGTCGAGTATTTAGGGAATTTTATTAGTGCAGATAAGGTTTCCACTAATCCAGCTAAGTTTAAAGTTGTGGCAGATTGGCCTAAACCTGCAACAATTAAGCAACTCAGGGGATTTTTAGGTTTGGCAGGGTATTATCGACGTTTTGTCAAGCATTATGGATCCATTGCTAGTCCACTACACTCCTTGACAAAGAAGGAAAACTTTATTGGTCATCACAACTTAATTAAAAAGCATTTCACAGTTTGAAACTAGCATTATGTCAATCCCCTGTTTTAGTCTTGCCCCTCTTTGATAAGCCTTTCATAGTGGACACTGATGCATGTGGGAATGGAATAGGAGCAGTATTTATACAAGAAGGACATCATGTAGTTTACATCAACCGAAAATTAAAGGGTAAACAACTTCATTTTTCTATATATGAGAAGGAATTGTTGAGTGTTAGTGTTTGTTATCTAGAAGTGGCGTCTCTACTTACTCCCTAATGACCTTATCATCAAGACAGATTAAAAAAAGCCTTAAGTAGTTGCTTGAACAGATATAAATACTTATATTCAACAACAATGGCTTCTTAAACTCCTGAAATTGTATTATGACCTAAAGTATAAGCAAGTTAAAGAGAATGTGGTAGCTTCTTAAACTCCTGGAATTGTATATTGTATTATGAAATAGACAATAGTCTCTAGGAGATAATTGCAGCACTTCAACATAATCTTGATGCCAAGAAGTATTACTCCTAAGTTCAAAACATCTTGAGGAGGAAAATTAAAATTGCAATGCCTCATGATGAGAAGATCAGGGATACTATACTTTAATGGTTGCAATGCTCGAGTAGTAGTGGTCATTCAGGGAGAGATGTAACTCACCAGCGAGTTAAAGGTTTGTTCTATTGGAAGGAAATGTCTAAGGATATTTAATCACACATAAGAAGTTGCAGAGTTTTCCGGCAGTGTAAGTACGACACAATAGCATCACCAAGACTAATCCAACCTTTGCCTATTTTAGAGACAGTGTGGAGTGGCATATCCATTGACTTCATTGATGGGTTGCCTCTTTCATTTGGTAAGTTTGTGGTTATGGTGGTGGTTGATACGCTTAGTAAAGCAGCTCATTTCATAGTCCTCTCCCACCCTTACTCTATTATTATTGTTGCTCAAGCCTTCTTGGACAATGATTTCAAGCTTCATGGATGTCGTCTCCAGTCCATTGTGAGTGAGATAGATACAATATTTGTGAGCATTTTCTGGCAGGAAATGTTTTCTTTGCAAGGAGTCTCTCTGAAGTTTTCGAGTGTATACCACCCACAAAGTGATGGTTAGACTGAAGTGGTTAACACGTGTCTGGAAACATACCTCAGACACATGTGTAGTGAGAAGCCTCACATGTGGAGTAAATGGCTGGCTCTAGCAAAGTTCTGGTTTAACACAACGTTTCACTTAGCTCAGCTTACTCTTTTTGAAGTAGTGTATGGTTAAGCTTCTCCAATCCACTTCCTTTTCTTAGCCTGGGAAATCTAAAGTTGCGGTAGTTTCCAGGTCCCTCCAAGAACGTGAGAACATGATTCTGTTTCTGAAATTTCACTTAGTGAGGACACAATATCGAATGGAGCAATTTCTTGACAATCACAGAAATAGAGGAGTTTCAACATTGGTGATTATGTGTATGTTAAAACTCCAACCTTACAGGTAGAATTATTTGGTCATGAGGTATAATTAGAACCTTTCTCCAAAGTATTTCGGACCCTACAATGTTAATGAAAAATGTGGTTAGGTTGCATGCAAATAGGAGCTACCAGCAAACTCTAAAATCCACCCAGTTTTATAGATATCTTACCTTAAGGTACTGGTCGGGAATGTGCACACATCTACACAACTTCCATGTGTTATCCAAGACAATTTTATCAAGGATCCAAAGCTCGTTCTAAAAAGAAAAATGGTAAACCAGCAAGGCAAAGCTGGTACAAAGTTATTAATCAAATGGACTGATATGCCAGTTGAAGAAGATACATGAGAGTTCCTTTTTGACATTAATTAAGTGGAAACTTCCAGCACTTGAACTTTGAGGACAAGGTTCTCGGGAGGGAGAGAGATTTGGTGCAGAGAAACAAGTGTGTGAGGTGATACATGTGAGTTAAGCTGAGCTGGAGGAGTTGACATGGGATTGATTCGAAAGGAGAAGTTTTCTATGCATTTAATAAAGAGCATTGTTAGCTCATCTTTTTCATTTAGTCGAGTATTTTGTGAATTGTAAACTCTCTCTTATCTTTATTCTATGAATTGTTGTTCCTCATCATTTTGTTGGGTCTCTTCTCATTTTGAGAAGCTAACAGGTGAGAGTTAGATATGTGTTTTATGAACAATGATTCAAGTTTTTGTTTATTAAAGGAACTCTGCATTTCGTTATAAAGCAATGGCTGTATTGACATCCTTAGGCACAACATCACCATAATAAGAATCCATGTACTTCCCATGTCTAGGGTCACATTTGGCCATCACAATGAAGAGTTAAAAAACGGAACTCGTGATCTCAGGGACGGAGAACTGCTCATGATAGGCCTTTGCTGCAAAACAAATAAAAACCAAACCACCAAATTCATGTAAACCCCAATTACAAAAACATAAACTTGTCAAAGTTTAATTGTTACTACACCTATATTAGAGCCATTTTCACAACAAACTATAACAAGAAAAAAAAATTCTCAAAGTGGAATAATTCCCAATTTCCAAATACACAATAACTCTTTAGGCTTTAGCAGATGAAGCCTTGCCTATTCATCTCAATCTCCTTACAATCGAATGAGGCGACCCTTGTTACAAATTTCCATATTGATTCCTTTAATATCGAGTGATTCTGCCCTTTCTCGAACATTCATCTAACTGGATACGATCGAATAAAACAATCTTATGATCATTGCCTATGTTGACCAACCATATGATAGGCTTACCAGTCTATGATGATCATCCATTCTAGTCAACATAATAGTAACTAGATCCTTCATATAACCATCAACCAAATCCACCATAGTCAAATATATCATCCAATCTCATATATATTTTAACCAAATCAAATATGTGTTTCCACCCAATTACCCTAACACTTTCCACATACTTAAACATGCATCACATAATTAATTCCATACATTTTTTCTCTAATCAAACATGAGTTTCCACTCAATTCTATTAACATCTTCACCCAAGCTATACATGATTTTTACACGTAGAAATAAACATTTACTACAAAATTCATGATTTAGCCATTTATATATAACTTTTTATAATTATTACATCCTAGGACGTAAGAGAAAAGAAAAAAATACAAATTAATGTAGTTTCAACTTTGGATGAAAATAAGTCTTTCTTCTTAATAGTTTTGGGATTGAAAATACCTCAATAATCTTCATTTTATGCAATTCGGTACACAAAGTTGTAATAGATGATTAAGTGTTTCATTTGATTAGAAAACACGGCATTGCTAACTTGGTCCTATGTTGTGCTGTCCCCACATTAGTATATGATTTATCAATAACTCAAAATTTTAATTTGACAATTTTGTATTCTAAAGCGAACGCTAAAAACCTCATGACAAAAATGCACTAAGGTTTTTTTGACAAAAAGAAAGTTAGGATTTCTTATGAGCCCATAACACTCTATTATGAAAATATATATACTTAATTTAACCCTCCATTAAATTAAAAATATATATTAATGTATCCTCACATCTTTTTTGTAACATATATGTCCTCAATCTTACATTATTTCGAAATGATCACTTGAATTTTGACAAGTGAAATAATAGCCTCAACATTTTAATTAACACATATGTGATCCCAAAATAATTTTTACATATAAAACTTAATAAATAATTTTGTCTAACTAAATCTGTTTAGGAAGTTATATAGGCTGAGAAGTATAATAACTTGATTAGCATTAATTATTTGGTCAAATATGATTAGTATTAACCATTTATGGTAATTTAGTTAATGTTAAAACTGAAACATGCATGTCAGTATTGTTTCAAGGCACTTTTAATTTTATATCTTATTATATCGACGGAATAACATTTCTATATGAAAAAGGAAGAAGGAAACTGTCAACTTTGAAGATTTGTTTTAAAAAAAACCTTATTAGGTTGATGAAAAAATAAGTTAAAGAAACTCAAAATGTAACGGGGGAGTTGCTAAAACTAGACCCAAAATTGAGTTTGAATGCAAAACTAAATCCCAAATTGAAACAAATGTAAAACTAGACTTTTGGGGTAGGGAAATTACATTAACCCCCTTATTTACAAACAAAAAAACAGAAACTGCATTTACAGTTCTAACCTTCGCGCAGAGGAGACTTCATGAACGCAGTCTCACAGTAGACTTCGTTCATGACATCCATGATGTCTAAACCGTAATTAAACCTTAGATTTAAATTAAAATAATAATAAAAAATAATTTCAATGTAATTTTTTCTTCAAAAAATAAGATTATTCAAATATGAACTTTATAAATTAAAATTTTAGAAACTTTCATAATATTAAAGCATGTAAGGTTTATTATGTTTTAGAAAATCATAAATAGTTGCAGACTTCCCTACCGAAGTCTGCAACTGTAATTTAATCTTAAATTTAAATTAAAAATTATAAAAAATATTTTGTTCAAAAGTTTTGATAAATAAATTATTTTAAATCAAAGTCTAAGGTTTAAAAATAGAATTTCATAAAATTTCATAAAATTAAACCATGTTATGTAAACCATGTAAAACATAATAAGTTTAGGGTTTGGCAATTTGTAAAAATCCATGTATATATCTTTAGGGTTAGACTTAAGTTCATATATTTTTGATATACAATGTCGATCTTTCATATAGTTGTTAGATTTTAGATATATTATACTATTTTGATGTCAAATGTAAGTATTTGTTAACGAAAAGTGAAAAAAATATTAGAATTTTGGAGTTTAGGGCTTACAGACTTCTCGGGTGTCGGGTGAAGTCTCATAGGAGACTTCGTGTATGAAGTCTGTAACATTTTGTAAGCGTAGACTTCTTTGTTGAAGTCTGAAATTTTAGAGGTAAAGTCTAAAACTTCAAAAGTGAAGTCTAAAACTTAAAAGATGAAGTCTGAAATTTCAAAAGTGACGTCTGAAATTGAAAAAAATTTAAATTTTCAAAAAATATTAAAATTTTTCAAAAAATATCGAAAATATTCAAAAATATTCAAACTTTTTTGAAAAATTTTGCATTTCAGAGGTGAAGTCTGAAATTTCAAAGGTGAAGTCTAAAATTTCAAAAAAAATTGAAAAATTTCAAAAAAAAAACTCAAAAAAATTCGAATTTTTTTAAAAATTATTCGAATTTCAGAGGTGAAGTCTGAAATTTAAAAGATAAAATCTGAAATTTTAAAGGTGAAGTCTAAAACTTCAAAGGTAATGTCTGATATTTAAAAAAAAAATCAAAATTTTCAAAAAATTTTCATAATTTTTAAAAAATTTCAAAATTTTCAAAAAAATTGAAAAATTAAAACAAAAATAGAAAAAACTCGAATTTCATAGGTGAGGTCTGAAATTTCAGATTGAAGTTTAAATTTTTAACCTAACCCTAGTTTGACCTCCCATATATAAACTCAATTTTTCTATTTTTCTCAAATCTCTCTGTTTCTCTAAAAAACGGCAGAGCTCTCTCTCTATATATATATATATATATATATCTCTCTCTCTCTCTAAAACCTCTGTAAAATAGCAAGGATCTCTTCATCTTCAATGCCACTTGATTGTCAGAGTTTTTTACGCTCTTGCACATCAATTAAAACCCGATGTGCGAAACTACCTCAATCATAAGGTATGTCATTGAAGCACTTAGGGTATCGAATCCACAGGGACTAAGGATTACACACCAAAGATACGAGAAACAAACTAAGCTAGAGCAAAACGTTTTTATTGGTTTTTATGTTTTTATCGAAATGTAAAAGAAATGCAAGAAAGAAAACAAAAGACAAAGCTCTGGATCATGGATTAAACTATCAAAGAGATGATTAACAATCAAACAATGAATCAATTGGAAGCATTAAACACTATCCTAGAACATGGAACACACATAAATAGATTAATCCACTCCCGTGGTATCAATCCCTACATCAATCATCGAACTGACAAGAACTCCCGTTCGCAATTCAATAATCGATGAGCATTAATATCAAGTCCAATTAGTTCACTAATCACCCTACTCATCAACTCCCGTTGGGTAGGATGTGAGAAGCTCACAAAAGGTTCGGTTCAAGCAATTCATCTAACTCCTTCCGGGTGTGAAATGCCTAAGCTCAAGAATCGAATGAACAAACCTAATCTAGCACTAACACCGCTTACTCGAATCTCATCCCTAAAGCATGGGATAAGACCAAAAATCTATCTAATCTAAGGTGTAGCTCTAGTTCGGTTTGTCACGCCAAACTAGAACTACCTAATCTAGGTGCAGTTTTAGGTTTCGGTTCGTCATGTCAAAACTAGCATTAAGAATCAACCTAAGTGAAGGACTCATCCAAGATCATCCTAAATCATCATTATCTAACCATCAAGACAATTTACCAATGATGCATAAACATTCAATTCACATTCATTCTTATGACATGGAACACTCAAGTAGATTAGCTCATTCCCATGATGCTAATCCATTTACAAATCAACTAGTTTGGCTATTTTGTCACCCAACAACCAATTGCAACTAGATGATCTATAATCATTAAGTATGAGTCCATATAAGTCAACAATTCATCGGTTAAGAGTGAAATGCATGCTTGGAAATTTTCTAGACATTTTATCAAACACCTTGTGAGCAATAAATGTCATAAGTTCTAGAATTGAGTGATCAAGTCATTTCTAGCATAGAGATCTTTCCTAGCATGAGAACAAATGTTTATCTAAGTCTAAACATCAACAATCAATCATCAAATCATCCAAATCAAGCAATCCATAAACCCAGAAAAGTCAACTCACAAGAACATCAAGAACACAAAAGAAAAAGACATGAAAATGAAGAACAAGAACAAATAAAACATATATATAGATAGGGTTGAAGAAATCTTCTCTAAAGTGGCATGAATCTTGAAGAACAATACAAATCTCCTGAGGAGAGAGTTTGGGTCGAAACCCACTCTAGAGAAAAAATCATCGTTTAGTGGTTGCACAAAATATGGCTTTTATGGGTGTGGAATTCGCAAGTGGAGAAAACAGAGGAAAAGTCATAAATCGGACTTGAAAATCGACCATGGGTCGATTTTTGCCAACATTCGGACTTGGAAATCGACCTTGGGTCGATTTTTGATCCCAGGTGTGTTCCTCAGCCATTTTGCCGAACGGTCACGAAAATCGGTTTCGGACCGATTTTTTACATGTCTTCACTAAATCGGCCATATCTTTTGAACCACAACTCCAAATGCTCTGACACCACCTCCATTGGAAAGCTAACTCAATTCCTATGACTTTCATGAAGATTCCATAAGCTAAATCCAAAGGAAAGGCATTTGTCTGACTCGATCTTTCAAGCATGTTGGATTGACTCTGCATTTGACATTTCCTAACTTTGGTCCAAAATTTGCATCCTTCATTTTCCTTATATTTCTATGCATATCCTTTGACCCAATCCACTCCTACACCTGAATAAACACAAAAAGAACAAAAAGATGACACAAAAAACCTAGGACATCTAAAATGCAAGACAACACTGAATGAAACTTTAATGCATGAAAACATCCCAAAAATTGTACAAAGTGGGATTTAAACATATGAAAACTAGGCTTTAAAACATGTAAAATATACACTTATCACCACTCTACCGTACCGTCGTCGGTAAGACGTTGCTTTTATTGTTTTTTCTTCGTTTTTATCGCTCTCAAAAGTGTTATTCTCTCCATCCTCAGATCTGACTAACCACTCTCTCATTATTACTGCATTTTTTTAACCATCGTCTTCATCTTACTAACTTATATTTTTATGCTTGTTACAGATCTGAGGCGTAACACCACCAAAAAATAGTTAAGTTTGTTTTCTTTAGATTCATACAACAATTTATGTTCCAAACAAAAATTAAGATTTGAATTTTTAATTGTCTGTGCATTATGATTTGTTTTTTGGAATTTCATCTAAATGATTCATTATGAATTTCAAGTCTAAATAATTTATGTTGAGTATGATTTCTAAATAATTTACAGATTTCTTATGAGTCTAAATAATTGAGTATGATTTATGTTGAGTATGATTTCTTATAAGTCTAAATAATTTACAGATTTATGTTGAGTATGATTTATGTTGAGTATTATTTCTTATGAGTCTAAATAATTTACAGATTTATGTTGAGTATTATTTCTTATGAGTTTAAATAATTTCTTATGAGTATAATTGAGTATGATTTCTAAATAATTTACAGATTTATGTTGAGTATGATTTCTTATGAGTCTAAATAATTTACAGGTCTGAGTATGAATTTCACTGTGAGACTTCACACCCAGACTTTACTGTGAGACTTCACACCTAGACTTCACTGTGAGACTTCACACCCAGACTTCACTGTGAGATTTCACCGAAACTTCACACCCAGACTTCACTGTGAGACTTCACACCCAGACTTCACTGTGAGACTTCACACCCAGACTTCACTGTGAGACTTCACACCCAAACTTCACTGTGAGACTTCATAACCATACTTCACTGTGAGACTTCACACCCAGACTTCACTGTGAGACTTCACAACGAGACTTCACTGTGAGACTTCACACTGAGACGGTTCTGGGCTCCCCTAGCATTTAATTCTTACATATAATGTTTTAGATGTAAAACAAACAATTGTAATCCTCCTTCCTGGATTATAAATCTCATGTACGATGATATTTCTAATTAATAAAAGTTATATTGACAAAGAAAGTACTTCTTGCGAAACCTATTAAATTAAACATCAAGTCTTAATTTAACAAAAATAAAGTTACAAAATCTTAAGTACTAAAAACACATATAAAAAATGTCATGAGCCACATAAATATGGCAAGTTTAACACATTGAGATGTGAAACTCATACATAAGTGCAAGTGATAAGATACAAATGAAATTTTTAAAAAGTTAGTACAAGAGACTTCCATGATGAAGTCTTTAAGTCTTTTTGCCTTCAGAGACTTCTCCGGGGAAGTCTACCCATAAAGTAGGGTCTAGTTTTGCAATTGACTAGAGTTTGACTTTTACATGAGACTTCTCCTGAGAAGTCTGAGTAGAAAAAGGGTTACTTTTGTAATTGACCAAAAAAATTTATTTTTTTAATTCCAAAATTTCCGATGGTTGCAGACTTCATCTGAGAAGTCTATCAATAGTCAATGTTTCAAAATTTTGGTCAAATGCAAAAGTAACCCCTTTTTTCAAGTAGACTTCTCAGGTGAAGTCTTGATAAAAAGTCTTTGTTCAGGTCAATTGCAAAACTAACCCTTCCTTTTCACAGACTTCATAGGAGAAGTCTAAAATAAAAGTCAAACTTACGGTCAATTGCAAAACTAACCTCATGTACACAGACTTCATATGTGAAGTCTGAAGATTGTTTTTTTGTTTTTAAAGGAAAACTTGAGACTTCCATCGTGAAGGCTGTGAAACAAAAAGTCAATTGCAAAACTAACCCCCAGTTGACTATTGAGAATTCACCTGAGAAGTCTGCCTTCTGGAAAATCAGTGAAAATGAAGCAAAAATTACCAAATTTTTGTTTGATCTTGTTTTTAGCTTCGTCGACGGCCAAGAACTGCTCACACCACCAATACCCAAGAAACCCAAGCGTTATTATGCATGAATCTTAGTAAATCGCAAGATCTAAGAATGGTGAATTTTGAGAAAGAGATTTTAGAATTTAATGGTTGAAATGAGAGAGAATGAGAGAGGAGATCTAGAAAAATAGAGTTTTTAGCTTGATTATAGAGCTTTAACATTTCTTAATTCGGTTGGTTGAGCATTTAGAGCTCAATTTTTGTTGGTAATGGTGGTTGGGAGCTATTGAAGAAGATGGCAGTTTTGTAATTATGTGAGAATCTTTGGGTTATTATATTTGAAACCCAACTACTAGACTTCTCTTGTGAAGTCTGCGCTAGGTATTTTTGTGAAAAAAGAAGTTTGAAAGGGTATATTAAGGCATTTTGAAAAAAAAGGAAGTGGGGTCTAGTTTTGGAATTATCTTCAAATAAAGGTGTAGTTTAGCAAGAAGCCCAAATGTAATCTCTTTTAAAGAGAGAATTATCGAGAATAGTAAAAAAGAAGAAATATATGAAAACTATGTACGTATAAATATTAAATCTTAACATACAAATTAACTGTATTACAACAACTATATATATATATATATGTCTCTTCTCAAACTCACTATAATCTATACATATTCCCAAAATTAAAAAAAAAATATATATACTAAGTTAGTTAGAAAATGGCATGAAATATCGATTTGAAGTTGAGTTTTCAGACAAATCACTAAATGTTAATTAAAAGAAACTAAAAAATTATGACCATGACAACAATTTTTGATTCGTCTACCAAGATTAGAGTTTAAACAATTTATAATTCTGGAAAGGGAATTGGAATTTATACCATGTAACACTAATACAATACAACTAGATTTGAACCCGCGGTATACCGCTGGTCGAGTTTTTGTTTTTGTGTTTTATTATAATATTTTTGTTGTAATTTGAAATTGTTAGTTTAATTGTAATCGGTGCATCGTGAAATTTTTTTGTTTCGCACAATTTTACCTAAATCAACACAGTTCGACATATATACTATTATAGTATTGGTGGTGTTACAAACATTATTAAAATGAGGATCTAACCCGTGTTAGCGCCGAATTAATGATATATTAAATGTCAATTCAAATCCGTGTTGTCATATAAATCATCCCTTGTTATTTTCAAATTTTATAAATTTATATATTCATAATATGTTAAACTTTTTTATTAAGTATAAATATATCAATATTAATACCTAAATTTTTTTAAAGATTAAAATTTATTTTCAATCTTTTTTGGTACTATTTTAAAACCTAAATGAATAGACTTATACGTTTTTAATGAATTAAGTTAAATTACTTTTTTGTTAATTGATTTAAAACTTAGGTAAACAGGATTTTTTTTTGTTTACAATCTAGTCACCAAATTCTGATTCCTCCTCGCTAATAGTTTGGTGAATTTTTTTAATTATCTGAATTATCTTGTTTTCTTCCGCACCCGCTATTTCCTGTCGCCAAACCCGAAATAGACATATCTACATATTTTTTTGGGAACATATCTACTAAATAATATTAGGATTCACTATTGAAATATACTGTAAATTTTTTAATATTCCATACCTTTTTTTGGAAAATATTTGAAAACTCAAATTCATAGATTTATGTTTTTAATGACTTAAGGTAAATTAATTGTTGCTAATTGATTTAAAACTTAAATTAATGGTTTTAATTTTTATAATCAAGTAAGATACTGAAACAAAAAAATTAAGATGTATATATATTATGTATGTGGAAAACAATTCTTATATAAAATATCGAGTTAACCATTTATATTTAAATGCAATATTATGGATGTGCAAGAAATTGATAAAAATGAAATATTTCTTCCATCCAATCATTCTAAATTTATATGTTACTAAAATATGAGTTTACGTGGACATGATAGTATCATGGTCAATATAATACTTTAAAAATATATTATATCTACAAATAAAGGGATAATAATTTAAAGTAAATGAAATAAACAAATAAAAAACCTGGGTAGTCGTTTATTTAAGGGCTTCTTGCTAAACTAAACCATTATTTGAAGTCAATTTCAAAACTAGATCCGTCTTTTTTTTTTTTTTTCAAAATGTCTTAAAATACCATTCCCAGCTTTTTTTTTTCACAAAAATACATAGCGTAGACTTCTCTTGTGAAGTCTGGTGGCTGGGTTTGAAAAACAATAACCCAAAGATTCTCACGTAATAAAAAGAATGCCATCGTCTTCAATAGTTCCCAACCACCATTACCAAACAAAATTGAGCTCTAAATGCTTCAAACAACCGAATTAAGTGATGTTAATGCTCTAAAACTGAGTTAAAAGCTCCATTTGAGCTCTAAATGCTTCATCTGAGAAGTCTGCGTGAAAAAAGGGTTAGTTTTGCATTTGACCAAAATTCCGAAACATTGACTATTGGTAGACTTCTCGAATGAAGTCTACAACCATCGGTAACTCTGGAATTTAAAAAATAAATTTTTTTGGTCAATTGCAAAAGTAACCATTTTTCTACATAGAGTTCTCAGTCAAATTTCATGTAAAAGGCAAACTATGGTCAATTGCAAAACTAGACCCTACTTTATGGGTAGACTTCGCCGAAGAAGTCTCTGAAGGCAGACTTCATCATGTAAGTCTAATTATGTAATAGACTTCACAGACATAGTTCAATACCAAAGAGGCTTTCTAAATGAAGTCTATTGAAAAAGTCAAAATTGTGGTCAATTGCAAAACTAGACCCCAAAATGGTCTAGACTTCTCTGACGAAGTCTCCTTATGTAGGAGACTTTGCCTGTGAAGTCTGCTAAAAAATCAAACTCTGGTCAATTGCAAAACTAGACCCCTGCTTCAGACTTCTAGGGCGAAGTCTTCTTAAGATAGCAAAGCAGACTTCATCCAAGAAGTCTACTAAGAGAATTAGCATGTGAAGTCTCAAATGATAATTTCAGTAAAAATGCAATTTTAGCTTATTTGTAATTAGTTATTTTTTTTTCTTGTCCTAACATGTGTGTTACGTATGGCTTTTGATGTTTTAGAAATTTGAACTATTTTATCCGCATAATTATTTTTATATCTTTTTCCTTAACGTATTAGGTGTTTAGCTTATGAACTTTAGATTTCACAGATGATGTCTGTGCGTAGACTTCATTCGAAAAGTCTCTTGCACTATCTTTTTAAAAAATAGATTTGTATCATATATAATTTGTATTTTCGAGATTTTTTTTTTTTTTTACATATGTATTAGTTATTGTTGTTGTTTATGTATGAATTGCACATCTCAATGTCTTATATTCTATCTTAAATCGATTTTATGAATTTTTGATAATTATTTTTCAACAGACTTCACCTTTGAAGTCTACTGTCAAACTTATAGTTTGCATTTGTTTGTTTCAAATGTTTTTCAGAAAATGGTTCAAGTACCTGCTATCTATGGAGAATGGGTGATGAGAGACTGTAAGTGGTATTTTAAGGTGCGGTGGATAATCCCAAAGGAGGGAGAATGTTATTCTTGAGTGATTTTTTTACACAGCGTGAACTCATTGAGATGGCGGAAGTGATGATGATGATGATACGTGTCCAGTTGCGGAAGGTGACTTTGTTGGTGAAGGCCCAAGATCCAACATGACATGGTCAGACGGTATCTATACGACTGCGAGTTTTCCTACAAAAGATACGCTTGTATACGAGCTGCGGTTGACGGCGATAATGTGGAAATTCACATTCAAAGTGCATAGGTCTACACAAAAGTTGTTTGTAGCAATTTGCGGTGATGTGATCCTAATGGAGAGGATCGAACTGCCCTAGGATGAACTTTGTGGAGTTGTGTGTTTTCGGATGGGGAATGGCTTGGAGTCTCCGAATGTATAGCTTTTGCGACTCACCCTACGGTTTGGGTATGGTTTTGGATAGGCTTTGCAAGCAACGGATTGCTTCAAAGGTTGTGGATTGAATGGTCTCACAAGGGTTGCGGAAGGCCCTTGATATTCCGTGGATCGAATGGTCTCACAAGAGATGCGGAAGGCTCTTGATATTCCTCAATCGATTCTCAAGGATATTACTCACCAAAAGAATCGAAAGTTTTGTTGAATATTACTCATCAACAAGATCTAGAGATTCAGAAAAGGTTTTTGATTAAAAGTCTAGATGAGTTCTCAAGAGAGTTCAAGAGAGAATATAAAGAAGAAAGAAGAGAGAGTCTTGGAACAAGCTCCAAGACACCTCGAAAATGACATAAAATTTAAATAAAGTTTGAATGATAAAAATGGCTCCTCCTCTTCACAATTTCGTGGCTTTGACATCCAAAGGGGCCATGGGTTTGATTTATTCAACAAATGGGCTATGGTGAAGTGAAACAATTGCCTCATTAAAAACCTTGTCAAGAAAACCCAATGGGACAAAACTTGACAAGGGAAAAAGAGTACAATTGAATCACTTACCCATTCATTGAATAGTTTGAATCAAAACCATTGTGGTTTGACTCACTTCTTCTCCATACTTGGTAGAGTGATCCGATTGATTCCATATTCCCTTAAGCAATCTTCCAACGGATTGTGTCACGCCAATGCCTTCTTTTATCCTTTGAAACTTAGCTCTCTTGGTTGCCAAAAATCCTCCATTGGCTTCATGTTTCTTGTCAGGTTCAAGCTCTCCTTCCTTGTTGCTGCTCAGGATCATATCATGCGGTGTGAAAGGATGCAATTGGAGGATTAGAGCGGCTGTGAAAAATGAACCAAAAAAAGTTTTGGGTTACCTTGTACAAAAAAAATCATACTTGCAATGTGGCGGACCAAATTTCATTGCGCAAACGTCATGCTCCGAGATATATTGCTAAACAGTTTTATGATGAATGGGGAACAATCGATGGAGTAACGCTGAAGATAATTAGATCTACAATGAAGAATAAATATGGTATGCAAATGAAATATACCACTTACTATAGAGCTTTAATATTTGAAAAACAATTGGTGAGGGGAACAGCGGAAGATGGATATGAGCAGCTGTCGTCTTATCTCTACCGCATCGGTCTAGCCAATCTTGGAACCGTCACTGATCTTATGGTTGATGATCAAAACAGATACAAATATTTGTTTATGGCTCTTGGAGCTTCTATTACTGGTTTTCAGTTTCGGAGAAGAGTTAAAGTGGTGGATGGGTGTCATCTACTGGGGAAGTATGGCGGTGTTATGCTAGTGGCTTGCCGTCAGGATGGGAATTTCTAAATATTTCCGTTAGCTTTTGCTATTGTAGACTATGAAGATGATAAATCATGGCAATGGTTTTTCACCAAGTTGAGTGGATGTGTCTCCGATCAATTTCCTTTGGTCATAGTGTCCGACAAGCACGCCTCGATTAAAAATGCCATTGAAACTGTTATGCAATGGGAAACAAGAGGGATATGTTATTATCACCTACAAAATAACATAATCACGAAGTACAAGGGAAAACATCTTATGTACTTGGTGAGAGGCGCTGCGTATGCATATACGCATTATGATTTTAACAGATACATGGACGCCTTACGTGAGATGAAGCCCGAGCTTGCAGCTTACTTGGAGAACGCAGATGTGAAACTATGGGCGCGCGTTCACTTTCCAGGAGAACGATACAACATACAAACGAGCAACATTGCTGAATCGATAAACTCCACACTTAAGCCAGCTCGAGGATTTCCCATACCCTTTCTTTTGGAATTCATACAAGAGAAGCTAGGAAGATGGTTTTATAAAAGGAGAGAAGAAGCTATAAGTCTCACAACAAAACATAGCAAAGGAGTTGAATATTTGCTAACTATTCGTCAGCATTATGCTGACCAGATGACTGTCGAACGCATAAACGGTTAGCGATTTCACGTGACGGGTGGATATAGAGATTGTATCATTGATTCCAACATCGAACATGTGGATGTGGTTGTATGATGTTGAGAAAATACCTTGCTTGCATGCTATTGCTACTGCTCCTGAGCTTAAAATGGATGTTGCCGCCCTCGTATACCCGTCATACACAAAAGAATATTTGTATTCGACGTACGCAAACAACATTTTCCCCAAAACCGTCAATATCAAAGAGCCCGAGTTTGTCAAGGTTTTCCCTTCACTCATCCGGCGTCCTCCTGGAAGGCAGAAGAAGTCAAGGTGGCAAACATGGCTTGAAATCGCAAGAAAGACTACGCTAAAACCACGGAAGGCTCACAAGCAATATATAGTTGTTCAAAATACAGGCAATATGGACATACTCGCGATAACTTTGTAAGTTAAAACCTTTGTTTGTGATTCCATCAATGTATATTTATATGGCTCATGGCTTTTTTTTTGAGGAGACTGTGTTTTTTATGTTATGTAGAGTTTCAAGGTTGAGGGAAAGTAGAAGGCTGCTCTTGAAGTATCCCACAGAAGTCTTTAACTAGGAGTTCAGGATGCATTTGATGTCTCCAGTAGAAGTATGTACTTGAAGTCTCCCGTAGCAGTCTTTGCGTAGTAGTTCAGGACGCAGACGAAGTCTCTAGAAGAAGTTTGTACTTGAAGTCTCCCGTAGAAGTCTGTACTTGAAGTCTCCCGTAGATGTCTTTAACTAGGAGTTCAGGACGCATATGAAGTCTCTTGTAGAAGTCTGTACATGAAGTCTCCCATATAAGTCTTAAACTAGGGGTTCAATACGCACCTGAAGTCTCTGGTAGAAGTCTGCGCTGGAATTCTCCTGTAAAAGTCTCTAATTGGGTGTTCAGTATGAAGATGAAGTCTCTAGGTGAAGTCACTCGTGAAATCCCTAAGAGAAGTCTCTGATTAGTTGTTTAGGTTCCCATATGATGTCTCCATTAGAAGTGTACTTTTAAAGTCTTCTTTTCAAACTCTTACTTGTATAGTTATGACCAGTTCTTTTTGCATTTTTGCGGTTTTCAAACTTTGTATTTGATTTAACAAAATCAAAGTTCCAACAATAATAGGAGAAATTAGAGATAATTAACATAATAATATTAAGAGAAATTAAAATTAAAGAAATTAAAAGTTTCGAAAGATAATTAACATAATAAGAGAAATTAAAGATAATTAACATAAAACTAAAGAAACTTATGTCCAATCTGTTTCAAAAGAAAAATAAATAAATAAATTAAAGGTTCAAATAAATAATTAACATAAACCCCCCTCTGTTTCATAGAAATTAAAAGGATCTGGTGCTCTTTGATCCTCTGGCAAAAGATTCAGACATTTCTCGTGCCTTCTCATTGAAACGGTCCCGATCGTTTATGTAGACTTGAGCAATAGATTCCACAAACTTATCTTCTTCACCCAACTCTTGGCTCAGTCAACATCTTCACAAGAGCCTCTAATATTGTGGTTATGTTGTTTACGGGGCGCCAGTGATCAGGTAGGAGCATCTTCAAGAGGATACTCCCGCGATCCACATTAGGGTGGTAGATAACGATAATGAAACCAACCTACATTAAAAATATGAAAAATCAAAATATTTAAAAAATTTCAAATTACATGAAAATGACTTATTCTATTACTAATTGTCCCTATGTGTTTTACTAACTATTAAACATGCGTGCGTTCCCTAAGTTCCATTTGTGTAACTAGAATATGATAAAAACTTACATGTGGGGGTTTCAGCGGGTACTATGGAGGATAATGAAAAGTCAATTTGAAAAAAACTCCCTCATAAAAGGTGCCAAAAGGGCCAAAAATCATACCATCCCAATAAAATATGTCATCGGCCACAGGTCCTAAAAGAATTTGGTAAGAAATTAGAAGCTTGCATGAACTTTAATATTTGAAAAATATTGAAATTAAATTTTTGTGAAGCTGTATAGAGATTACCCTCCGTGAAGTGAGGATGCGGATTCTTCAAAAGGTTCCTCAAACCTCTTTTGATGACTCATGTTTTAGAGAGTTCTTTAGATAGCAAGAGATAAAATTGAATTTTTTTTGCAACTCAGTAATAGTGATTCAAAGAAGCAGGTTGCGTGTTTTGAACAGAGTAATAATGATAAAAAACAGGTCCGCTTCGTTTTGCGTGATTCTTATCGGGAATAGTGGCTTTATTTACTGCCAAGCAAAATAGAAGTCTGCTCTTGAAGTCTCCCAAAGAAGTCTCTAACTGGGTGCTAGGTATGAAGATGAAGTCTCTAGTAGAAGTTTGCGCTTGAAGTCTCCTAGAGAAGTCTCCTAGAGAAGTCTCTAATTGGGTGTTCAGTACGAAGATGAAGTCTCCAGTAGAAGCATGTGCTTGAAGTCTCCTAGAAAAGTCTCTAATTGGGTGTTCAGTACGAAGATGAAGTCTCTAGTAGAAGTTTGTGCTTGAAGTCTCCTAGAGAAGTCTCTAATTGTGTGTTCAGTACTAAGACGAAGTCTCCAGATGAAGTCTACTCGTGAAGTCTATACTAGAAGTCTCTTACTAGTTGTTTGGGTTCCCATATGAAGTCTCCACGCGAGTCTGTATTTGAAGTCTCCTTTTCAAACTTTTACTTATATAATTATGACCAGTTCTTTTTGTAATTTAATAATATTAAAATAACTTCTTGGCTTGTTCCATTGGGTACAAAACATTCCCGTAATAGCAGCCGAAAGAGTTTAACTATATAATAGAAGCTCAACGTTCGTCGTATTAGTCCAAACCTTCGTAACCGCGCTTCTCAGTCCATGTTATGCCGAACTCATCGTATATTTCTATAGCTTCTCCCATATGAACGTGATGTTCTTATCACACAAGACGTTTGGAGGAAATGGTATGCCAAGGCATGACACTCGATGTACTTCAGGCAATACACTCCACAGTCACCGCTCTGAAAGATTTTAGAAAATAACGTATATAAAACCAACTCATATGTATAAAGAACATAAGGGTGCTTAGCTTTTTGATCCGCAGGAGCAAGAAGGTTCATAAGATAAGCCATTATATCGCAAATAGGATATACTGCAGCGTCAATCTCCTCATCCTTGCTTACAGTTAGATCGTTATCCCAAATAACGATGTGTCTCTTATGAACCTAAATCATTAACACAACCCAATGCCTATCCTTGATGTTAAGGGAGGTGTAGATTTCATCCACATCTACACCCCACATCTTGTTAGATTTGGAGAACTCAGGTTGCTCTCCTGTGTAGAGATCAAACACCCCAGGAGGTAGTAATCTGCCTAACCCCTTTTCATCAGCAGTCATTTGAAATTCTTGTTACTTAGACTTCCACAACGTGGTGAAGATCGAATCAATGAAGCAGATTATGTCGCTCCTAAACCATTCTGGAAGCAATAAGAAAATAATTAGTTATGGTAAAGGAACCTTACAATTAACGATAAAAAAAAAACAGAAGTCTCCATATGAAGTCTGAGAGTGAAGTCTCAGAGTGAAGTCTGAGAATAAAGTATCGAATTACAGTCCAGAATGAAGTTTATACGTCATTGTCAGACTTTAGTCTGAGACTTCACCCTTAGACTTCACTTTGAGACTTCACTCTCAGACTTCACTATGAGACTTCACTCTCAGACTTATTATACGAAGTCTCACCAGGTCCCAAAGCCATTTTGTGGGAGACCGCAGCGTGCGGTACCAGAATGTGTTTGAGTCTTTCTCGGGGTTCCTCTTCTTCATCTCTTTGTAAAATGTTGTCACACACACATTCAAAATCACGTCACATAAACTAGGTTTAAAACTCCTAAATAGTGCGACTTACGGGCAAGTCTCCAAGAATGCAATCAGCTTGTATTTTTGACCTTGTCAATAGAATCAAAAGGGTTATAGCCATTTCCGCATGCAACCGGCTTAGTCGGAAGTACAATCTCTGTACCAGGGCGAACAACATGCCTCTCTTTCATCTTTAGCTGATCACTCATTTTCTTAGCCATGAGCGATGTTGCTTTTTCCTTCAAGCTCTGTTTTGCTATTCTTGCTTTATCAAACTCTATATCTACTTCTTTGGGCTTATCCACCATCACAACACTTGACTCACTGCCCTGGTTAACACTACTCTGCATAGTTGGAAGCAAACATCGCTTTATTGCGATTTCACATGGGTAAGACACACTAACAGACATCATTCAAATATAAATAAGAGTTAAACATGCCAACAACAATCCAACAAGCCAACAAGGTTCATAATTCACATCATTTGTGTGACTGACTACTCCTAACAGCTACTCTTTTAGTTTTCCTCTCCTTCTTAGACTCCTCAATATCCTCCTTCTTACTAAGCTGGTTTATGTTCTTTTTGGGAATCTTTGGGTTAAGGGGAGGAAGACTAACCCGATCATCAAGTGCATTTGATTTGGNGAAGCATGTGCTTGAAGTCTCCTAGAAAAGTCTCTAATTGGGTGTTCAGTACGAAGATGAAGTCTCTAGTAGAAGTTTGTGCTTGAAGTCTCCTAGAGAAGTCTCTAATTGTGTGTTCAGTACTAAGACGAAGTCTCCAGATGAAGTCTACTCGTGAAGTCTATACTAGAAGTCTCTTACTAGTTGTTTGGGTTCCCATATGAAGTCTCCACGCGAGTCTGTATTTGAAGTCTCCTTTTCAAACTTTTACTTATATAATTATGACCAGTTCTTTTTGTAATTTAATAATATTAAAATAACTTCTTGGCTTGTTCCATTGGGTACAAAACATTCCCGTAATAGCAGCCGAAAGAGTTTAACTATATAATAGAAGCTCAACGTTCGTCGTATTAGTCCAAACCTTCGTAACCGCGCTTCTCAGTCCATGTTATGCCGAACTCATCGTATATTTCTATAGCTTCTCCCATATGAACGTGATGTTCTTATCACACAAGACGTTTGGAGGAAATGGTATGCCAAGGCATGACACTCGATGTACTTCAGGCAATACACTCCACAGTCACCGCTCTGAAAGTTTTTAGGAACTGCCGTTTGTAGAACCCGCTCGTATGTGTAGGGAACATAAGGGTGCTTAGCTTTTTGATCCGCAGGAGCAAGAAGGTTCATAAGATAAGCCATTATATCGCAAATAGGATATACTGCAGCGTCAATCTCCTCATCCTTGCTTACAGTTAGATCGTTATCCCAAATAACGATGTGTCTCTTATGAACCTAAATCATTAACACAACCCAATGCCTATCCTTGATGTTAAGGGAGGTGTAGATTTCATCCACATCTACACCCCACATCTTGTTAGATTTGGAGAACTCAGGTTGCTCTCCTGTGTAGAGATCAAACACCCCAGGAGGTAGTAATCTGCCTAACCCCTTTTCATCAGCAGTCATTTGAAATTCTTGTTACTTAGACTTCCACAACGTGGTGAAGATCGAATCAATGAAGCAGATTATGTCGCTCCTAAACCATTCTGGAAGCAATAAGAAAATAATTAGTTATGGTAAAGGAACCTTACAATTAACGATAAAAAAAAAACAGAAGTCTCCATATGAAGTCTGAGAGTGAAGTCTCAGAGTGAAGTCTGAGAATAAAGTATCGAATTACAGTCCAGAATGAAGTTTATACGTCATTGTCAGACTTTAGTCTGAGACTTCACCCTTAGACTTCACTTTGAGACTTCACTCTCAGACTTCACTATGAGACTTCACTCTCAGACTTATTATACGAAGTCTCACCAGGTCCCAAAGCCATTTTGTGGGAGACCGCAGCGTGCGGTACCAGAATGTGTTTGAGTCTTTCTCGGGGTTCCTCTTCTTCATCTCTTTGTAAAATGTTGTCACACACACATTCAAAATCACGTCACATAAACTAGGTTTAAAACTCCTAAATAGTGCGACTTACGGGCAAGTCTCCAAGAATGCAATCAGCTTGTATTTTTGACCTTGTCAATAGAATCAAAAGGGTTATAGCCATTTCCGCATGCAACCGGCTTAGTCGGAAGTACAATCTCTGTACCAGGGCGAACAACATGCCTCTCTTTCATCTTTAGCTGATCACTCATTTTCTTAGCCATGAGCGATGTTGCTTTTTCCTTCAAGCTCTGTTTTGCTATTCTTGCTTTATCAAACTCTATATCTACTTCTTTGGGCTTATCCACCATCACAACACTTGACTCACTGCCCTGGTTAACACTACTCTGCATAGTTGGAAGCAAACATCGTTTTATTGCAATTTCACATGGATAAGGCACACTAACAAACATCATTCAAATATAAATTTTACAAGTTTCTGAATAACATGCCAACAACAATCCAACAAGCCAACAAGGTTCATAATTCACATCATTTGTGTGACTGACTACTCCTAACAGCTACTCTTTTAGTTTTCCTCTCCTTCTTAGACTCCTCAATATCCTCCTTCTTACTAAGCTGGTTTATGTTCTTTTTGGGAATCTTTGGGTTAAGGGGAGGAAGACTAACCCGATCATCAAGTGCATTTGATTTGGCATTAGATTGAGCCTGCTTTTCCTGAGGATTCTCTTTCACATCCTCGGGTTCTTTCTTCATAGCTCCACTGGTGAACTTATCAAAAGCACAACTCAGATCGTTTACTTTGTCAGTGGGTAAGACAATCTTCGTTCCAAATTCAACCAACTGCCCCTTCAAATCTGCCTCAAACAAGTTGAGTCGAGCGTCAACTGCATCCTTCAACACATCACAGGAGCTTTCTTCAAACTACCCTCTTTAGGAGCTTCTAGCTCTCTCTTAATACCATGATATGTGCCCTCGTACGGCTCATCCTTCACTTCATCCTTCACCTTCACCTTCACCTTATTTTCCTTGAAGTTTGAGGGCAATACACTCAAAGATGGCCAGTGTCCTTTTTACCACTGCCAAAGATTCATTGACAATCGTCTAAACATTACTTTCACAATATTGACAATTCTCTGATCCTCCTCATTATCATCCCACCGTGGGAGCATCTCCTCAAATGCTTTCTCGACAAAGCTGCAGACTCAGGTCTACAAACATAAAAATGAATAGATTAGAGCTTTGATGTCTAGAAAGATGTCTCTAATGACACCACATATTAGAGATTTGATAATATACCTGCTTGAGGATGCCATTTCTGAGGTTTTTCCTCCCCATTGATCCTTTGTAAGCTAGAAGAGATGGCGTTGGGTTATAGGGGAGAGGATCTCCCACCTCTATTGCAAATTTCGGTAGCAAAGTAAACCCAAGACTGCAACGCTTGGACAAACCAGCTGATGTGATAAGTTCTGGTGATATCCGCAGCTTTCACCGAAGAAATCAAAATCTTGAAAGCTACTCTTCCCCAAGGGTATGCAACAAAATTATCAAGATCAATCACCAGCATAGCAAGGTTTACATTGATGCCCTGATGGTGAGGGTGTGCATCAATGCAGCTGGCAAGGATGGCTAGATAGCCCAACCTCACGCGATCTTTCGTATCCCAATGAGAAAAACGTCTATACGCTGACACCAAGTCTTCATAGCTTGGTCCACCCACCACATCGACTCCAAGCTTTACCCAAAAATCTCTCATCTCATCTGTGATCTCAGCCTTAGGCACTGGAGTCATAAAATCTTCCACATATTCGCAGTTGAGCCCGATGATGTGTTCAAACTCGTTTATAGAGAATCTGACTGGGACTTCACCAACAAGACTCCAAATCTCATGCTTCTTGAAGCATACAAGTTGGAAACCGAGCATATAGTGGACCAAACTAGATGCCCATGCGATCTGTTGCTCGTGGTACATTAGGAAGACACCCAGAGGGGAAGTAAAAATCCTTTCCCATTCAGCTACAGTTAGTGCACGCTTCACAGCTTCAAGAAACTTAGGTGTTCCACTGTAGTAGCCTATAATTTTTTCAGGCTGCGGCTCAGCGTCTATGGTGAAATGCATGGGTGGAAACTCTGGCATATGGTGAAAATCAGTTTTCGGTTCATATTCAGTTATTTCGCGCGAAAGAGCCATATTACAAACCTATGTCACAGAAGAAAAAAACAGGAAGTTAGATAACTGTGAAGTGTACGAGACTTCGCCGGTGAAGTCTTCATATAGACTTCCCTTATGAAGTCTATGTAGCAGACTTCCCTTATGAAGTCTCCAACACTCTAGTAACTATAAACCAAAGATCAGAAAAGGGACAGACGAAGAGACTAAACTGAAATGGAATTTATAGATGAAAAAAGATTGAAGATGTGAATAGACGGTTGCAATTTCCAGATCTGCGAAATAAATAAAAGATGGGATTAGATACAGAAAAAAAGGAGAAACAGTTCAATGAAACAGTAGAGAGAGGGTGTCGTCGTAGAGAGGGTGTCGTCGTATGGTGATTTTTCGACGAGAATTTCTAGTCCACGACGACGGTTCAGTGAAAGAGTGAAGAGTCGGCGTTTTGTTGACGGCGACTGCGAGCAAACCCTGAAAGATAGAGTTTGGGGTTTTCCCGCAGGGAGGAAGAATATCGATAACTTACTACGGTGACGATCGTCGTAGACGAGATAGAGTGTCAGCATTTAAAAATTTCTGGCAACGTTTGGTGATTCGGAGGAGAAAGAGAGCGATGGAGATTTTTTAATTTTTTAACATAGATTAACTATTGCAATTTCAGTTTTATCTTGTTTAGTAAATGTAAATTGTTTTTTTGCCCCCAAAATTTATAACCCAAAAATCTTTCAATTTATGAAATTTTTTGAAAGTTTTCGAAATTAGACTTCTACAACGAAGTCTGATAAATCGGTTACTTCACAGACGATGTCTATTAGCAGACTTCGCCAAAGAAGTCTGTAAACTCTAAATTTATTCTAATGATTAACGAACCTTGGGTCTTGAGTCCATTCATAATGAATTCGTCTTTGCCCTTTCTAATGTTCCAAAGCCATTATTGAACAGCCATAATGATTGAGCATGAGCATGAAGTCTCTTAGAGAAGTCTGCGCGAAAAATCTACACATGACCTCTATAGTCTGTCATTTTCAGACTTCATTTGGAGGCTTCGTTTACAGACTTCGCATACAGACATCACTGAAGAAGTCTGTAACCCTTAAAACAAAACATTAAAAAACCAGAAGCGCTGCTTTTTTTTTTTAACGTCACGTTTTTAAGATACGTCCGTCTTTTCAGTTTCCCATCAATTAATCATTCCACCTCCATGGACAAAGTCGTTTCTTCCCTGATTTTATCTCAGCAACACAAAACTCACAATAAATAAATAAAAACCCGATGGATGCTTACAACCTTTTAGCCGAAGCAAATGAAAGAGCCAATGGAAGCGAAACTGATTGGTGTTTTAAAGTCAAGATTCTCCACGCCTACTCTTACTCTGTTCTCAATGATGGTCCCTACTGGTCCTACGTATTAGTAGATGAAGCGGTAAGAGATATTCACTTAGTTTTTATGTTTTTACATGCAGACATGCAGTCACATGGATCTGACAATGCAATACTTTGGTGATGCTTTTTCTTATGCAGGGAACTAAGATGGAGTTGATGATTACTCCAGTATATGTGCCAACGTTCTCTGGATTGGAGAAGTATGAAGGGCTATGAATTAAATACAGAAAGTAGCAGTACGGCCAAGATTTGCAGGGATCCGTGCAACAAATTCTCGCTTCGTACTTACAATTCTGTCTACAAAGACTAGAATCATAAGAATCGATCTTTTAAACGACAAGCACTACTTGGATTTTTTAAGTTTGACACAAATAAGTGACATCAAAACCAAAACAAACGTTGATATAGGTATGCATGCAACTTTGTTAAACCATAATTTATATGCATGTAACTTTATTTAACTAAAGGAGAACACTTATGATGTAGATACTATGGGCATGCTCTGCAACACATGCCCCCTTCAAGAGAGTCCACATGGCCGTGCACATACAAAGAGTGTGTTTCACATCAAAGATACCATGTAAGTTTAAACCAAACAATAATAACACCATGACAAAACTCACATTATTGTAACTTACAACCACCTTTTATTAATTATAATAGGGACAATAAGTTAAAGTGTGTGGTAACCGGCGAACACGCTTATAACTTCTGGAATGGCTTTAGGACCAGGAGGGGTGGAGCGGTGATCGTGGTGCTTTAATTATAGAGGATCAATCCATTCGAGCGTAAATGTGTTATTCACTACAGTTTAACAAATCGTAATTGCTCTCGACAATACTAATCTAATTCACACAGGTGGTGATGATGACACTTGGCTGGAAACTGAAAAAGGCTTATCGGACATTTTGTTCAACCCAGCGATGGAAGAGGTTGAAGATTTGAGAGACGACTTCTTGATGTTTGACATGATAGCTGCAAGACACAAGACAATTGTCCCGAGATAGGGAATTTATCTATCTAAATCTCTGTTTAAGAACCTAAGTTTCAATTATTTTAAACTTTTTTTTCGATTTATTTGAATTTTAGACTTCTACAAAGAAGTCTACGCTAACAAAATGTTAGAGACTTCACATGCGAAGTCTATTGTGAGACTTCACCAAAGACTCGAGAAGTCTGTAAGCCCTAAACTCTAAAATTCGAATGTTTTTTTCACTTTTTGTTAACAAATACTAATATTTGACATCAAAATAGTATAATATATTCAAAAGCTAACAACTATACGAAGGATCGCCATTTTATATTAAAAACATATCAAACTAAGTCTAACCCTAAAGATATATGCATGGATTCTTACCCATTGGCAACCTCTAACCTATTATGTCTCACATGGTTTACATCAAATGGCTTAGTTTTATGAAATTTTATTTTTAAACATATTCGCTTTGATTTAAAATAATTTATCTTTCAAAAATTTTGATCGAAATATTTTTTAATCATTTTCTAATTTAAATTTCCCATTTAATTATGATTCCAAACTTCATGGTCGAAGTCTGAACCGTAATTAAACCTTAGATTTAAATTTGGAAAATAATAAAAAATAATTTCAATGCAATTTCTTCTAAAGAAAATAAAATTATTCAAATATGAACTTTAGAAATTAAAATTTCAGAAACTTTCATAAAATTAAAGAATGTAAGGTTGATTATGATTAACGGTCGTAGACTTCCCTAGAGAAGTCTATTATTTTTTGAATTTTTTGAAATTTTCCAATTTTTTAGCGAAATTTTTTGAAATTTTAGATTTATTTGAATTTCAGACTTCTACAAAGAAGTCTACGCTAACAAAATGCTACAGACTTCACACACGAAATCTACTGTGAAACTTTATTCGAGATTCGAGAAGTCTGTAAGCCCTAAACTCTAAAATTCGAATGTTTTTTTTTTAGTTTTTTTTATTAAATACTAACATTTGACATCAAAATAGTATAATATATCCAAAATCTAACAACTATACGAAAGATCGCCATTTTATATCAAAGATATATCAAACTAAGTCTAACCCTAAAGATATATGCATGGATTCTTATCCATTGACAACCTCTAAGCTATATGCCTCACATGGTTTACATCAAATGGCTTAGTTTTATGAAATTTTATTTTTAAACCTATTCGCTTTGATTAAAATAATTTATCTATAATTTTGATCAAAAATTTATGTTTAATTCTGCACTAATTAAGGAATTCAAATTAAACCATTTAAGATTAAGGCATATTCGATATAATTGTCGTAAATGCTTATAGTAATTGTTAAGATTGTAATCTATAAAAGGTATTAACCTATACTATTTTAGATTATACCAAAGCTGGATTTTTAAAATTTTCTGCATTTATGTTGTGATTAATGTTGATTACGAAATTTAAATGATAAGATTATCATGATAGTTTCCGGATACTTAGGACTGCTATTAATTAATGGTCTATTCCTTTTCTTAATATAGGATTCCATAACATAAGGCATGCTTAGATTTTTTAAAAGTATTAACTCTACCAAAGATAAATGGCCAATATTAAATCTTTAAAATTTGATTAAAAATAATTAGGATATTAAGGGCCAATATTTAAAATTATTAACTTTTCCTTTGATTAATTAGGACCACGATTAAAACATGTAACCTGCGTGTAAATCCGTTTTTGAAACTGGATAATCTGATAGTTGACTACTTAAAAATACGATTCTGCGCTTAATGAAGAATTATAACTTGTTATTAATTACAATGACATATAATGTAAATTCTTACAAAGCAAATGTTTCTATGAAAAAACTCTTACAAAAATAATAGTACAGAAGATGATGATTATTATTTCATCGGAAAATGGAGGGATATCAGAAGGGAAATGGAGGGATATCAGAAAAGTAAAAGATCAAAAAACAAATGAAGAAATTCCACTTTTGTGGGATAAAATGAATGAAATTTCTATATTATGTAATTTTATCTCTTTTTTCGTAACTATCGATAAGTTAGATTTAATATTATTTCGGAGTTCTAATTAATAATAATATTTATTATTTAAAGTTATTTTTTTGGTCTACTAATTCGAAAATGCTTATTTGGTAAAAGTTGGGTGAACCATATACGTTGCTGATAACAATGTCTCTAAGTCAGCGAAAAATCCATTCTTCTATCTAAACTAATTGTCATGAATTAGTTTATTGGAAAATAGCCTTATATTGAAAAAATTTCATATCATAATTAATTTTTTTTTTGGCTATTACTATGGTTAAATCCTCGATTGGACATGTGATTCCTCACAAAAATATTGTTGGGGCATCGAATTCATGGGACCATTTCCTAATTTGTGGGGTAACTACAACATCTTGCTTGTCGTCGATTACGTGTCAAAATGGGTGGAAGCTATGGCTAGTCCGACGAACTATTTGGGCGTTGTAATCAAGTTATTCAAGAGCATCATTTTTCCACAATTTGGTGTACACCTGGGGTAATTATTAGTGACGGGGGATATCACTTCCTGAACAAGCTTCTCAGGAAATAACTGAAGAAACACGGAGTACGCCACAAGGTTGATACACCTTACCATACTCAGAAAAACGGACAAGCAGAGATCTCAAACAGTGAGATTAAGAACATATTTGAAAAAACGGTAAACTCTACACGGAAGAATTGGTCGCTTTATTTGGATAACGCTCTGTGGGCATATCGAACGGCGTAGAAAACCCCCCATTGGAACAACGCCGTTCAACATTGTATACAGAAAGTTTTGTCACCTGCCTGTTGAGCTAGAATACAACTCGCTTTGGGCTATGCGAAAGATGAACTTCAATCTCAAATAGGCAGGAAAGAGGCGTCTCATATAGCATAATGAACTCGACACACTTTGTATGAATGCATAAGAGAACAATCGTATCTACAAAGAACGGTCGAAGACGTATGACAAAAATCTTGTTCGAAACGAGTTTTCCATTAAGGATCAAGTATTACTTTTCAACTCTCGCCTTAAGTTATTTCCTAAAAAACTACGTTTGCGTTGGTCCAGCCTGTTTGTTATCAAAGAAGTAAAGCCGTATGGCGCGATTATCTTGTGGAGAGAGAATGCGTATACGTTCACTGGTAATGGGCAATGTTTGAAGCCATATCTTGCTGATTACGACAATGAAACCTTCTCCGAGATCCCTCACAGAGCCAACCCCCAAGAAGGATAAAAAAAGTGAGCATATGGGTTGCCAACAGATCAGTTCACGGGTTTCACTGATCGGTTGTGGGTAGGTTTCAAACTGATCGGTTGCACCTGTACACCGATCGGTCGGATTCTGATTTTGAAACCCCCTATCTTTGTAATTTTCATTAGGACTAATCTTTCTCTAGTTTTCTTTTTTCTTTATGAAATTTTCACTTGTCCTTCTTCCTTCTTTATACACCGGAACGGTGTAGTTAAAGTCAGGGGGATGGTATGGATGTATTAACCACTTGGTTATGTTTGGTGAAAATTTTCAAAATTTAATCGAGTCAGTTTTAGATATTCGGAGCTATGACTTGATTTTACTACACTTTTGATATATGAATAGTTAGGCTCAATTTTAGTCTAGTATCACACCTTGCACCGTAAGCCTATATTCAAACCCCATGCATTCTTTTGATCATCGTCATATGTGCATTCATGTGCATAAACTACGGATTATATTGACTGACATAACTAACCTTTCACTAGGATTAGGGATGTAAGACGTATGATTTTGGGATGATTAGTAAGCTTCTATACGGTTAAGTCTTGTTGAAAGAATTTTAGGGCTTGCTAGATAATGATAGAAATGTTGGGAATATCATTTTGATGTTTGATTTTGTATGACAGAACCGGTTCCACCACTCCTCTAAAACAAAGGAAAATAAATTTATGAGGAAAAGGGAAAGAAGGAACCGGAAAAGTCTGATTTTCATTGAAAAATGCATCAAGGGAATTGTTTAGTATTTTTGGGGTTTATATCAGGTTTTGAGTATTGGATAGTGTTAGTGAAAGGAATGTTATGTATCCATCAATTAGCCCGTGTCTCATTGTGATAATGCATAATTGATGCAGACATTCCCATTCAAGGAGCCCCTAACTAGATCCCCAAAGTAAGGGAAGATCCCATGACCCGTTCCTAGTCCAAGCAACTCAAGAAAAGGTTGAACTTAGCCATTCAATACCAGATAGAATCCATTGGACTAGGTTTTCCACCCTTGGCCCGAAAGCTTTCACCTTTGGCCCGAGTCACTGATAATCAACAAACGTTCCAACCTATTGAACATGTACCAAACCTTGCCATCGACTATGATGATGAAGCCGAGCTCCAATGTTAAAACCAACAAGAAAAAAATTTCAAGGACATGGAAGAGCACCAAGGAGAGAGTCAAGACACGACGGAAGAGGACCAAGAAGGTTTCACCAACAAAGGACTCAAAGCTACTCAAGGATCCACCGTTCGACTCAATGGACATCTGGGCAAAGTATTATTCGGTTTATACTATCTTTACTGATGGTTCCAGCCATTGGAACGGCTAATTCGTAAACCAAAACAACCAGAGAAGCCAAGTTCTAGTGAGCTTTTCAGTAGTTTCCTTATTTATATTTTATTTAAGTGAAATGATGAGTTTTTGTGTTTTGTTTTGATTTTGCGTTTTAGTTCTTTTGTTGTTGCATTTTTGAGTTTCCTTTTTGGCCTTAGGGCTAGCTGATAGGAATTCTTATAAAGTCCTCTTGCAGCCGTGTAATATTTTTCACCTTTATTATCAATGAAACGCCGCACTTTTTTCTTGAAAGAAAAACTTTATTGTTTTTTGTCTTGTCAAGTGATTCTTCAAGACCAAGTATGTGCTGTATCAGAGATCAATTACCTCGCTGTGGTGCACCTCAATCTGCCATCACGTCCCTTTCTTTAGATCCCACACGAGAGAAGCGCTTACTATCGTGTCAGATCTTCACCCACGAGCAAGTTCCCTTCTTCAATGCGAACGAACATCCATTGATAAGGGTTTCATGTCCGTGTAAGCAAGCCTCACTACCGATTCTTGCATCAATAATGATTTTCATCGTAGATTTTTTGGATAAGCCATAAGCACTTGAGTCACTTTAAATTTTTCATTACCAAGACCAAAACATGTTTGATATCCCCTTTGTGAGAGTGCACGCTCTTTCTAAATGAATGTTAAAAGGCTATGTTCATTGATTTCAAGAGTTCCCGTGATTCCGGGATTTAGAGTATGGGATATTGATAAGTTCATGGTTAGGTAAAAAAAGTAGGTTTTGCTTTAACTTGTTTTGATGCAGTCCGTACGAGGAAGGCCCACTGTAAGTATTTTTCCCAAAGATTTTCTAGCTCTTGTTTTCATGACCATTTATGTGGACATGAGTTTTTATTGTTCTTTACTTGGGCAAAGCAAAGATTCAAGTCTAGAAGAATGTGTTTATTTTTACTGATATTTATAGTCCTTTTTATAGTTGTCCGTACGTTTTTTAACCGAGAATAAGATAGCTTTTGAGTCTTTTGTGTTTTCGTGAAAAAATGGGCTTGGAGATGAAAACGAGAGATTTAGAGCTAAAATGGGCTTTAAGAAGATCAAATGGGTTTCAAGTGGACCAGAAGGAAGAAAGACTAAGACGCAAAAAACCAATCGCTTGCACTTTGCACCGATCGGTTGTGAAGACGGTTGAGTGTTAGTTTTATCCCAAATAATATTGCAAGTGTACGATAATACCGCTATAGTATTTTGAGGATCAGATCAACAAGGATCAAAACGAGTAAACTATGGATTATGGTAATTAAAACTTAGATAGGTAAATTCAATATGATTTTTATTTTTCTAACAACCTAATAAGATAAATATGAAAAATGATAGATAAATAGGGTAAAAGGAATCCTAAAGAAATTCTAAACAGGCAACATCCATGCCTATGAGAAAGAATTAAAGTTCCATTCTCTATCATTGCCCTAGCGCCAAATCATAAATAGTATTTACCCTAGTGCCCTATTGCTAATTACTAAGCTAACAATCCTAACAGAATCTTCTGTTTACTACAAGATTAAAGCAAGCATTATGAATACGATTGATAGGTTCACAAGGCTTCCTAGCGACTTCCGTTTTCCAGGAATACCTTGTCCACCTAGGATACAATCCAACGTTTCATTGCAACTGCCCTTGTCGAGAAACATCTAAAGCATATTCAGACTGCCTTTTAGAATTAGCATTAGAACAACCTAGGCGAAGAATCAAAGTATCATCCTCAATATAACATGCATAAATACCTATCTACAATATCCTAACAGAAACCATAAAACCTAATAGAGAATTATGTCTAGCATGAAAGAGATAGAGCAACACAAATATGAAGGACTCTTAATCATATTGCTAAATCTACTTTTAAAACTATATATAAAACTCTAAAAGTTACATTATATTAAAAACTATGAGAAAAGTATTTAACACGTGTAGAGGTGTGGGGAACCCGAGACTGTGTTACATGTCTTTAGAGATTGTTTCTTTGCAAGAGAGGTATGGGATATTTCGCCACTGAAGAACCCAATGGTTGTCACGGATTAGACGACGATAGGCTTCATTGCAGCGTCAAAGAATTGTGTTAGTCTACCTCATACAGGGCTGACTATTTCTTTGTTTCCTTGGATATGTTGGAACCTATGGACTGCTAGGAACCAACTCGTCTTCGAGCATAATTAACATCTTTCAAGCTTCAGAGGTGCTAGTTAAAGCGCTGATAGATGCTACAGTATGGAACTTGGCTCAAGACAACATTAAGCAAGTCAACTGCTTTGTTGCTGCTGCATGGAACTCCGTGCCACAAACTAGTGGTCTAGCTTGGATAATAAGGGCTAGTTCTTCGGAATGAGATTTCAGAAAGTGCTACCAGAGACTATGTGCCATCAGCCCTGGCAGCAGAGGCTTTGGCCATGTTGGAGGCTCTAACAGCGCTTAAGGAGCAGCAATTTTAGGATATTCTTCTATATTCGGACTCCCTTACTCTGGTCCAGGTTCTCAACTCCGGTAATTCACATAATGACATATTTGGGACTCTTAAGGACATAAGAGAGATTATTCCCTACTTCTCTTCTCTTACAGTTTCGTTTGTTTCACGTTCTAAGAACCAGAAAAGTCAGTGTTTCATTAAATGGAGGCATCAAGGTAATTTTTGGTTTATATTTTTTTTTATGAGACTAATTAGATGGTCTGAATGAAAGGAAGGTTATGGATGCATCAATTGGTCCGTGTCACGCTGTGATTATGCATAATGATTTGCATCCTAGATTTGTTAGGATAACCCGAAAACATGAGTAACCTTAAATGTTTCATTTACCCAAACAATAGCACGTTCGATATTCCCGTTGAGAGTGTGCACACGCTATTAATTGAATGAGTTCAAGTTCATTGACTTCGAGTATGGGCTATTGCCAAACTCTGGATTTGGAGTATGGGCTATTGCCAAACTCATGGACAAGTATAAAAAGTAGATTTTCCTTTGACGTGGTTTTGACGCAGTTCGCAGAAGGAAGACCCGATGTAAGTAAAATTCCCAAGGATAAGTGATCTCCCGTTCTTCAAACCATTTTTCCAGATTTAATTCTTTATTGTTCTTGCTTGAGGATAAGCAAAGATTCAAGTCTGGAGAAATGTGTTAACCCTTATTTTTACCTATTTTCAACCATTGTTTTGATAGATTTTTGGAGTCTTTTCTTGAGTTGAAGAGTTTTTCTAGTGTTTTTAGTATTTTTTTTGAGTCTTGACAGGTTTTCAAAAGTGTAAGAGTAAATGGAGAGTTTTTGAATCATTTTGGGTGATTGGAGATGTAGGCTTGCACATAAGCGTCATATTTTTGGACTCTGATGGAAGACTTTCAACCGTTGGATCTTCTCCATATTTTGATAAAAGATATAGAAGAATGTTTAGCTTTTATTAGGAAGTTCTTTCAATGAAATCTAACGGTGCGACCAAAAGTTATGGCCATTCAACCGTTCGGTTGTCACTTAGAACCGAATTGTTGAAGAATGGGCTCTAAACAGATCGATTGAGATGAGAACTGATCGGTTGAGATGAGAACCAATCGGTTGAGATGAGAACCAATCAGTTGGTGGAATTTTTAGATGTGAATTACGAAGCTCAGAACAAGCTCATATCATCCAGAACTCATCCCTTTCACTATATAAACCTTATACAAGAATGTTAAACCTAGTTCCATCCACTTTATTCATTTCTAATGCTTTTTATTACTTTGGAAGAAGATTTCATACTCATGAATCTCTTTGGGAGAAGGTTTATAAAACATATTCTATTTCAATTTGCAATTCAATTATGTTTTCATCTTTGATTTGCTTGTTTTTGGTGTCTATCGTTGAGTAGTCTTCTAGTTGGGTTTATGGTTTCTAATAAGATGTTTAGAGGAGTTGAATATGCATGCTTGTTTGAGATGGATTTATATATTCATCACCTAGGCTTTATATGCTTAGTTCATTACCGATCTTAATGATATCTCATGAATTTACAATTTTGCTTGTTTAGAATCATAGAATAATTCAACCACCCCTAGTCTTTTGTCCTATTGATGTACAAGTGTTTGTTTATTTTATTTCCTATTAATCTCTGAAATAACAACAAAAATTCTTTGCATTGTAGCTTGATTTAAACTATCATAATTCGTAGAGTACTCACTTAGTCCTTGTGTATTCGATCAGGATAATACTATTGCGATTGTCGCTGTCCACTTGCAGTTTTGTAATCCGGTAAAACTTTCCTTGTAACAAGAAGACTCACCAAAATAGAAGATCCAGACAAGTTTTATGGTGCCATGTTTAATCCTAAAAATGTGTTTAAGGACTCTCTCTGTTATAGTGGATCTAGTGTGAATGTTGATATATCATGGTTTTTACCCATTTTCAACCATGATATAAGTTCTTTTACTGAGTCTTTTTTATAGTTTTAGAGTCTTTTAGAGTCTTTTCAAGATGTAGGCACATCTGGAGCTAAATTGGAATTTTGGAAGCATTTGAAGCATATTGGAGCTGAAGCAGTTAGAAGAACTGAACCACAATATCGATCGACACCTGCAGTATCAATCGACACCATCATCTGGAAGAAACAAGATTGAAAGTCTCAGTATCGATCGATACCATTCACGGTATCGGTCGATACCAATAGTCAAAACGCGCATTCTCCAGAAGACCCGAAGAAAAACAGAAGCTTTCCTTATTTTTCCAATGAACTCCAAAGCGTGTTTTTAGATATATAATTAGGTTTTTCAGCCTCCACAGACACACACTTGATTTCTGGTGATAGAGTATTCTTGCAATTGAGTTTTGGGAGAAGAACCTTGAACCCTCTTTGTATTCTTACTCTATTTTACTTAATGATATCTATATTATTCATGATGTTTGTTTCATTCACCATGTCTGAGTAGATTCCTTTTTAGGTTTAGGGTTGTTTAAAGGTATTTGATGAATTATTAAATCTGATTCACTTGTTAGGGAATATCTATAGAGCTTTTCACCTAGACTTGAGATTAATGCTTATTCTAGCCTCGCGAACTAGAATCTGATGTTAGGTTTGATTTAATTGATACGAAAGTGTGATTAGTTTCCTAAACTAGTGTTTGGTGAGCAAAAAACCTACTCGCAAAAAAATTTGGATTAGGATTTTGTGAACAATTGAACTTTACCGTTAATGCTTGTTTAAATTTATAGAATTTGCAAAAAATTTGGAATTCTAGGTTTAGACATAGATAGTCTTCGCAACGACAGTTGGTTTACTTTACATCTGTGTTTCAAGTTCTAGAGCGGAGCTTATTTCATTCCTGACATTTTGATTTGATTGATAGTTCTGCTTTGCCTGCAAACTTCCCTAAGCCTAGCCTTTTCCCCACTGATTTACTACTTTTTTTAATTTGTTTGTTATTCTTGATTACATTCATTTAGCTTAGCTTAATTCATATTCTGAAATTATTGAGTGAACATCTTGAGTCTTTGTGGTTCGACCCCTAGAATATTACAGCTACTACTTAGATACTTTAGGGTATTATATTTGAGCATATCAAATTTTGGCGCCGTTGTCGGGGACTCTAATTCACCATTAGATTTCGGTTTAGAATTTTGACTAAGTTGTTGAGCATCGATCGACACCCTTCAGGTATTGATCGATACTCGGTTTTTATTTCTGTCACTTACGCGATTTGATTTCTCTGTTTCAGGTGTATGCAACATCGAGAGACCAGACAGACAAGAACAAGTAGTTGACCAATATATCTAACAAAGAGCTAGCTGAATTAGAGCATACGATCAGAAAGCAAACAAACAAGTAAAGATGAACAATCTGATTGTGCTCGCTCGTGACGAAGCTGGGGTTTTGAGAGATCAGAAGGTCACCTGTGTGACGCGCAAGGACAGAGACTTGATGCAGAAGAACAATTGTTGCCCCTACACCCAGTAGCTAATTAGGTTATCCCACCAGCTGTACGTGGGAAGTTGGGAATGCTCTTGTTAATCGCGCCAGAACACTGGGGAATACAACACCAGATCAGTTCTATGCAAATCGGTCTGCGATTCGTATTCCAACTTTTCAAGAGAAACGACTTTGAGCTGAAGTCTGCGTACTACACTCTTGTAGGCCAGCACCCTTTTCATGGTCTTTCTCATGAGCATCCCATGGATCATATCGAGAGGTTCGAAGATTTGGTCACCAGTATCAAATACAATGGAGTGCCCAATGAGTTCTTGATGTGATCCTAATGGAGAGGATCGAACTGCCCTAGGATGAACTTGTGTGGAGTTGTTGTTTTCGATGGAGAATGGCTTGGAGTCTCCGAATGGATAGCTTTTGCACTCACCTACGGTTTGGGTATGGTTTGGATAGGCTTTGCAAGCAACGGATTGCTTCAAAGGTTGTGGATTGAATGGTCTCACAAGGGTTCAAAGCCTTGATATTCCGTGGATCGAATGGTCTCACAAGAGATGCGGAAGGCTCTTGATATTCCTCAATCGATTCTCAAGGTATTTACTCACCAAAAGAATCGAAAGTTTTGTTGAATATTACTCATCAACAGAATCTAGAGATTCAGAAAAAGGTTTTTGATTAAAAGTCTAGATGAGTTCTCAAGAAGTTTCAAGAGAGAATATAAAGAAGAAAGAGAGAGAGTCTTGGAACAAGCTCCAAGACACCTCGAAAATGACATAAAATTTAAATAAAGTTTGAATGATAAAAATGGCTCCTCCCTTCACAATTTCGTGGCTTTGACATCCAAAGGGCCATGGGTTTGATTTATTCAACAAATGGGCTATGGTGAAGTGAAACAATTGCCTCAATTAAAAACCTTGTCAAGAAAACCCAATGGGACAAAACTTGACAAGGGAAAAAGAGTACAATTGAATCACTTACCCATTCATTGAATTGTTTTGAATCAAAACCATTGTGGTTTGACTCACATCTTCTCCATACTTGGTAGAGTGATCCGATTGATTCCATATTCCCTTAAGCAATCTTCAAACGGATTGTGTCATGCCAATGCCTTCTTTTATCCTTTGAAATTTGCTCTCTTGGTTGCCAAAAATCCTCATTGGCTTCATGTTTCTTGTCAGGTTCAAGCTCTCTTCCTTGTTGCTGCTCAGGATCATATCATCCTTCCCAGTTGAAAAGGATTTGACCTCAAATCGGAAAAATCTGCAAGGAAAAAGACTAAGTTAGGATCATTGAAAATTAAAATCAGAATGTACTTACCTTGTGAGCTGGGCTTTAAGATGTTGGAGTTGGTCTGTGCTGATATTGGGAGTGGTGCAAGTCTCTAGAGTTCGCAAAGGCAGAACGGACCATAGTTATCATCTTCTACCATTTCTTCGTGGACGTTTTGGTTTTTCTCGGATCCGGTTTTGCAAGTTATGGGCCAACTTAAAATCTGTGTGTTCAAACAACAAAACACCACGTTTGTTAGTCCTAAAATATGTATTTTGTCTAGAGAACTTACCTGACTTATCAGTGATTTGATCATTTGGTCGTGTCTTTTGTTCAGCATGCTTCCTCTCGGCGGTAGGTGTAGTTGTCAAAGGTAGTTGAGACTTGTGTGCTAACTGATTTTGTTCTTGATCAATCTCTTCTAAAGGTCCATTTGGTCGGTGAAATGATCAGACCTGGAGATTAAACTGTTGGTCCAACTCCTCTCTCAATCAAACCAAGTAGTTCACATGCTTATAAAGAGGATTGAATCAATTTGTTGAGAAATCGATTGGTTAAATTCTTTCTTGCCGGACCAGAAGTTGTGAATCGATCTAAGATTTGGCTGAGGTTACTTTTGGTTCTTCTCCTTTGATTCCAGCCTTAGATATCTGCAAAGAAAAAGGTTTCGTACTCGGATTTGAAAGCTCCGGTGCATGGTTAGTTGAAATCGCGGGAGTTTTTTTAAATCAATCAAAAAACACTTCTTATTTTCCTTAGAAGAGTTAGGAGTTATACTTACAGCCTTTTACCTTTGTGCTTGAGGAGAAGTTGATCTTGATAAATTTCGTGTGGTGACATTGGTATCAAGTGATCTTCTTTCCGTCGTAGTTAAACGAATAGCGATTGTTGAAACCGTCATGGAAGAACTCTTCGATCAAATTGCCACGTCTTCCTAAAGAATATGACTTGCTTCCATAGGTAGAACGTCACACAACACTTCGTCTTTATACTTGCCAATGGTTAAGAACCGAAACTTGGCTTTCACCTTCATCTCCTCATTGTTTAACCATTGAAGACTATAAGGCTTCGGATGCTCCTTCACGGACATATCAAGTTCTTGACCAATTGTTTCACTTGCCACGTTGGTGCAACTTCCTTCGTCTATGATAAGACTACACAGCTTTCCTTGGACTTGGCATCGAGAGTGAAACAAGTTCTTCCTTTGCTCATGCTCGTCGGTTTTGATATTCATGTTCAAAGCTCTTTGAATTACTAGGAGCTCTCCTATCTCAGCAACTTCCTCATGCTCCTCGAATTCGTCATAGATGGCTTCTTCCCTCTCTGAATATCTCCATTGTCCATTTAAACCATAATCCTTTGGTTCGGAAATTCCTTCGCATAGTGTCCTTTGCCTTGACACTTGAAACATCTCAAATCACGAGCCGTAGACGCTGAAGCTTCGTTTTTACCTTTTTAACTTTGAATAGGTGCGAACTGTTTAGCTCGGTCGTGGGCTTGAAAATCTGCTTCTCATCACCTTGGTAGCTCCGTTTAGGAAAATGATCCAGCACCGTGGAGAAAGCCGAGAAGAGACACTTCTCTTTTAATCTGTTTTTCCACCATAATCGCCTTATGTAACATCTCCTCTATGGTGGCATATATGATTGCATCTCCATACGGTCTTGTAGCTCGCGGTTCATACCAGCTAGAAACCTTGCCATGGTCGCTCACTTGTCTCGTCTACGTTTCCCTTCAGCATTAGTTTTCCATTTCTTGGAAGTAGTCTTCCACTCCTCTATTCCCTTGAGATAGTCCTCTCAAATGTTGGTAAGCTCTCGGCTGTAGTGAGATGGAACAAATCGTCTTCGCATTAGGTAGATCATTTCTTCCCACGTCTCAACGATTCTCTCTGTTGTGCCTCCGATTTGTCACAAGCTGATCCCACCAATCAATGGCATAGTCACAAAATTCAGTAGCAGCCAATCTCATTTTCTTTGTTGTGGAGAAGCTTTGGCAAACGAATACCAATTCTACTTTCTTTTCCCATTCGAGGAAGGCGTCCGGGTCATTCTTTCCGTAGAACGGCGGAATTCGTAGCTTCAATCCTCCTAAGTCATTATCATTTATTCTCCTGGCCGTGGGTGTCTCGGTTGATTTTCTCCGGATGAGCTCCCACGGTCGTAAAAAGGATTGTCGTTTGCATCATATAGCCTTGGCCGATTCCTTTGATTTCTTGCCGGTGCTGGTAACTTCTTCGACCAACGCTCTGATCAGACCTAATCCATCAACTGTATTGACGTCTTGTTGTCTCTCTCGTCTTCTAGGTGTGCGTATTCAAGAGCAGTCATACGGTCACGCATCTCATGTAGAAGTTGATGATGTCGTCGACTTTTTGGTTCATAGTGGACTCACGTTCACGTCTAGGCCTGGAAATTCTCAGCTTCACTCTCTTCTTCCAACATATTATACCTCACAAAAGATCAAACAACTAGTGAGATATGCAAGATTGAAGGATAAATCAAGATTAATCAACTAAACCCGAAATGACTGTTTTGTTTGATCGGACAGAATAAAATATCAAATCACGTTCAAAACTTCTGAAATCAATTTTAAACAAATACTAGACTCTTCCTAGTTTCCAAATCAGTTGATTTCACATTATACTTATCACCAATTATTTATGAAAATTCAGGCAAGATGACAGACGAAACGACAATCAACTAGAACCCGAAATGACTGTTTTGTTTGATCGGACAGAATAAAATATCAAATCACGTTCAAAAATTCTGAAATCAATTTTAACAAATACTAGACTCTTCCTAGTTTCCAAATCAGTTGGTTTCACAATTTTATCTATCACCAATTATTTATGAAAAAATCGAGCAAGATGACAGACGAAAAGACACCAATTGTGTAGAATTCCAAAAGACAAAAAAATGACATGAACTGTGAAGGATTTCGAATTAGAAAAACACAACTGGTCACAAAGCTTGCTCTGATACCACCTGATGTGATCCTAATGGAGAGGATCGAACTTCCCTAGGATGAAATTTGTGAGTGTGTGTTTTCGGATGGGGAAGGCTTGGAGTTCTCCGAATGATAGCTTTTGCGACTCACCACCGGTTTGGGTATGGTTTTGGATAGGCTTTGCAAGCAACGGATTGCTTCAAAGGTTGTGGATTGAATGGTCTCACAAGGGTTGCGGAAGGCCCTTGATATTCCGTGGATCGAATGGTCTCACAAGAGATGCGGAAGGCTCTTGATATTCCTCAATCGATTCTCAAGGATATTACTCACCAAAAGAATCGAAAGTTTTGTTGAATATTACTCATCAACAAGATCTAGAGATTCAGAAAAGGTTTTTGATTAAAAGTCTAGATGAGTTCTCAAGAGAGTTCAAGAGAGAATATAAAGAAGAAAGAAGAGAGAGTCTTGGAACAAGCTCCAAGACACCTCGAAAATGACATAAAATTTAAATAAAGTTTGAATGATAAAAATGGCTCCTCCTCTTCACAATTTCGTGGCTTTGACATCCAAAGGGGCCATGGGTTTGATTTATTCAACAAATGGGCTATGGTGAAGTGAAACAATTGCCTCATTAAAAACCTTGTCAAGAAAACCCAATGGGACAAAACTTGACAAGGGAAAAAGAGTACAATTGAATCACTTACCCATTCATTGAATAGTTTGAATCAAAACCATTGTGGTTTGACTCACTTCTTCTCCATACTTGGTAGAGTGATCCGATTGATTCCATATTCCCTTAAGCAATCTTCCAACGGATTGTGTCACGCCAATGCCTTCTTTTATCCTTTGAAACTTAGCTCTCTTGGTTGCCAAAAATCCTCCATTGGCTTCATGTTTCTTGTCAAGTTCAAGCTCTCCTTTCTTGTTGCTGCTTAGGATCATATAAGTTCTTCTTCTGTAAGCTCTTCCCATACTCTCTTGGTGGGGATGCAGCTTACTGGCTGAAGCAGTTGCCTCCTAGTTCTCTGACTACTTGAGAGGAAACTAAGAATGCGTTTCTGAACAATTTCTATGATGATGCGAGATCTGAAGAGCTCAGGAACAAGATCTCCCAGTTCTCTCAGGGAGCAACTGAGGCATTCAAGGCTGCCTGGGTACGATTTCGGTCTTATCAGAGGGATTGCCCTCAACACGGTTTTTCACAGGTTCAGTTATTAGGTATCTTTTTCAGAGGAATTGATTGGAGGTATCAGATGGCTTTGGACGCTGCAAGCAATGGTAATTTCAACACGAGATATACCGAGGATGCTTATGTGCTGATTGAGAACTTGGCATCTAGCAACAGTACTAAGAATGCAGATTTTGAGAGGAAGAAGCAGAATGGGAACGTTGATGGATTGCAAATTGCTGAGGTACATGCGAAGCTGGATTCGGTTCACAATTTGTTGACGAGCAAGCAGCAGAAGGCAGTGCATTTTGCTGAAGAAGTGGAGAACGTCGATGAAGGTGAAGCAGAGGATGTCAACTACATCGGTGGTAATGGATTTCAGAATTCATCGTACAACCGCGGTTTCACAAACAACTCTCAGAGAGGAGGATTCAAGTCTTATTTTAAGTCTGCGAATTTCGTAGTAAACTCATTTGCTCAGAAACCATTTCAGAACAATGGGTACACTCGCACCTATTGAAATTCATCTTACCAGCCACCACCTCCCAAGACTCAGGAAAGCAAAGTTGAAATTATGCTTGAACAGATTCTTGAAGGGCAACAAAAGATGATTGTCGATTTCAATGGAAAGATGGATGCCATGTACATTGATCTGAATGGAAAAATCGAGGCTCTGAACATTCATCAGAAGAAGCTGGAAACTCAGGTCGCCCAGACTGCAGAGACAGTTAAAAGACATGATGGTTTCCTTCCCGGAAAAACAGTGAATCCAAGGGAGCACGTTCATGCAATTACCTTGAGAAGTGGAAGAGAGGTTACTCCAGGGTTGAAGAAAACCTACTCTCCTAAGCAGCTCGTCGATCTTGCTGGTCCAGAAATTGATCAGAAGCAGACCACAGGACATGTTGGGAGAGTATATGTCCCTTTCCCTCGACCCCCTGCCAAGTCTAAGAAGGAAATTGAAGAGGCCAGATGCAAGGCGATGCTGGAAAAGTTGGTTGTTGAACTCCCTTTCGCCAATGCTATCATGACTTCACCAGCTTTCAGAAGGTACATCAAGAGGATGGTTTCGAGCAATGTGAATCTTGAGGAAGGGGTACTGAGAATCACCCACGAGTGCAGTGCAATTCTTCTCAACAAGATCCCAGAGAAACTACTAGACCCTGGAAGTTTTGTATTGGATTGCACAATCTTCACTGAGAGGTTCGAACGTTCCCTTTGCGATCTTGGTTCCAGTGTAAACCTCATGTCGTATTCAGTAGCTAAGAGAATGGGGATGACAGACTTCACACCTACTAAAATCTCCCTGATCCTTGCTGACCGCTCAGTCCGATTTCCCGAATGATTGCTTGAGGACGTTCCGATTACGATAGGAGACTGCTTGGTCCCAACTGATTTCATAGTCCTAGAGTACGACGCTGAGCCAAGAGATCCGCTGATTTAAGGCAGACCATTTCTAGCCACAACAGGCGCCCTGATCGACTACAAGAATGGGAGAATATCCCTCAACATCGGTGATCTGATTATGACCTTCAACATGGAAAAGATGATGAAGAAACCAACCATAGATGGGCATACATTCTTCATCGACACCTTCAGTGAATTATCAGATGAGTACTTCATGAGAAAACACCTTGAGAATCCTTTGGAGAGAGCTTTGGTTTGCTCAGCTGAGACAGAAATAATTTCAAGTGAGGTTGTTGCTGGGTACGCCACGATCCTTGACAAAAATACTGAGGTATCGATCGATACTACAGAGAGCATCGATCGACACCAACTGTTTCTTCCCGAGGAGTTGGTTGTCTCTCGTACCAGATCCGATTCGTTGAGCGATTGGAGTGAGGAGAGAGCTCCTAAACTCGATCTTAAACCACTCCCCGCCAACCTAAGGTATGTTTTCCTTGGCCCTAATTCTACATACCCAATGATTGTAAATTCCTCCTTAAACAACGCAGAGGTCTCCTTACTGTTGAGCAAGCTGCGCAAGTATCACAAAGCTCTCGGCTATTCTCTTGACAACATTTCAGGTATATCACCAGATCTGTGCATGCATCGGATTCATCTGGAGGTCGAATCGAAAGCTTCGATCGAGCATCAGAGGAGGCTTAACCCGAATCTGAAGGAAGTGGTCAAGAAAGAAATCATGAAACTTCTGGAAGCAGGAGTCATCTATGCCATCTCTGACAGCAGTTGGGTCAGTCCAGTTCATGTTGTTCCTAAGAAAGGAGGATTCAAAGTGGTAAAGAATAAGAAAGATGAGCTGATACCGACGAGAACAATCAACGGACACCGCATGTGTATCGATTACAGGAAGTTGAATGCAACAATGAGGAAAGATCACTTCTCATTACCATTCATTGATCAAATGCTGGAGAGGTTGGCTAGTCGCCCATACTACTGCTTCCTGGATTGATACTCAGGCTTTTTCCAGATCCCTATACATCCAGATGATCAGGAAAAGACGACATACACTTGTCCCTACGGCACATTCGCTTACAGGAGAATGCCATTTGGGTTGTGTAATGCTCCAGCCACCTTTCAGAGATGTATGATGTCAATTTTCTCAGACATGATCGAGGATTTCATGGATGATTTTTCTGTTTATGGGTCTTCATTTAAGGGATGTATGGACAACTTATGCAAGGTGCTTCAATGCTGCGAAGAGAAACATCTAGTCCTGAACTGGGAGAAGTGTCTCTTTATGGTTCAAAAAGGCATCGTTCTGGGACACAAGGTTTCTAAGGCTGGGATCGAAGTTGGTAAGGCTAAGATTCAGGACATGACAAGCCTCCTGTCGCCTACATCTGTGAAAGACATTCGGAGTTTCCTTGGTCACGCCGGCTTCTATCGCAGATTCATTCAGGATTTCTCCAAGCTAGCTCGTCCGCTTACTGCTCTTCTGTGTAAAGATGTCACCTTCGACTTCACACCATAATGTCTCGTCGCTTTTGAAATGATCAAGAAGGCGTTGGTTACTGCTCCTATTGTTTAGCCACCAGATTGGAACCTCCCTTTTGAGATCATGTGTGATGTAAGCGATTTTGCAGTGGGATCAGTTCTGGGACAGAGGAAAGACAAGAAGCTTAATGTCATATACTACGCCAGTAGAACACTGGATGAGGCTCAAAAGAACTACAGTACCACAGAGAAGGAGTTACTTGCTGTTGTGTTCTCCTTTGAGAAATTTCGTTCTTATCTGATTGGGAGTAAAGTGATCGTTCATACAGACCATGCTGCTCTTAAGTACCTATTGCAGAATAAGGATCTGAAACCTCGTTTTTTCCAATGGATTCTACTGCTCCAAGGATTTGACATCGAGATCATAGATAAGAAAGGAGTGGAGAATGGAGTTGCAACCATCTCTCCCGAACAAAGATCAGTGATGAAGTTCCTATTGACGATTCCTTGTCTGAGGAGAAGATCTATTTCATAGAAACTGCAGAACGTGAGCATCGATCGACACTCCGAAGGTATCGATCAATACCCCCACGAGTTGTTGCAGTCTGTTCACAATGCAAGCATCGATCGACACTCCTCTGGTATCGATCGATACTAGCTATCTTCTACAGCCGATTTGTCTGCATATCATTCTAATACTGAAGAATCTTTGGCTGTCACCACTCCTTCTGAACCTTGGTATGCTGACATAGCTAATTACCTTGCTGCTGACTACGAACCAAAGCATCTCAAGAAGTATGCCAAGAAGAAGTTTATGAGAGATATCAGACATTATTTTTGGGATGAAACATACCTGTACAAGAACTGTTCTGATGGGATTTACAGAAGGTGTATAGCTGAGACTGAAGTGCCAGAAATTCTGTATCACTGCCATGGATCTGAGTACGCCGGACACTTTGCCACATTCAAAACAGTTTCTAAGGTTCTGCAGGCTTGTTTCTGGTGGCCTACACTGTTCAAGGATGCTCACGCTTTCATCTCACATTGTGATGTGTGTCAGAGAAGAGGGAAGATCAGCAAACGTCATGAGATGCCACAGAACTTCATACTTAAAGTCGAGGTTTTTGATTGCTGGGGCATTGATTTTATGGGATCGTTCCCTCCATCGCACCAGAACAGATACATATTCGTCGCCGTCGATTACGTCTCCTCCGTCGTTTTGAAACTGTTCAAGACCATAATCTTCCCTCGATTTGGAGTACCTCGAGTTGTTATAAGTGATGGTGGCACTCACTTTATCAACAAAATCTTCGATAAGCTGCTGAGAAAGTACGGCGTACATCACCGCGTTGCCACACCTTATCATCCTCAGACCAGCGGACAAGTCGAAGTCTCCAACAGACAGATCAAGGAGATTTTGGAGAAGACAGTTGGCATTACACGGAAAGATTGGGCACTGAAACTCGACGACGCTCTTTGGGCTTACCGGACCGCGTTTAAGACACCACTTGGTACCACACCATTCCATTTGCTGTATGGAAAGACATGTCATCTTCCAGTTGAGATCGAGCACAAAGCAGCCTGGGCTACCAAGCTGATGAATTTCGACATCAAATCTGCTACTCCAAGGCGTTTGGTTCAACTGAATGAATTGGATGAGATCAGAAACTTCGCCTATGAGAACTCAAAACTGTACAAGGAAAGGACCAAAGCCTATCAAGACAAGAAGATCCTTACTCGCCACTTTGAACAAAATGACCAGGTACTTCTGTACAACTCTCGTTTACAATTATTTCCTGGGAAACTGTGTTCTCGTTAGTCAGGTCTTTTCACGATCAAAGCAGTCCAACCACATGGCGCGGTCGTGTTGCTGAATGTTGAAGGAAAGGAGTTCACTGTCAATGGACAGCGGGTGAAACACTACTGGGCAAAAGCAGCAATCCCAGATGGCCACATAGTGCCTCTGTCTGAACCACCGACTGCCTGACTAATCCCAATGTCAAGCTAAAGACATTAAACAAGCGCTTGGTGGGAGGCAACCCACTGGTGAGTCTGTACATAGGTTTTTACTTTGATTTTGTTTTTGTTTTTTTCTTGCGTCTTCACATGAACTAGTTTCAGACGACAAGCATCGATCGACACCTAGGGAGTATCGATCAATACAGTCACCAAAGAAGAACTGTGCTGTTACGAGGCGAGCATCAATCGATACCACTTATGGTATCGATCGATACCCAGCACCCAGGTAAGTTTTTCTATAAAACCCTCGGGTTTACTTCTTCACTCCCTCATTTCCCCCATCGATCGACGCCGCCGTCTCTCCCAACTCTCTCCCCATTTCTTCATTTCTTCATCATCTTACTCGATTTTAAACTCTATTCCACTCGGATTTTGCCCCCCATTGTCATTCCATTGCTCACTCCTTCGATCTGCAAGGTAACACACTCAAATTCCTTCCTCTTAGATTCGTTGACAGGTTCGGTTTTGGTTTCCTCTGTTGTGGAAGTCTTGCTCAGTTTCCTGTCGTCTTTCGCTCTAGGAGAATAGAATAGAAATGATGGAATGGCACTGTTATGATCTGAATAGATTAGATATGTAGGGATGGAGTAATATGCGGAATTCGTTTTAGGTTGATAGAGTTGGATTGCGATGCCTCTGTGGATATGTTTTGATTCTGTCTCGAGTATCGACTGATACCCTCTTGGTATCGGTCGATACCTGCGCTTATCCGAAACATATGCTGATTTGCTATCTGCTTTCATCTTGATTATTCTCAGATGGCTCCCCACAAGAAGGCACGTTAGGACGACGCCTCCGGTTCCAACCCACCACGCCGTGAGTTTAGTCTCCAAGATGAGGTGGAAGCATTCTGTGGTTCGTTATGGCATGTCGGTGTCGTGACTGCTTGCCTGACAAGAGATCGCTACAGGGTTCTAAAGGGCGGCTTCACAGACAACACGGGTCCTCAGAGCTTCCTTGAAGTCCACATTAGTGGCCTGAGAGCTGCGCCGCGACGTTCGCCATCTCCCTCTGCCCCTGTTACTGCTGCTAGGCCTCCCTGGCCTAAGTTGGAAGGGAAGAGGATCATCCCGCGACGAGATTGGGCAGGCTTGCCTAAGGAGGAAACCGAGAGTGAGGCCTACATCTATAGGCCTATAGCCAAAGAGTAAGACGACTACGACACTCTGTTCTACAACGAGTGGATGCGCGTCGTTATCGTCCCTACATGTTTCATCGATCCACACACTATGCGCCGTCTGGGTATCGACGTGGAGCTTTCAGACATGCTTGATAAGATTGGGTTAGGGACACTATACTCACGGCAGTACGACCTTTACCCTGACCTCGTTCGCCAGTTCCTCGCCACATCTCGAGTCTACTACAGAGACGAGGTCCACCACAACGCTTTGGAGGGTACTCTGACCTTCCTGATTCGAGGGATCCGTTATAGGCTGCCTATCCCTGATCTCTGCGACATCTACGGTTTCGATCGCGATCTTCAGCAGGTAGCTATGTCTCCTCAGTTTCATGATGTGCAGGCTTTCTGGAGACACATTGGTCTTGGAGCCTACCACTCCAAGATTACGACACAGATAGACGTCCGCCACCCGACTCTTCGTTGCATCGTCCGCATTTGAGCACCACTCTACTCTGCAAGATGGAGCCGAACAAGTTGAGGATTTCAGAGCTGATCTTACTCTACAAGGCTGTCGGCGACCTCATCCCTGAGGATCGATATGAGTGGCCCGAGTTGAACCTTGCTGTCAACTTAGGCACTCTCTTTGCGCACCATTTGGTCTCTCTGAAGACCAAGCCCTTCTCCGGTCGCAACTACACCACTGCGCGGAAAACCGAGTCGGTCGGCAGCCTCCTCACTCCTATCTTCATGCACTTTGGCATCTCCACCTCCGAGTGCTCGATCGTCACAGCTCGCTCCCTAATGGATGAGCAGGACATGCGTTGGATGAAGCCAACTCGCCGCTGGTGTCTCCCCACAACAGACGGAGAGCTCTTTGTGCAGCTCCCCAACTGTACTCTGACCCGCATCGGCGATGACCCATCTCAGCTGCATTTCGATCTAGATCCCAGTTTGCTTTCGGTTGCTCCAGCCACGCGTGTCCGCGCTCCTCCCTGTCTCCCATCCACTCCTGTCGTTGCTGATGCAGCACCCGCAGCTGACTTTGCTGGAAGTCAGCCTCGCCGTTCACAGCGCCACCAGACATCTGCTCCTGCTTTTTCATTTCCTCCACCACCGGATCTGCCGATGGAGACCGTCACTTTTCAGAGGTACGTCGTGGAGAGCTTACAGAGCATTTGGGCTCACTACTCCACTTCCGGCCCTTCATCCCGCTATGCTGTCTCTGACTCTGATGACTCTGATGACTAGTCTCTGTTCCCTGGGTTTCACGATTTCTCCCTTTCCCTGTTTTTTTCTTTTGTTTATCTTTTACTTTGAACTTTTCTATCTCATTGTCAGTACTCATTGAACTTATTGGCTATCTTATGATTATGTTGCTTCTAACTCGTGCTCTGGTGATCTAACAGTTTTCCATCTAACATTTGGTTTCCCTGGACACGGTTTTGAAGTTTCAGACTTCCAGAAAAAGGACCTTGGTATCGATCGATACGTTACTGACATCGGTCAATACTCTGCACGTATCGATCGATACCGATTATCATATCGATCGATACCCACCCATTCCCACGGTACTTTCGAGCCACCTTTCAGCCATTCTGTTCTTATGCTTTCTTTTGCTTCCTCTAGGCTAGATAACACTGGGGACAGTGTTGATTAAGTCTGGGGGAGGTAGTTACTGACGTTGTGTTTGTTTTTCTTAGAGTCAGTCATTGTTGAGTCAAATTTCGTTTTATTGAGTCAAAACCTGTTGGGGATTATGAACCTTTGCTTGATTTCATTGTTCTGACTTTGTTTTTAAGTAACCATTGTCACAGAATCAGCTCTAAGATCGACTAATGAAAAATCCAAAGACTAACCAGTTGACTAGGAGGCACCCATGTCTCCAGCAAATTTCTTCTAAATCCTGAGCTCAATTTTGCACTTCACTCCTGAGGTTGGTATTCACTGAACTTGATTGATCATTCATATCTGACAAAGGAACCCTTGTGTTTGAAAATTATGGTATACCTCTTCCTTGACTCACATTGATGCATGAAAGATGAAATGATTTCTGCCGAGTAGAGGGGTAGGAACACTTCTTGTGATCCCGTTTTTCTACTTGGATAAGGAATGATCACACAAAAGTCTGAAGCGAGGGGTAGGAACATTTCCCGGGACCCCGTTATTCGCCTAAGACTTTTGATACTTTGAGAGGGGAGAACCGGGGATTTGATGGCAATCACCATTAATACTCGCGTCTCAAACCTTGATCTGTATATGCAGAACTTAATCCAAATTAGAAGCATAAAAAGAGATAAGTCTGGGGGAGAGGAAAATCATATCAAGGTATGAAACTTGGGTGGTTCCTTAGTCACGATATCGCATGAGGAAGAATCTAGAAGGTTCATGAACATCAACAACAGTAATGGATCGGCAATGAAGGATTTAGTATGATTGATGCTACGAGATAATGTGTGGATACTAGGAAGCTGCAATTGTTTACAGAGAAGTACATGGCGGTCAGATCTGAAACTGTTTAGGTGATGTTTCGGAGCTTGGAAAAGGGGTCATTACTATGTCTCAAGAAAAAGGTGAATCTCCCCGTTTTTCAAACCTCTTTCCCTGTTTGGTTTTCTGTGTGCTTGAGGGCAAGCAAAGACTAAGTGTGGGGGAATTGATATATCATGGTTTTTACCCATTTTCAACCATGATATAAGTCCTTTTACTGAGTCCTTTTTTATAGTTTTAGAGTCTTTTAGAGTCTTTTCAAGATATAGGCACATCTGGAGCTAAATTGGAATTTTGGAAGCCTTTGAATCATATTGGAGCTGAAGCAGTTCGGAGAACTGAACCTCAGTATCGATCGACACCTGCAGTATCGATCGACACCATCATCTGGAAGAAACAAGATTGAAAGTCTTAGTATCGATCGATACCATTCACGGTATCGGTCGATACCAATAGTCAGAACGCGCATTCTCCAGAAGACCCGAAGAAAAACAGAAGCTTTCCTTATTTTTCCAATGAACTCCAAAGCGTGTTTTTAGATATATAATTAGGTTTTTCAGCCTCCACAGACACACACTTGATTTCTGGTGATAGAATATTCTTGCAATTGAATTTTGGGAGAAGAACCTTGAACCCTGTTTGTATTCTTACACTATTTTACTTTATGATATCTATATTATTCATGATGTTTGTTTCATTCACCATGTTTGAGTAGATTCCTTGTTAGGTTTAGGGTTGTTTAAAGGTATTTGATGAATTATTAAATCTGATTCACTTGTTAGGGAATATCTATAGAGCTTTTCACATAGACTTGAGATTAATGCTTATTCTAGCCTCGCAAACTAGAATCTGATGTTAGGTTGATTAATTGACACAAAAGTGTGATTAGTTTCCTGAACTAGTGTTTGGTGAGCAAAAGACCTACTCACAAAGAAATTTGGTTTAGGATTTTGTGAACAATTGAACTTTACCGTTAATGCTTGTTTAAATTTATAGAATTTGCAAAGAAATTTGGAATTCTAGGTTTAGACATAGATAGTCTTCGCAACGACAGTTGGTTTACTTTACATCTGTGTTTCAAGTTCAAGAGCGGAACTTAATTCATTCCTAACAATTGATTTGATTGATAATTCTGATTTGCCTGCAAACTTCCCTAAGCCTAGCGTTTTTCCCACTGATTTACTACTTTGTTTTAATTGTTTTGTTATTCTTGATTACATTCATTTAGGTTAGCTTAATTCATATTCGGAAATTTATTGAGTGAACATCTTGAGTCTTTGTGGTTTGACCCCTAGAATATTACAGCTACTGCTTAGATACTTTAGAGTATTATATTTGAGCATATCAAATGTCATAGACAACCCACATGATATCCCTAAGCAGACCTAATTGTTAATATTTATTTATGATTTCTCATAATCATAAACTCATGCCAATTTTTGAAAAATTAGAACAATAGTGGAAGCGTACCTTTTGGATCCATGGCTAATGATCTGAAGTTGGAAATGGTTTTTCTACGACGAACCCAGAATTGATGAATGTCTCTGTTGATGGGATGCATAGAGTTTTTCTGAATTTCTGATTAGGGTTGTCATGGGGACCATAACCTTTATATATATGATTTCTAATTCAGCTTTTCATCAAACTAGAAATTATGTATCCACACATAAAATTCTCATAACACTTATGCCTCATAATCTTTTATTTCAAACCAAATTGACCACATAAGTTTTGACTACTTTAAATAATGACCCTAACACATTGATTATACATGTGTGACTCCAAAACATTTCTTACAATCTCCCATTGGGTGGCATATGTATTCTGAAAATGTGATAGAGTTTATGAGCTCAAAAGTGTCATTATATATCAGAGCATAAACAATCTCGTCCATTGACTATAGAAACATAAGATCATAGCAGTATTCGTTATAATAAGAATAACTACACCTTCCATGGTCAGTGAAATCAATTTAATCAAATAACATAGATCAATTATGAAAAGTTTGGCATGAAAATCACATGGAAAAGTGATCAACACATGTCGATTTTCAACTATTCCTTTAACTTTAGTGTACAAAGAGTAAACAAAAGAAACTATGTTTCAGATCAGAAAAGAAATGTGTATAACCACAACTAAAACATAAAACCGAAAACCAAATGAAAACTCCAGCTAAACTTAATGATTCTCAAACATTTAAACACCCATTCGCGTAGTACACTCAAGAAAGACTTTTGGTCGAATATCTTTTGTAAAAGGATCTGTTATCATGGAGTTCGTCCCTAAGTATTCTATGGAAATCTCTCCACTTTATACCCTCTCTTGACAACGACAAACTTAATGTCAATAAAGTTAGACTTTATCGCGCTGCTATTTTTGTTGGAGTACATAACAGCTGATTTATCGTCACAATATATCTTTAGTTATCTTTCAATTCCTTCAAGAATTTGCAGCCCAGTGACAAAATTCCTTAGCTAAAGTCCATAATTGGATGCGTCAAAATTGCACTTCTATGTAATGATATCACTTTAGATTTCACACCTGAGTGTCTTGTCGCATTCGAGCAAATTAAGAAGGCGTTGGTTAGTGCTCTCGTTGTTTAACCACCAGATTGGAACCTCCCTTTTGAGATTATGTGTGATGCAAGCGACTTTGCAGTTGGGTCAGTTCTGGGTCAGAGGAAGGACAAGAAACTCCATGTTATCTACTATGACAATAGAACGTTGGATGATGCTCAGAGAAACTACAGCACTACAGAGAAGGAGTTACTGGCAGTTGTTTTCTCTTTTAAGAAATTTCGCTCTTATCTGATTGGGAGTAAGGTGACCGTTCATACCGATCATGCTGCTCTCAAGTATCTGCTGTAGAACAAAGATCTCAAGCCTCGCCTATGTCGTTGGGTTCTTTTGCTCCAAGGTTTTGATATTGAAGTTAAAGATAAGAAGGACGTGGAGAATGGAGTTGCAGACCATCTCTCGAGGATGCGGATCGATGAAAATGTGCCTATTGATGATCCCATACCTGAGTAGAAGATTTACTTCATTGAGACTGGGATTCAAGGCATCCCTGCCGAGAATCTGCAAGTTAAAAACCTCAGTATCGATTGATACTCACCCAGTATCGATTGATACTCACCCAGTGTCGGTCAATACCCGTCACCTACAGAAGTTGTGTCGGCTACGGGTGACTCTTATGCTGAGGAATTTCTAACTGCTGTGACCACTCCTTCTCGTCCATGGTACGTTGACATAGCCAACTACCTTGCTGCAGAGGATGAGCCAACACACCTCAAGAAGTATGAATCTTACTTGTACAAGCACTGTTCTGATGGGATGTACAAAAGATGTATCGCCGAGTCTGAGGTACCTGAGGTGTTGTATCATTGTCATGGTCTGAGTACGCTGGCCATTTTGCTACTTTCATGATGGTCTTCTAGATTTTTCAAGCAGGTTTTTGGTGGTTTATGATGTTCAAGGATGCTCCTGCCTTTATCTCGCACTGTGTTGTCTGCCAGAGGAGAGGGAAGATCAGTAAGCGACATGAGATGCCACAGAACTTCATCCTAGAGGTCAAAGTTTTTGACTGTTGGGGCATCGATTTTATGGGACCTTTTCCTCCGTCACGGCAGAATAAGTACATCTTGGTTGTTGTGGACTATGTCTCCAAGTGGGTGGAAGCGATTGCTAGTCCAACCAATGACTCTTCAGTGGTTCTGAAGCTGTTCAAGACCATTATCTTCCCTTGATTTGGAGTACCTGATATATCATGGTTTTTACCGTTTTTAGCCATGATATAAGTCCTTTTTGTTGAGTCTTTTCTATAGTTTTAGAGTCTTTCAGGTTCTTTTCAAGTTATAGGCGCGTATGGAGCCAATTGGAGAATTTGGGGAGCTTTTGAAGCAATCTGGAGTTCAAGCCGTTCGGGAACAAGCTCGGCATCGATCGACACTGAGAAGCATCGATCGACACCATTCGTTTGGAAGAACCATGACCAAAGAACCTGGCATCGATCGATACCACTTACAGCATCGGTCGATGCCAGTGACCGGAACGCCAACAAACCCAAGATTATCCAGAAGTTTTCCTTATTTTTCGAGAGAACTCCAAAACGTTTTGATTAGCTATTTAATTAGGTTTTACAGCCTCTAGAAGAAGACCGGGTGATTTCTGGAGATAGAGTTTTCTGCAATTGAGTCTTTTGGAGAAGAACTCTTGAACCTCTTTGTATTCTTACTCTATTTCATTGTTTTATATGATATAATATTCTATTATGATGTTATTGCTTTCAACCATGTCTGAGTAGATCCCCTGTTAGGATTAGGGTTATTTAAAGGTATTTGATGAATTATTAGATTGGATTGATTTTGGGGAATAATCTATAGAGCTTTTCACCTAGACTTAGATTAATGCTGATTTTAGCCTCGCGAACTAGAATCTGATTTTAGGTTGTTTGATTGGCACGAAAGTGTGATTGATTGCGATGATCTAGTGTTTGGTGAGCAAAAGCCCTATTCGCAAAAATTTGGTTTAGGGATTTTGTGAACAATTGAACTTGAACTTTAATGCTTGTTTAAATTCATAGAATTTGCAAAGAAATTTGGAATTCTAGGTTTAGACATAGATAGTTTTCGCAACGACAATTGGTTTACTTTACATCTGTGATTCAAGTTTGAAAGCGGAGCTTAATTTATTCCTCGAAATTGATTTGATTTATAATTCTGATTGCCTGCAAGTTTCCCTAAGCCTAGCGTTTTTCCTCACTGATTTACTTCCTTGATTTATTTTGGTTTTGTTATTCTTAATTACATCTATTCTGCTTAGCTTAATTCATATGTCTGAATCTATTTGAGTGTCATCTTTGAGTCCTTGTGGATTGACCCTAGAATACTATAGCGACTGCTTAGATAACTTTAGGGTATTAGATTTGAGCAATATCAAATTTTGGCCGGCCGTTGCCGGGGACTCTAAATCTCACCATTAGATTTTTGGTTTTTTAGAATTTCGACTAAGTGTTGAGCATCGATCGATTACCGCTCCTCAGTATCGATCGATACTACCGTGTTATACTTTCGTACACTTACGCGTTTTGCCTTTGTGTTTCAGGTGTATGCAGCATCGAGAGACCAGAGGAAGCAAGACAAAGCAGTTTGATCAACCTATCTAACGCAGAGACTAGCTGAAATTAGAGCGTCCAATCAGGAAGCAAAAGAAACAAGCCTGAGATTGAATCACCCGATTGTGCTTGCCTCGTGATGAAGCTGGGGTTTTTGAGAGATCAGGAGGGTCACAGTGTGACCGCGCAAGGACATGAGAATTGATGCAGAAGGTAACGTTATTTGCCCTGCAGCACCGGTTGCTAATATGGTTATCCCACCAGTTGTTGCGTGGGAATGCTGGGAATGCTCAGGGTAATCGCGCTTAGAAAACGCTCAAGAGAATACAACAAGCAGATAGTTTCTATGCAAACCGATCTGCCATCCATATTCCAAACTTTTCAGAAGAAACGACTTTGAGCTGAAAGCCTGCCTACTACACTCTTGTTAGGCCAGCATCCATTTCATGGTCTTTCTCATGAGCATCCCATGGATCATATCAAGAGGTTCGAGGACTTGGTCACCCAGTATCAAATACAATGGAGTGTCCAATGATTTCCTCTTCTGTAGGCTCTTTCCCCTACTCTCTTAGTGGAGATGCATGCTACTGGCTGAAGCAGTTGTCCTTCCTGGTTCTCTGACCACACTTGGGAGGAGACCAAGACTGCTTTTTCTGAATAACTTCTATGATGATGCGAGATTCAGAGGAGCTCAGGAACAAGATCTCTCCAGTTTTCTCAGGGAGCGACTGAGGCATTCAAGGCCGCCTGGGTTCGATTTCGATCTTATCAGAGGGACTGCCCTCACCATGGTTTCTCGCAGGTTCAGTTGTTTGGGTATCTTCTTCAGAGGGATCGATTGGAGGTATCAGATGGCTTTGGACGCTGCAAGCAACGGTAACTTCAACACTAGGTATTCCTGAGGACGCTTATGTGTTGATTGAGAAATCTGGCTCTAGCAACAGCACTAAGAATGCTGATTTTGAGAGGAAAAGCAGAATGGTAAGTGCTGATGGTTTACAAATAGATGAGGTACATGCGAAGCTGGATTCAGTTCACAGTCTGTTATTGGGTAAGCAGCAGAAGGCAGTGCACTTTGTGAGGAATTGAGAACATCGAAGAAGGTGAAGCAGAGGATGTCAACTACATAGGAGGTAATGGATTTCAGAAATTCATACAATCGTGGGCTTCACTAACAACTCTCAGAGAGGTGGATTCAAACCTGATTTCAAGACTGCGAATTTCGGATCTCAGAAGCCATTTCAGAAACAGTGGGTACACTCGAACTTATGGGAATTTCTCTATCAGACACCACCTCCCAAGACTCAGGAAAGCAAAGTTGAGACTATGCTTAACAAATTCTTGAGGGGCAGCAGAAGATGACCGTTGACTTTAACAGGAAAGATGGACGCCCTTAAATACACTGATCTGAATAGGAAAATTGAGGCTTTGAACATCCATCATAAGAAGTTTGGAAACCCCAGATTGCTCAGACGGCAGAAACTGTGAAGAGACAGGATGGTTTCCTACCAGGAAAGACAGTGAATCCGAGGGAACATGTTCATGCTATCTACGCTGAGAAGTGGAAGAGAGGTTGCTCCAAGGCAGAAGAAGGATTACTCGCCTCAGTAACTCGTCGATCTCGCTGGAGACTGACGATGACCGACGATCAGTTTTTTAACAATTTGCCAAACATCGATCGATACTATCCAGGTATCGATCGATACCACTTCGTCTCTGCCTCCACGAATCGTTCCCGACTCAGATTTCTAACAGAATCGGTTGAAAAAATCGAAGGTATCGATCGATTACTTATCCCCTTGTATCGATCGATGCTCCCTCCTAAGGTCGACCAGAAGCAGACAACAGGTCATGTCGGCAGAGTTTATGTACCAGGAGGTTCTTTTTTCCTCCGACCCCTGCTAAGTTCGAAGAAAGAAACAGAAGACGCTAGATGTAGAGCGATGCTAGAGAAGATAGTGGTCGAGCTCATCCGTCATACGAAGCTATGTTGTTATTATTAGTGTATCGTATTAAACTTCTAACACTGTGTTATTCTGATTGATCCCTTATGTGTTGATTGAGAAATCTGCTTCTAGCAACAGCACTAAAATGCTGATTTTGAGAGGAAAAATGCAGAAATGGTAGTGCTGAATGGTTTACAAATAGATTGAGGTACATGCGAAGCTGGATTCATTCACAGTCTGTTATTACGGGTAAGCAAGCAGAAGCAGTGGCACTTTGCTGAGGAAGTTTGAAACATGAAGAAGGTGAAGCAAGAGGGATGTCAAACTACATGGAAGGTAATGGATTTCAGAATTCATAACAATCGTGGCTTCAACTAACTATCTCAGAGAGGTGGATTCAAACCATGAATTTCAAGACTGCGAATTCGGATCTCAGAAGCCATTTTCAGAACAGTGGGTACACTCGAACTTATGGGAATTCGTCCTATTCAGACACCGAACATCCCAAGAACTCAGGAAAGCAAAGTTGAGACTATGCTTTGAACAAATTCTTGAGGGCCAGCAGAGATGACGCGTTGACTTATTAACAGGAAGATGGCGCCTTATACACTGATCCTGATAGGATAGAAAAATTAGGCTTTGAACATCCATACATAAGAAGTTGGAAACCGCAGATTGCTCAGACGGCAGAAAACCTGTGAAGAAAGACAGGAATGGTTTACCTACCAGGAAAGACAGGTGAATCCGAGGGAACATGTTCATTGCTATCACGCTGAGAAGTGGAAGCAGAAGGTTTGCTGCCAAGGCAGAAGAAGATTACTTATCTCGTCCTCAGTAACTCGTCGATCTTCGCTGGAAGACAGACGTGACGACGATCATGTTTTTTAAACAATTTGCCAACATCGATCGATACTCATCCAGTATCAGATCGATACCCCTATCCTTCCAACGATCGTCACCCAGACTCAGAATTTCTACAGAAATCTGGTTGAAAATCGAAGGTATCGATCGATACTCCCTCCTGTATCGATCTGATGCCGCGCCTAAGGTCGACCAAAGCAAGACAACAGGTCATATGTTCTGGCGAAGTTTATGTACCGGAGGTTCCTTTTCCTTCGACCCCTCTACTGCTAAGTCGAAGAAAGAAAAT
>SMJT01000033.1:436790-476057 GCA_004349715.1 Crucihimalaya himalaica | reverse complement strand
GTTTCCTTTGTTGTGAAGCTTTGGCTCTGTTTCTTGTCATCATTAGCTATAAGTGAATGAAATTGCCATATTAGGATGAGAATGGATATAATAGGGATGGAGTAGACTTAGGAATTCGAATTTAGGGTGATAGATTGGGAATTGGGTGATCTGTGGAATGAAATTCGTGATTTTTGTCTCGAGCATCGATCGATACCCCTTGGTATCGATCGATACCCGACCTGTAACAGAATGGTTTTTGCGATGTCATCTGTCGGGACTGTGTGCCTATAATTCAAGCATCGATCGATACCCCTTGGTATCAATCGATGCATGCACTTACTTGAACGTATGAGCTATCCTAACTTCTGTTTTCATTTTGATTTTCTCAGATGGCTCCCCGTAAGAGGACACAACAGGATGACGCTTCCACTTCCAACCCTCCACGCCGCAATTATGATCTTCAAGAGGAGGTGGAGGCATTCCATGACTCACAGTGGCACGCTGGAGTCATCACAACCATTCTTACTGGCGATCGCTACAGGGTCCTTAAGGGAGGTTTCACAGAGGATACTGGCCGTCAGAGTTTCATTGACGCTCACATTAGCAACCTGAGGCCTGCGCCACGACGTTCACCATCTCCTTCTACTCCTGTACCTGTTGCTAGGCCTCCCTGGCCTAAGCTGGAGGGGAAGAGGATCGTTCCACGACGCGTTTGGGAAGAGTTGCCCAAGGATGTGACTGAGAGTGAGGCTTGCGTTTATAGGCCAATAGCTGAGGAGTGGGACGACTACGACACTCTGTTCTACAACGAGAGGCTACGAGTTGTCATCCTGCCTACAAAATTCATCGATCCTCACACCATGCGTCGTCTGGGCATCGACATTGATCTTTCTACCATGCTCGACAAGATTGGATTGGGCACTCTTTACTCAAGGCAGTATGACCTCTACCCAGATCTCGTGCGTCAGTTCCTCGCCATAGCTCGAGTGTATTACAAAGACGAGGTCCACCGCACCGCTTCAGAGGGCACGTTGACTTTCCTGATCAGAGGGGTTCGCTACAGGCTGCCTATCCCTGACCTCTGCGCTATATACGGGTTTGAACCTAACCCTCAGCAGATTGCTCTCCCTTCTCAGTTTCAGAATCTGCAAAACTTTTGGCGACACATCGGTCTTGGCGCCTACAGATCCAAGACCTCTACCCAGATTGATATCCGCCACCCGACTCTGCATTGCATTGCCCGCATTCTGAGCTCCACCTTACTCTGCAAGATGGAGCCGAACAAGTTGAGGATCTCAGAGCTGATGTTGATATACAAGGCAGTTGATGACATAATACCAGAGGAAAGATTAGAGTGGCCCGAGTTGAACCTAGAGGTCAACATTGGAACAATATTAGCACACCAAATGGTCTCTCTGAAGACCAAGCCCTTCACTGGCCGCAACTATGCCACCGTGCAGAAGACGGAGTCAGTTGGCAGCCTTTTCTCACCCCTATCTTTGAGCACTTTGGCATCTCCACTGCAGCATGCACGATAGTGACTACTCGCTCGCTCATGGATGAGCAGCACATGCAGCATATGCGTTGGTTGAAGGCCGCTCGCCGCTGGTGCCTGCCTACGACAGATGGAGAGCTCTTTGTGCAGCTCCCCTACCGCGCTCTCACCTCCATTGGCACTCACCCTTCTCGGCTGCACTTCGATCCAGACCCGAGTTTGCTTTCGGTCGCCCCTTCTGCTCGTGTCCGCACACCACGCCAGCTTCCATCCGCTCTTGTCGCTGCTGCTGAGACACCAGCCACTGACTCTACTGGGAGTCAGCCTCACCGTTCACAGCGCCGCCAGACATCTTCTCCTGCTCCTTCATTTCCTCCACCACCAGAGTTACCCATGGAGACAGCTACCTTTCAGAAGTACGTGGTGGAGAGTCTTCAGAGCATCTGGTCTACTGTCTCTCGCTGCCGCTGCATGTCGTCCACTGACGCTGACCACTCCACTCTTGGCCCTTCGACCCGCTACCCCGTCTCTGAATCCGATTCTGATGAGGATTCAGACTAGTTTATGTTCTTGGGTTTCACATTTTCTTTTCCCTTCTTTTCTTTTGTTTTGCTTTCTTTTCTGAACTTGTCTACTCTCATTGTCAGTACTTATTGGAACTTATGGCTATCTATTATTCTGTTGCTTCTAACTGTGCTCTCTGATCTGACAGTTACTTCACCTAAAACTTGGCTTCAGTAGACACAATCACGAGTTTCAAGAATCCAACATAGACCTTGGCATCGATAGATACTCCTCAGTATCGATCGATACCCATTACCTTTCCACGGTATTGTTGCGCTTACTTACAGCCATTTTTGTTCCTGTGCTTTCTTTTGCTTCCTCTAGGCTAAATAACACTGGGGACAGTGTTATTCAAGTTTGGGGGAGGTGATTACTGACATTGTGTTCGTTTTTCTTAGAGTCAGTCCATTTTTGAGTCTTTTTGAGTCAAATTTTTGTTTTATTGAGTCAAACTTGTTGGAGATTATGAACCTTTGCTTGATGTCAGTGTCCTGACTTTGTTTTTGAGTAACCATTGTCACAGAACCAGCCCTAAGATCGACTATTGAAAAATCCAAAGGCTAACCAGTTAACCAGGAAACACCCATGTCTCCAGCAAATTTCTACTAAATCCTAAGCCAATTTTGCATTTCACTCCTGAGGTTGGTATTCACTGATTTTGATTCATCATTCATATCTAGCAAAGGAACCCATGCGTTTGATAAAAATGGTAGATCTCTCCCCTAACACATAATGATACATACATTGCATAAAAGATGAGATGATTTCCGCCGGGTAGAGGGCTAGGAATACTTCTTGTGATCCCACTGTTATACTTGGATAAGGAATGATCACACAAAAGTCTGAAGCGAGGGGTAGGAACATTTCCTGAGACCCCATTATTCGCCTAAGACTTTTGACACTTTGAGAGGGGAGAACCGGGGATTAGGTGGCCATCACCATCAATACTCGCGTCTCGAACCTTGATTTGTGTATGCGAAGCTTAATTTGAAATCAGAAACATAAAAAGAGATAAGTCTGGGGGAGAGGAAATCAATACCAAAGTATAAAATCTGGGTGGTTCCTTAGTCATGGTATCGCATGAGGAAGAATCTAGAAGGTTCTTGAATATCAACATCAGTGATGAAACGACAATGAAGGATTTAGTATGATTGATGCTGTGAGATAATGTATGGATAATGGGAAACTGCAACGGTCTAAGGAGAAGTACATGGTGGTCCGATCTGAAGCTGTTTAGGTGACGACTGGGAGCTTGGAAAAAGGGTCATTTCTATGTCTCAAGAAAAAGGTGAGTCTCCATGTTTTCAAACCTCTTTCTCTGTTTGGTTTTCTGTTTGCTTGAGGGCAAGCAAAGACTAAGTCTGGGGGAGTTGATATATCATGGTTTTTACCCGTTTTTAGCCATGATATAAGTCCTTTTTGTTGAGTCTTTTCTCTAGTTTTAGAGTCTTTCAGGTTCTTTTCAAGTTATAGGCGCTATGGAGCTAATTGGAGGATTTGAGAAGCTTTTGAGGCAATCTGGAGTTGAAGCCGTTCGGGAACAAGCTCAGCATCGATCGACACTGAGAAGCATCGATCGACACCCTTCGTTTGAGAGTTCCACGACCAGAAGACCAAGCATCGATCGATACCACTTATGGCATCGGTCGATGCCCGTGACCAGAACGCGTGACAAGCCCGAGATTTATTCAGAAGCTTTCCTTATCTTTCGATATAGATTCCAAAACGTTTTAGAAACAATATAATTAGGTTTTGAACCTCAGTAGAGGTATCGTATTGTATTCAGTTTTTACCTTGTGATTTCTGGAGAGAGAGTTCTTCGACAATCGAGTATTTTGGAGAAGAATTCTTGAACCTTTTTGTTATTCTTATTTCTTATAATATGATATCTATTCTATTCATTGTGTTTGTTGCATTCACCATGTCTGAGTAGATCCCTTGTTAGGATTAGGGTTACTAAAGGGTAATTGATGGATTGTTAGATCTGAATTGATTGTTAGGGAATATTCTATAGAGCTTTTCACCTAGACTTGAGTTTAATGCTGATTTTAGCCTCGCGAACTAAAATCTGACCTTAGGTTGTTAATTGGCACGGAAGTGTGATTGATTTGCCTGATCTAGTGTTTGGTGAGCAAAAGCCCTATTCGCAAAGGAATTTGGTTTAGGGATTTTGTGAACAATTGAACTTGAACTTTAATGCTTGTTTAAATTCTATGAATTTGCAAAGGAATTTGGAATTCTAGGTTTAGACATAGATAGTTTTCGCAACGACAGTTGGTTTACTTTACATCTGTGTTTCGAGTTTGAAAGCGGAGCTTAATCTATTCCTGACAATTGATTTGATTTGATAATCCTGATTTACCTGCAAGTTTCCCTAAGCCTAGCTTTTCCTCCATTGATTTTATATCCTTGACTTACTTGCTTTTGTTATTTCTTAATTCCATCTATTCTGCTTAGCTTAGTTCTTATTTCTGAATCTATTGAGTGTTATCTTGAGTCTTTGTGGTTCGACCCCTAAATTACTATAGCGACTGCTTAGATACTTTAGGGTATTAGATTTGAGCATATCAGTACCTCGGATCGTTATCAGTGATGGTGGCACTCACATTATCAACAAGGTTTTCGAAAGGCTGTTGAAGAAATATGGTGTGCATCATCGCGTAGCTACTCCTTATCATCCTTAGACGAGCGGACAGGTTGAGGTCTCCAACAGACAAATTAAAGAGATTCTGGAGAAGACGGTTGGCAGTACGCGAAAGGATTGGGCCACAAAATTGGATGATGCACTTTGGGTCTACAGGACCGCTTTCAAGACACCACTTGGCACCACACCATTTCACTTACTGTACGGGAAAGCGTGTCACCTTCCAGTTGAGATCGAGCACAAGGCAGCATGGGCTACCAAGCTGATGAATTTTGACATCAAGTCAGCTGCATAGAGGCGATTGGTTTAACTGAACGAGCTGTATGAGATTCGACACTTCGCCTATGAAAACTCAAAGCTATAAAAGGAGAGGCATAAGGCATATCTCGACAAGAAATTGCGTTTGCAACTGTTTCCTGGAAATTGCGTTCTCTATGGTCAGGTCCCTTCACAATCAAGGAAGTCCGCCCACACGGTGCAATCGTGCTGATAAATGCTGAAGGCAAGGAGTTCACTGTCAATGGACAGCGGGTGAAACACTATTGGGCAAAAGTTGCAATCCCAGATGGTCATATAATGCCTCTGGTTGAACCACCCAATGCCTGAAAAATTGCCATGTCAAGCTAATGACATTAAACAAGCGCTTGGTGGCAGGCAACCCACTAGTGAGTCTGTACATAAGTCCTTTCTTTCATTTTTATTTTTGATTTTGTGTCTTCTGTCTTCACGTAAACGAGGTTCAGATGAGCATTATCGATCGACACTAGTCTGTATCGATCGATACCACATGAGTGCTAGCTTGCCACGAGTATTGATCGATACCACTTACGGTATCGGTCGATACCCGCAGCCCAGGTAAGTTCCTTTATAAACCATCAGATTTTCTTCTTCTTCTTCATTCTTCTCCATCGCTCGATACCGATTACTCTCTTAAACATCCTTCACAACTTCTTCGTTTCTTCACCCATTTGAGCGATTCCAACGCCTAAAGTCAGCGGATTTTCATCCTCATTGTCATTCTAGCATCCATTCTTTCGATCTGCAAGGTATGAAACACGAAATCATCCCTTTTTCAATCCGACGTCAGGTTTGTGGAACTCAATTTTGCCTCTTATGCTTTACCTTCTTGAATGATTCTCACTTCCTGAGTAGTTTTAGAGGAATTTCGACACCCCCATAGGTTTGAATGTGCTTGATTTGAATGTTGGATTCTTGAGATTTTCGATTCTTGAGAATGTGAAAAAACGGTTTGTGATTTTGATTTGGTATTCGAACTGGACGTATTATGGTTGATTGTTGTTGGTGTGTCGCCTATTGTCATGGTGCAGGACATAGAAACGTTGGTGTGACTTGTTGTTCGTTTGTCTTTGATTGCAGATGGCACCCCGAAAGAAACCACGACACTCAGAAAAATTGGGCTCTAACCCACCACAACATGAGTACAATCTGCAGGATCCAGTCAAAGCTTTTGATGGGTCGTTTTGGCACGCGGGAGTTGTGACGGCTTGTCTCACTAATGACCGTTACAAAGTCCTAAAAGGAGGCTTCACCAATGACACAGGTCCTTAGAGCTTTTTAGTAGTCCACTCTAGCGATCTGTGAGCTGCACCACACCTCACACCACCTCCCTCAGCATCTGCCATTTCATCTAGGCCTCCCTAGCCTAAGTTAGAGGGGAAGAAGATTATCCCATGACGAGCTTGGGCAGGTACGCCTAAATAGGAGACAGAGAGCGATGCCTGCATCTACAGGCCTATCGCTGAAGAGTAGAACAAGTACGATACGCTGTTCTACAACGAATGGCAGCGTGTCACGGTGGTATCTACGCGATTTATTGACCCTCATACGATGAGCCGTCTAGGCATCGATGTGGAACTCTCAACATGCTCAACAAGATTGGCATGGGGACATTGCACACGCGACAGTACGATCTCTACCCCGATCTGGTCCGCCAATTTCTTGCGACTGCACGTGTCTATTATAGAGACGAGGTCCAGCGTGACGCGCTGGAGCGCACTTTGACCTTTTTGATCTGGGCATACGCTACAGATTGCCGATCCCTGATCTCTGCGACATATATGGATTCGATCGCGACCTCAAGCAGGTAGCTCTGCCTACTTAGTTCCACGATGTCCAGGTCTTTTGGAGACACATCGGTCTTGGAGCTTACTACTCCAAGACCACCACGCAGATGGACGTTCGCCACCATACTCTCCGCTGCATCGTCTGTATATTGAGCAACACTCTCCTTTGTAAGATGGAGCTGAACAAGATGCGGATCTCTGAGCTGATACTCATCTACAAGACCATCGTAGACCTCATTCCAGAGGATCGATATGAGTGGCCCGAGTTAAACCTCGAGGTCAACATGGGAGCCATCTTCGCGCATCACTTGGTCTCTCTGAAGATCTAGGCTTTCTCGGGACGCAACTACGCCACTGCGCGGAAGACCAAGTCGGTGGGCAGCTTTCTCACTCCCATATTTGAGCATTTTGGCAACTCCACTTCTGGGTGCTCGATTGTCATGGCGCGCTCCCTTATGGATAAGCAGCATCTGCAGCACATGTGTTGGCTGAAGCCAAAACGGCGTTGGTGTCTCCCCACTACTGATGGCGAGCTTTTTGTGCAACTCTCCAACTGAGCACTGACCACTATCGGCAGCGATGCTTCCCAGCTGCGATTCGATCAAGACCCCAGCCTGATCTCCCTCGCCCCAGCCACACGCATTTGTGCTGTGCCCCACGCCCCCCTGCTCCGATTGATGCTGATGACGCACCCACTCCCGACACTGCTGGAGGTCGCTCTCGTCGTCCACGATGCCGGCCTATGTCTACTTCTGCACTTTCATTTCCTGCCCCTCCAGAGTTACCGATGGAGACAGCTACTTTTCAGAGGTACGTGGTAGAGAGCTTGCAGAGTATTTGGACCATTCTCTCTTGTTGCAACTGCAAGTCTTCTGCGGACGCTCGTTCACCATCAGCACTCGTACCCTCTCGCAGAGATCTATCTGATGACGACACCTCAGATGATTAGGCTCTCTGCTTCATATGGTTTCATGTTTCTTTTTCTTTTTCTATTTCTTATTATTTTCCTTTTCTTTTGAACTATTGTGTCTCAAGTCAGTACTCTATTTGTCTTGAACTTGTGGCTTTATATGATCTTGTTGCTTCTAACTTGTATGTAAGTGATCTAACAGTGCTCAATCTAACTTTTGGATCGCTTACACATGGAATTTTGGCATCAGTAGCCCAAAACAGAGGTTTCTGTATCGATCGACACACACTCGGTATCGATCGATATCGTCCAGTGTCGGTCGATACCAACCATCACACATGGGTAACCTCTTTGCGCTTCATCAACCACTCAGTTCTTTTAAATTCTTATGCCATCTCTGGACTAGATAACATTGGGGACAGTGTTGTTTAAGTCTGGGGAAGGTAGTTGCTGGCATGGTGTTTGTTTTTCTTAGAGTTAGTCGTTTTTGAGTCAAAATTTGTTTGTTGAGTCAAAAACTGTTGGAGATTATGATATTTTTCTTGAATCTATTGTTCTGACCTTGCTTTTGAGTGACCAGTATTACAGAATCAGTTCTAGATCGACTAATAAAAAATCCAAAGATTGACCAGTTGACTACAAGACACCCATGTCTCCAGCAAAGTCCTTCCAAAGCCTGAGCCAAATTATTGCACTTCATCATATCTGACAAAGGAACCTATGTGTTTGAAAATAATGTTATACCTCTCCCTTGACATACATTGGTAAATAAGATGCAAACAAGATGAGATGATTTCTGCCGAGTAGAGGGCTAGAAAAATTTCCAGTGATCCCATTATTCTACTTGGATAAGGAATGATCACACAAAGGTTGGAAGCAAGGGGTAGGAACATTTCCCGGGACCCCATTATTCGTCTAAAGCCTTTGATACATTGAGAGGGGAGAACCGGGGATTCGGTGGCAAACACCATCAATACTCGCGTCTCAAACCTTGATTTGTTTATGCAAAGCTAAAAAAATAAAAATAAATAAAAATAAAGAGAACATAAAAAGAGATAAGTCTGGGTGAGAGGAAAACAATACCAAAAGTGTGTAACTTGGGTGGTTCTTTTGTCATGATATCATATGAGGAAGAGTCTAGAAGGTTCTTGAACATTGGCTGTTGTGATGAAACTGGCGATGAGGGTTTGGTTGGATGATGCTGTGAGATAATGTGTGGAGTCCGGGAAGCTGCGGATGTCTACGGAGAAGTACATGGTGGTTAGATTTGGAACTGGTTAGGTGATATCTGGAAAGCTTGGGAAAAAGGTCACTGCAATGTTTCAAGAACAGGTGAGTCTTCGTGTTTTCAAACCTCATCCTTTGGTTTGGTTTTATGTTTGCTTGATATATCATGGTTTTTACCCATTTTTAACCATGATATAAGTCCTTTTTATTGACTCTTTCTAGTATTTTTGGAGTCTTTTAGAGTCTTTTTAGGATTTAGGTGTGTTTGGAGCTAAATTGGATTTATTGAAGTTCTCTGGAGCATTTCGGAACTGATCGTGGATCAAGCGTTTCAGGAGCCGATATGAAGCCTCAGTATCGATCGACATTGACACTTGGGAGGAACGTTGCTCGGTGTTTCTCTATCGATCGATACCACTTATGGTATCGGTTGATACTGACGTCTAAGGAAGAGTTCTATGAGTTTGAAGAATCTGCTCTTTGGCCCAGAAGACTTTATTATTTTGCAATTAAGCCCAAAACGTTTTCTTAAGATACAATTAGGTTTTTGAACCACTTTTGAGAGAGAACTCATACCCGGAGATAGAGATTTTGTAGCAGAGTTTTTGGGAGAAGATTTGGAACCCTCTTTGTACTCTTTACTCTATTTCTTTAATGCAATCTATATTATTCATGATGTTTGCTTCATTCACCATGTCTGAGTAGATTCCTTGTTAGGTTTAGGGTTATTCAAAGGTGTTTGATGAATTGTTAGGTTGATCTGAATTGATAGGATAAATTCAATAGAGTTCTTCATCTAGACTTGTGTTTCAAGTTCAAGAACAATGATTAATATCCTCCTGGCATTCTATTTGGTCTGCAATTCTGATTTACTGGAGAATTTCCCTAGGCTTAGCGTTTTTCCTCCATTGAATTTCACAACTTTTATATTCTGCTTTTTATTTCCTGCATTACTTTGTTCGCTTAGCTTAATTCGAATTCTATATTCTATTGAGTGATTTCTTGAGTCTTTGTGGTTCGACCCCTAATATACTGCAGCTATTGCTTTAGTACTTTTAGGGTATTATATTTGAGCATATCATTATGTTGAGGTACGCCACTCGATTTTCATGTTTTAAAATCCAATTTTTGCATGAACACTCGTGACTTCTTGGGTTTTTGATTTCTTGCATGTTTTGCTTGATTATCGAGTGTTAATTAATGCTTGGAAAGTTAGGAAATGGATTAGGTGGTTACATTTGTGAAATTTTAATTTTTGATAGAGAATTTTGGATTTTTGAAAATGGTGTGTGGTGGATTTTAGATTTTTGTGTTTGAATTGTGTTTAGGATGATTAGTTTTCAATTATCTATGATTTTTGGAGGAGAATTGGTTGAATTGTATTTTTTGCAATTGGTTTGGATTTATTTTGAATTTTAGGGATTAATTTTCTTAAAAATTCAAATTTGTAAAATTTAATTGTCTTAAAATCCATATATGGTGCTTTAGAAGTTAATATGCTGCAGTATTTATTTTAGAAATTTTAGCATAAATTTTTGGAAGGTTTTCTGTTTCTTAAAACTTTCCTGCAAAAGTTACTGCAAATCCCGACAAGATTTATGCTTTTCACTGATTTTGTAGGTATGGCTCATAGGACACGAGGGGAGAGTTCGAGACATGCTAGGGTACAATGCTCTAGAAGTCTAGCAGCTCATCAGCGGGAGATGACTGATTCAATTTCCCGAAGCATGGGGAAACACGTGATCTACCCGTTTACAATGCTGACTTCTGGGCTCTCATCGGTTGGGACACATATGTTTCCTCTGCTTGGAAACAATTTTGGATCCGAGTCCTCTGCTCCTTTGGTTGCTAAGTTCATCAACAATTGGGACTCTCAAGGTTGTTGAGCTTTGCATGCTGAGAGAGGGAGTTCGTCAGTACATTAAGCGTCGAGCATGAGGTAGATTTTGATGCCCTATTAGCCGTTGAGATTGCTAGAGCCAGGACTTCCATTAGAAAGAGGGGTGATATCTACTGTGGGAGCCTCGTCACACCCATTCTTGAGGCGATAGGACTTCAGCTTCCTCTTCCCACGTTTAAGTGCAGATGAGGTTCATTGACAAAGTTTACCTATACCATGCCTCCATTCTGATAAAAGGGAGTTCCGCCTAGCAGTTTCAGGACCGCGAGGGTCATTACCCTTCCTGCGCGACATCTTACAGACATCGCTACACATGCTCATGTACACTTCATGCCTCCTACTGCTGCATTTTTTGAGTACCCTACCGGCCACACTCGCGCCACTCGTCGCCGTCAGACAAGTGCAACTGCTCAGGCACCACATCGTGCGTCCACTTTGTCTCACGGACAAATTGCTTGACTTCGACAAGGTGGAGTTCACCTACAATGCTCTGCCAGACACTGCCAGCAACCAGGAGATGATTAGACATGTTGTGGCAGCCAGAGAAAAGAAAAATAAGATGCTCCATCTGCTTCTAGGAGTATTTAGGAATATCAAGTCGTGTTGTGTCTTTGCACCAGACGATGTTGCTGCATCTACTAGTCAAGCCAACCATTTCCAACAGAGTCTCCCATCTAGTTCTTCGACTTCAGACGATGTTACTGCATCTAGCGCTGATGGCTACGGAGATGGCAGTGTTCCACGAGAGAACACCAAGCACCGACTAGGTCAGGACGGCTTAGACGAGTGAGCCTTGATTACGACAACCGATCAGTTTATGGGTTTGGCCAATCGGTTCCAGCTAGGTTAGTAACTGATCAGTTGCAGCTGTTACACCGATTGTTTTGCGTTTCATCTGAAATCCCGTTATCTTATGTACTTTACTTTTTCTAGGATCTTTTTCTTGAAAAAATTTCACCCACCTTTCTTCATTCTATTTTACACCGAGAGGGTATAATTAAAGTCTGGAGGAGGGTACAGATGTACCATTTATCTGATATATTTGGTGAAAATTTTCATTTCTAATCGAGTCATTTTCAGTAATTTTAGGGCACAATGAGCTTCTTCAGGAACTTACTTGGGGACAAGTTTCCAACGATTTATTCAGGATTACGTCAGAAGCAGAGTAGAAGTTTGGAATAATTATGAGCAGACACAATATCCAGGAAAGTTACTATCCCTTTGAAACTTGAATGATTTGAGCTTAACCTTATCTAGTGAACATTGAAGATGCACTTAGTATATATCACTTAGGGGTTTGGTAATGATATTATTGATAGATATTCGGAGCTGCCTTGTTACCACTCTCATTGACCTACGAATAATTAGGATCATACCATAACTTATATCCTAAAAAACCCTTTCTGTTCAAACCCTATGTATTCTTCTGATCATCGCCATATGTGCATTCATGTGCATAAACAATGGCCAGAGTATACAGACCGACATAGCTAACCTTTCACTAGGATTAGGGATGTTAGACGTAAGATTTTGGGGTGATTAGAAAAGTCTCTGTAGGATTAAGTTTTGTTGATAGATTTTTAGGACTTGTTATAGAATGCTATAAAATGTTTAGAAAATTGTTTTGATTCTTAAGTTTGTATGACAGAACCGGTTCCACCGTTCCCTCTATTATAAAAAAAAAAAAACAAAAAACAAACAAAAAAAACAAAATAAGAAGAAAAACGGAAGTAGGAACCGGAAAAACTCAGATTTTTATATTAAAAGCATCAGAAGAATTTCTTAGAGTTTTCTCTAGGATTTTGTCGGGTTTTAAAGAAAATAAGGTAGTCTTAGTGAAACAAAGACAGAGGTTCATTGACAGAGACTACCTATTCAACGCCTCCATTATGATACAAGGCAGTTCTGTCTCGCTGTTTCAGGACCGCGAGAGTCATTACCGGTAACTGCAGTTTTCTGCACGATATCTTATTGATTTTGCTACACATGCTCATGTAGACTTCAAGCCTCCTACTGCTGCACTTTTTTATTGCCCTACCGGCCACACTCACGCCACTCGTCGCCACCAGACATTGTGCAGTTGCTCAGACACCAGATCGTGCGTCTAGTTTGTCTTAGGGACCATTGCTTCACTTCGGCGCAGCCGAGTTCACCTATAATGCTCTCTCAGACACTGCCACCTACCAGGAGATAATCAGACATGTTGTGGCGGTTTGAGAAAAGAAAAACAGGATGCTCCATATACTTCTAGGAGTATTCAGGAAAAATCAGGTCGTGTTGTGTCTCTGCACCAGACGATGTTGCTGTATCTACTAGTCGAGCCAGCCATTTCCATCTGAGTCCCCCATCTGGTTCTTTGACTCCAGACGATGTTGCTGCATCTAGCCCTAATGGCTACGAAGATGGAAGTGTTCCACGAGAGAGGACCAGGCATCGGCTGGGTCAGGACATCTTAGGCGAGTGTCTCTGCACCAAACGATGTTGCATAACCCATACGTTATTATAAACAAAATAATGTAGACTTAGTGAAAGGAAGGCTATGTATGCATGAATTGGTCTGCGTCTCACTGTGATTATGCATAATAATTTGCATCCTAGATTTTTAGGATAAAGCCATAAACACTTGAGTCATCCTAAATGCTTCCTTTACCAAGACCCTAGCATGTTCGATATCCCCTCTATGAGAATGTACGCATGTTAAAAGGAAAAGTTCATTTACTTCGAGAGTTCTCTGAGATCTCGAGATTCAGGGTATCAGATATTGATAAGTTCATGGTTAAGTACATAAAGTAGGTTTTGCTCTAACAAATTTTGATGCAGTTCGGGGAAGAAGACCCTTTGTAAGTATTTCTAGCTCCAATCCTTCTAACCATTTCTTTGGGCTTGATTTTTTATTGTTTTTTACTTGAGGACAAGCAAAGATTCAAGTCTGGGAGAATTTGTTAACCCTTATTTTTACTGATTTATTTATGTCCTTATTCTTGCGTCTTTTAACCAAGTAGAAGATAGTTTTGAGTCTTTTTTGTATTTTATTGGGAAATGGGCTTCAAGACCAAAAAGAAGGGATTTAGAGCTAAAATAGGCTTTGAGAAGATTAAGTGGACTTCTAGAGGAACAAACGGGCTTCCAGAAGATCAAACGGACTTCAAGATGGACCAAAAGGAAGAAGAACTCCGAGCCGCATACAGATTGGTTAAGACAAGGACCGATCTGTTGGAGAAGCTTCGTGGACCAATCGGTTATGCCTATGCACCGATCGGTTGGTGAGGATTTGTCAAGTTTTTATTTTCTTGCTTTTGGAAATTTTACTTTTTTATCTCCTCCCTAAACATTATATAAAGGGGGCTCGACCCTCAGATGTAAACAGACCAAGCCATTGAGCAATAAACTCATTGTAAATACTCTTCTTCTAGTTTTATGTTTCTTTTAAGAGTTTTGTCTTTAGGTTAGTAGTAGATTTAGTATTATGTCTATGAGTTCTTCATATTCATGATACTTTATCTCTATCTTGCTAGATATGATTCTCTTTTAGGCTTTAGAGTTCTTGTTAGGTAGGTTTAAGTATGTAACTATGCATGATATGAGAATGATGTTTAGATCCTTTGCCTAGGTTGATTTTAATGCTTACTCTAGACTGACCGCTAAATGTGCCATTAGACGTTTCTCGACACGTGACTGTGCAATGGAACGTTGGATTGTACCCTAGTTGAGCAAAGTATTGCTAGAAAAGTGACATTACTAGGGAACTTTGTGAACTTATCAATCTCGTACTTAATGCTTGCTTAGATTTTGATGATAAAGTGACATTTATATTAGGATTTTTTGCATAATAGTTATCACTAAGAAATTAGGGTAGCTAATGATTATGATTGAGTTCTAAGATGGTTTATAATGCTTTCTCTTATGCATGTACATTACTTGTTAGAATTGCTTTAAGTTTCTCTGTGCCTAATTTATATATCCCCGTTAATATTAAGTTGTTATAAAACATATAAAATCCTATTTAATTTTCCTAACCAAATTTTAGTTATTATAATCCATAGTGTACTCGTTTTGATCTATGTGGATCGTACACAACAGGTACACGTTATTAATGTTCATGAGAGATTAAGTATTTACAAACCGGTATTTGTTTTGACCAATCACACTTCACCACAAGATCCGCGTGTTCTTATTCTAAATCCAGATTAAATATGCATTAAATTGAATATATTCTATGTTGTTTATTTTGTTTGAATTTAACCGGGTTGAACTCGTCCAATCAGATTTCGTTTAAAATATTCACTTCCTTCGGATTTTTAGAGTCGTTTTAATAGTATATCTTGAGTCTTTTTGGTAAAAACAAGATTATTTTCCAGTCTTTTGATATTTTACAAGGTTTTGCACTTGCTGGAGAAAAGAGAGAGATTTAGAGCAAAAATAGACTTAAGCAGAATTAAAAGAGGAAGAACGTGAAGACGAAAACAGATTGGTACAATCATGTAATTGATCGGTCTAGAAGCCTTCTAAAACCGATCAGTAACAATATGTAACTGATCAGTTTACACTTTAATGAAGTTTCTTTTTTTGCGATTTTAGGGCTTTTCTCTTGTAATATAAATAGTTGCCTTCGTCCACAACAGCCACTGAGTTCTGAGTGCCAAAATACCTTGTCGAGGTTACAATTTTTATCTTTAGATATTCTCAAACCTTTTTGTTGGCGGAACTTTCATTCGCAAATTTTGAAGCTCAGGACGAGCTCAAGTTGTCCAGAACTCATCCCCTTCACTATATAAACCCTAGACTTGAATTTTAAACCTAGTTCCTGCCACTCTTTTAGTATCTAATGCTTTGTATTACTTTGGCAAATGATTTCATACTCAAAAATCTCTTTGGAGAAGATTTATAAAACCTATTCTATTTCAATTTGCAATTCAATTATGTTTTCATATTTGATGTACTTGTTGTTTGTGTCTATGGTTTAGTAGTCTTCTAGTTGGGTTTATGATTTCTAATAGAATATTTAGAGGAGTTTAATATGCATGCTTGTTTGAGATATATATATATGTGTGTGTGTGTGTGTGAGAGAGGTTGTATTTTTATCTTAGTTCATTAATAGATCTTATTGCTCTCATGAATTTTATTTTTGCTTGATTTGAATCCTAGAATAATTCCATCTGCCCAATGCTTTGTCCTGTTGATTTACAAGCGTTTATTTATTTTATTTCCGTTTAATCTCTGAAATAACAACAAAAATCTTTTGCAATGTAACTTGATTTAAACCATCATAATTCATTGTGTCTCACTTGGTCCTTGTGAATTCGATCTCGATAATACTATTGCGATTGTCGCCATCCACTTGCAAGTTTGTAATCAGGTAAAACTATACTCGTAACAAGAAGGGTCACCAAAATAAAAGATCTAGACAAGTTTTATGTGTAAGAATTATTTTGGGGTCACACATGTATAATTAATGTGTTAGGGTCATTATTTAAAGTAGTCAAAACTTATGTGGTCAATTTGGTTTAAAAGAAAAGACTATGGGGCATAAGTGTTATGGAAATTTTATGTGTGGATACATTCAGTAATTTCTAATTTGATGAAAGGCCGAATTAGAAATTATTTATATTATAAATATAAAGGTTATGGTCCCCATGACAACCCTAATCAGAAATTCAGAAAACTCTCTGCATCCCATCAATAGAGACCTTCAGCTATTCTGGGTTCGTCGTGGAAGAGCCATTACCGAATTCAGATCATAAGCCATGGATCCAAAAGGTACGCTTCCGCTATTCTAATATTATTCAGAAACTAACATGAGATTGATTATGAAATCATAAGAAAAATTTAACATTATGGTGCCATGTTTAATCCTAGAAATGTGTTTTAAGTATTCTCTGTGTTACACTGGATGTAGTTGAAGTACACATGGTGGTTAGATTCCGGTGCAACTACTAACATCAATGTTTCATTGCAGAGTTGCCTAAGCTACCGAAAACCAACTGATGCTGAAAAACGCATTCATGTGGCTAATGGATTTCCGGTGGATGTGGAGGCAATTGCGCATTTTAGATTGTTATTTAGTACTGGTCATTTTCTGGATTTGAAAGACACTTTTGTTGCACCGTCATTTAGACAGAATTTGGTTTCTGGTTCTTATTTAGACAGATCTGGTTATTCTTGTCTTACTGAGAATGAAAAAGCTACTTTGTCTTTAAATTCAGTTTTAATTGGAACTGGTACACTCTTGAATAATCACAGTCTTTATATGCTAGACACTATAACTTCTCATCATGAAAGTTTAAGTGTTGAATCAAGGGGTACAAAACGTAAGTTCGAAAATGCAAGTTCAGGAACTCTATGGCACAAACGCTTAGGTCATATCTCTAGAAATATAATTGAGCGACTTGTGTCTGATGGTATTTTGAGTTCTGTTGATTTCACAAATTGTGAAGTCTGTGTGGATTGCGTTAAAGGAAAACAGACTAAGAATAAGAGATTGGGTGCATATATAGCTACAGAAGTTCTTGGGTTGATACATACAGACATTTGTGGACCTTTCCCTAAGGCATCATGGAATGGTCAACAATACTTTATATCATTCATAGACGATTACTCTCGATATGCATACATGTTTCTTATTCATGAAAAGTCAGAGTCATTGGACGTGTTCAAGAAATTTAAGGCTGAAGTTGAGAATCAGCTCGACCGAAAGATAAAGTCTGTCAGATCTGATCATGGTGGTGAATATTACGGTCGGTATGACGTTCAGGTGAACAACGTCCAGGACCATTTGCCAGATATCTAGAGGAGTGTGGAATTGTTCCACAATATACCATGCCTGGGTCTCCTAGCATGAATGGTGTGTCAGAAAGACGTAACCGCACTCTTAAGGATATGGTAAGGAGTATGATATGTCACTCAACCTTACCTTGAATCCCACTCGTGGAGCAGCCACTGAAAGACTGCCAGCATAACATTATCTATGAATCGAGTACCAACTAAGGCAACTGCAAAAACACCTTAATGAGCTTTGGAATGTAGAAAACCAAGTCTAAAGCATTTTCACATATGAGGATGTCCATCTTTTGTATTAGGAATTCAGATCCACCGAGATCGAAACTCGTGGATTCTAGGATTGTCTCAAAAGAGCTATATCAATAAAGTACTCAAGAGATTTGCATGCAGGATTGCAAACCAGGTGATACCCCAGTCGCTAAAGGCAGACAATTATTTGTCTTGATCAGTGCCCTAAAGAAATTAGAAATTCAGGAGATGCAAAAGATTCCTTATGCATCGGCTAGGAGTTTAATGTATGCTCAAGTTTGTACGCGTCCAGATTTAGCGTACATTATTGAGTTTTGGGCAGATACTTAATCCAGGTTGGACCACTGGAAAGCAGCCAAAAGGGTCATGAGTATCTGAAGAGAATAAAAGACTATACGCTCACATATCAAAGATTCAGATAACTTGGAGATCATTGGATATTCTGATTCTGATTATGCTGGATGTAAAGATAGATCGAAAGTCAACATCAGGTTTTGTTTTTCTATTGGTCGTGGAGCTATTCTGGCGTAGTGCGAAAACAATCACTCGTAGCTTCCTCCACAATGCCAGCATAATTGTAGCAGTTTTTGAGGCATCCAATCATGACTTTGGCTAAGGAATTTTTCACTAGGCTGCGAATTCTTGAAGAATTGAAAAGACCACTAAAGATAATACTGTGATAATAAATCAGCTGTTATGTACTCCAACAAAAACAGCAGCGCGACAAAGTCCAAGTTTATTGATATTAAGTTCCTCGTTGTTCAAGAAAGGGTACAAATGGAGAGATTTCCATAGAACACTTAGGCGACAAACTCCATGATAGCAGATCCTCTGACAAAAGGTATTCCACCAAAGGTCTTTCTTGAGCACACTGCTCGAATGGGGTTTCAATGTTTGAGGATCATTTGGTTTAGTGGGAGTTTCATTTAGTTTGGGTTTTATGTTTAAGTTGTGTTTATGCACAATTATTTTCTGATCACGTAATAAAGTTTCTTTGTTTACCTTTGTACAATAAAGTTAAAGTATCTCAATAAGGTAGGACCAGTTAAGAATCGACATGTGTTGATCTCTTTCATGTGATTTTCATGCCACGCTTTTTATAATTGAATCTATGTCAATTTGATAATATTGATTTCAGTGACCATGGAAGGTTTAGTTATTTTTATTATAACGAAGACCGCTGTGATCCTATGTTTATATAGTCAATGGACGAGATTGTTTATGCTCTGATATATAATGACATTTTTGAGCTCATAAAGTCTATCACATTTTCAGAATACATATGTGACCTAGTGGGAGATTGTAAGAATTATTTTGGGGTCACACATGTATAATTAATGTGTTAGGGTCATTATTTAAAGTAGTTAAAACTTATGTGGTCAATTTAGTTTAAAATAAAAAACTATGGGGCATAAGTGTTATGAAAATTTTATGTGTGGATACATTCAGTAATTTTTAATTTGATGAAGGGCCGAATTAGAAATTATTTATATTATAAATATAAAGGTTATGGTCTCCATGACAACCCTAATCAGAAATTCAGAAAACTCTCTGCATCCCATCAACAGAGACTTTCAGCTATTCTGGATTCGTCGTGGAAAAGCCATTACCGAATTCAGATCATAAGCCATGGATCCAAAAGATACGCTTCCGCTATTGTAATATTATTCAGAAACTGACATGAGATTGATTATGAAATCATAAGAAAAAATTAACATTATGGTGCCATGTTTAATCCTAGAAATGTGTTTTAAGTACTCTCAGTGTTACACTGGATATAGTGTAAATGTGATAGATAGCCCGTTTGATATCCCTAAGCAGACCTAATAACCAATAACACATCATCAACTTAGATCATCAACTCTACTCCAAAATGGTGAACCCCGAATGCTTGGCCAACCCTATACAACTGTAGATACGCCCACTACCCCTTTATTCCTTTAATTATCCACGACCCACATATGCATAAACCAACAAGAACCCAATGATCACAGAAACACATCACATTTTAAGCATAGCACACACCTCTTCTCGATTATCGCCGGTGCCATCATTCATAGATTTATCACTTCATCATGTCATCATAGTTCAGAACTAGCCTTATATGAACCCAAACACATGAACCTAAATCATCTTACCTTATTATGTACTATATTTTGGTGATTTTAGAGATTCTGTATAAAATTTACCTCAGTATTAGTATTTGTAAAATTTAAATTTGTGTAATATTTATGTGTTCATGTATTTTTATTTCTTGTCTTGCTTTATTAGATTTGCTTTTAATATTATATATGTATTAGTTCGTCAATATTAATATTTAATGAAATCATTTGAAGGTGTTTAAGTTAGTTTTATATGTGAAAATTATATTTATATTTATGAGATATATAATATTATTTTTGGGACTAATCTAATAAAAATAATTAATACATTGATTTTTTTTCGTCAATTAGTACATTGATTTATGAGATGAATAAATGTAAGGATTAGTAAGCTCAAAAAAAAAAAACCTTAAATTTAAGGTTTCACTATTTAAAAACTCAATTTTGAAAATTTGAGTTTGCTTTTTAGTGCTCAAAACCTCATATTTTAGAATTTGAGATTGCTTATGGAGATGTTTTTATTTACGACTTGTAACGGGTTGGTTGAGATTCAAATCCTTTATCGCTCGCAGACTGTTCTCTTCTACCTCTTATATACTACAAAAACTAATTTGCCAAAATTAATATCTAATATGTTTGGTACAAGTTACTAATGTTCTTGAGAGATTTAAGTATTTACAACCCGGTATTTGTTTCGACCAATCACACTTCCCCACTGGATCCGCGTGTCTTATTCTAAATCCAGATAAAATATGCATTAATTTGAATATTCAGGATCCAGATTTCTTAAACTTACATTCGGATAGGAAAAGTTGTTAGCCCTTATTTTTGCAGATTTTTGAGTCGTTTTAATAGAAAATCTTGAGTCTTTTCGATAAAAACAAGTTTATTTTCGAGTCTTTTTGATATTTTATAGGATTTTGCACTTGTTAGAGAAAAGAGAAAGTATTAGTGCAAAAATAGACTTAATCAACATTAAAAGAGGAAGAACCGATCGGTACAATCATGTAACTAATCGGTATACGCTTTAATGAAGCTTCCTTTTTACAATTTTAGGCCTTTTCTCTTGTAATATAAATAGTTGGCTTCGTCCACAGCAGCCACAGAGAGTTCTGAGTGCGTTGAAAATACCTTGTTTAGGTTCTAATTTTTATGTTTAGAGATTCTCAAATCTTTTGGTATATATTTCTAATAAAATTATGTTCTCTTCATCTTTGTCTTACATGTTATCTACTTCTATGGCTGAGCAATTCTCTGTTGGGTTTGAGATTTCTAATAGGATATTTAAGTTATTATTATATGCATGTTTGCATGAGATAGAATCATAGTTATTCACATAGGTTGTTCTTAATGATTATTATATTTTAGCCATCTAGATTATGATCTTTGTTGTATTCTTTGAGGCATCAAAAGTGCAATAGATTCAATGGATCTAGCTCAGGTGAGCAAAATATCCGTATCCAAAGTGAGTTGATGTTAAGGCTTTTGTGAACATATCAAACCTACTCATAATGCTTTCTCGAATATATATTGAAAAACGAGAGTTTAGTTGTTAGGAATTACATTACACATGTAGCTTTTTCATGTACAAGTAAGATAGCTCATTGTTATGTTTGAGTTCAAGAACGTTCTTAATGTTGTCTTTTTAAATTTTGTATTTGCTTCTTTAGGATCCTTGAAAGACTTCCCTATGCCCAATGTTTAATCTTATTAATTTAAGCTTATTTAGTTTGATTTAGTTTGCTTGAAAAACAAATAAATATAATATCATTACATCCTAATTTCATCTAGATCATCATAGTTCAAAGTGCATTTAACTTGGTCCTTGATAATTTGATCCCATATTTACTAATGCATTTGTTATTGTACAGTTGTGGTATTATAATTGGATAAAATTTTACTCGTAACAATTTTTTGGTGTCGTTATCAGGGACTATTTAAACGAGTCCCTTTGCATTCGTGTTTTTACATGTTTTATAGGAATTTTAATATTTGTTTTTTCTTTATTTCACTACTGAGTTGCTCTATTCCTTGTTGTACGTTTATGCCAAGAAGGAGCCAAGAAACTGTGAATTTGCTACAACCCAACAACAATGAACTCGGGCGAATCGAGAAAGCAGGCAGAAAAGGGAAGAAGAATTGAGCTATGGCACATAATCTGAATCTTGGTGCAGTTGGTCTATACAGGGGTGAGAACCTGAATGTTGAAATCCTGACTGGTGAACATATACCAATCAGTGTCAATCCATAATGTATCGTTAGGCAGCAGAGAAGCGAGCGTGTTGAAGGTACTTTGGGTGAGTACAACGCTCCAATATTCAAACACCTACCCCTCAGAGGCAAAATTTTCATATCGAGCATGTGATGATTAAGCTAGTGAAGCAAAGTCTCTTAAATGGCGCCATGCATCTGAGAACCCCATGGACCAAGTTTACAACTTCGAGGACTTGTGTGAAACTATAACGGTTAATGGTGTTCCACAAGATTATTAGTTGCTTACTCTGTTTAAGTTCTCACTGGTTGACAAAGCAGCTAGGTGGTTGGGACTTTTAGAGCTAGGATATATAACTATGTTGGAACACTACAAATATGAATTCATATTATTTCTACCCTAAGTTCAAGACAACTGCCTTAAGGAACAAGATATTAACTTTCCAACAAGCCAGGAATGAGTCTTTCTTCGAGACTTGGGACAGATCAAGAAGAAATCTCAAACACTATCCTCACCATGGCTATTCTCTTGAGACAGTTCTACAAATCTTTTACCAAGGAATCTCGGAGAAGTTTCAGATGGCCTTGGACACTGCTAGCCAAGGGAACTTTGTGACCAACCCGGTGCGAGAGGCTAACTTGTTAATTAAGAATTTGACAACAAAGGGGTTTCCAAGGAGCCGTAATCCAACCTAATCCTCTCGAGAGAAAGTTTGAGATGATGATGCAACAACTTATGGACAACCATAAGAAGAGTGCTGATATTATAAACGCAAAGGTGGACGGGATGCACATATATTTGAATAAAAAGATTGAAGTAGTGAACACCAATGTGCATGTGTTGGAGAATCAAATCACCCAAGTTGCATCTGGCGCTAGGGCACCTCCAAGAGTGCTACCACGGAAACCAGAGGGGAACCCTAAAAAGCAAGTAAATGTCGTAGAAATTGAGGAAGAGAAGAATATGATTTTAAGTGCCCAAATTAATAGGTATCAAATGAAAACCAATCAGTTTTCTGTGACCTTAATAACCAATCAGTTAGATGCCGTAATCCGAGAGAATTTGGTTCAGTCTGATTTTGACACTGCTTAATAGAAGAAAAAGGTAATCAAAGTGGTTCAAGCCTAAAACAGCCAACCTCATTCTCATACATTCCAAGAGTTCCCCCGCGCTATGTTGACCAAGTTATCGCAGAGGGAAACATGCAATGGTTTAAGGAAGTGGTTGGTGAAATTACTGAGAATATGACTTTTGAGGAAGCTAAGAAAATCCTCATTGACATTAAAGAAGTCTTCAACTTTGTTATGACATGAGAAAAGGGGTTGGATAAACTTAGGAAGAAGATGCTTAAGGAGAGGAAGTCACTAACAAGGCTTCCAAAATTTGATGACCTGGGAAGTTTGTTGTTCCGTGTTTAGTTCTTGGTGTTGATTTTGAGGACTCCCTTTGTGACACCGGTTCTAGAGTTAAACTCATGCCACTTTCCGTTGTTAAGGGCCTAAGGCAGATAGACTTTCAGGAACTTCTTTGCACCTTGATGTTTGTGAATGCCTCCATCACTAAGCCACACGGTTTCATGCCTAACTTTCATATTGTTGATATAGCGGGAATCTCGGACATGTTTTTTATCTTGTGGAGATATTTCCTCAACACGGATGGAGCTGTTGTAGACATGCTGAAGAAGCGATTATCTTTCCATCTTCTAGATAAGACATTTCACTATGTTGTCACCCCGTGTGACCCTTCTCATGTATTAATGGTAGACAAGTTAGAATTGTGTATAATGGTGAGGCAAACTGATAGTTACCGATAGAATAATTCATTGGCACAAAAACCCTTCCCTCGGAAATTCGACCAGAAAGAACTGAAACGACATATCTCGACATTTAATTTTGAGAAGTTTGCAGAATTGGCAAGAAGATTTCCTACGAGGCTAGAGTTCGTAGATGCTTGAAAGCAGCCATACATTCGGAAATAGTTTGATGACATTAACAAAACCAAAGAGGAGATAAGGATCATGTTCGAAGCGGAAAGGATGAAAACAAATTTTCGAAGGACTTTGCGGAAGACGGAGGCTCCATGCAAGTTTGTTGTTCCACTAACAATGGGCAGTATTCATTTCGAGTATTCTCTATGATGTGCACATTATACCAGTATAGCCTTTGCTAGCCATGCCTCAAGTACAAAAAGACAAACAACACGTTCAAAGGCTAGGAAGATAAGAGAAGAATTCAACACAGCCATAACCACCCTCCTCAATGATCAAGACGTACCGCAAGCCACGCGCTGTACCGCAACACATATTGCAAGTCGAACACCGTACCGCAACTCACGTACCACAACACGTATTGCAAGCCGCACACCGAACCGTAACTCACGTATCCCAACATGTACCGCATCACATACTACAAACTTCCACGGACCATACCGCAACGTCGGACGATGGCCAAGCGATTGGAGCTTCAAGTGACTCGGACAACAACGAGGAACATGTGGATTCAAGAATGGACTTACGTGAAGATATTGAGCTTGAAGAACCCAAAGAAACACAAGAAATGAACAAACTAAATGAGTCATCACGGACGCAACCACTCTTTCTTTTTGATAATGTAAGTTCGGTTTTCATTATTTCCATATTTTTGTGAACTTTCTTTTGTAGGTGCACCTTTTCATTTAATTAAGTCTAGTCATTTCTTAGAGTCCTAAATTGTCGAAACCAAAGCCTCCAACTTGTGGAGAGGGTTTCACTCGCTTGCATGCAAGTTTCCTTTTTCGATTCATTTTTTTATTATTTGATTTTTTCTAATAATCTTTTGCTTTCATATAGACTCGATTTCTCGCCCTAGAAGCCCTAGCTACAGACTATTTAATAAAATCCCCTGCAGCCATAATCACGAATTTTCTTCTCTCAAGCAATTTGAGTGAATCCTTAAGTGCTCATCGTTCTTGAGCTAGTTTCCCCCTTGAACGTTAGTACTTGCAGTATTAAAGAGGCACCCATAATATATGTGGTGCCTTCGATCCACCCCCATCGTCCATTAAACCGAAAACACAAGAGAGAGCGTCCGCCAGCTTGTGCTTCCACCAATACTGTTCGCAAAGGCTCACCGAGTCTTATATAACTCTGTGTGATTATGACACTCTTTGAGATTTATTTCCTTTCATTTTCCTTCTAGAAAAACAACCAAAATAAAAATATCCTTTGTTTTGTCACTCTTAGTTCGATTCTTAAGAAGTTTGATTCTTGAGTAGTGTTTGGTTTGGTAGATTGTGAACCATGGGAGACAACACCAATGGCAAATGTTGATGCTAAAAATTCCCTAGCCACCACTCTTGCAGTAATTCAAGCTACTTTTCAAACCCTTGGAGACTACATGGCACTTCTTGAGCAACCGCGAGTGGTGAACCCGACCCGCAAAAATCCACTTGTACCGCATGACCAACAAGATGAGGAGGACCTGAGGATGAACCAACATAACCACCACCATGAGCCATTCGTTCCGCGAGTTAGAGACCCTAACCATAGGGGCTGGAAACATGAAGACAATAATCCTCACCCCGTTGATCATAAACTAATGGCTTATACTTTTGTAGGATGGGTAAATCCGGATGCTTACATGGATTGGAAGCAGAGGATGGAACACATCTTCTCTTGTTATGGCTAAAATGACCAGAAGAAGGTGTCTTTTGCTATTGTTCAATTCACAGAGAATGCCCTAGTCTGGTGGGATTGTGATGTATCCAAGAGAAGGAGGCATATATATGGTCAAATCACAACTTGGGACAAGATGAAATTCACCCTAAGGAAGAGGTACGTACCACCCTATTTCTATAGAGTCTTATAGAAATTGTTTCATAAGTTGGTGCAAGGAAACAAGACGGTGGAGGAATGCTACGAGGAGTTTGAATAGCTCCTTAATAGGTTGGAGATAGAGGAGTTCGAGGAGACTCTCATGGCGCAATTCATAGAACGCCTTCAAGAATGGATCTCACACAAAGTAGAGAGGCAACTATACCATGACCTACAAAATGTGTTCACTTGGCCATTGAAGCGGAGCAACACATCAAGCGTAAGGTAACTACCACTAAACCCCGAAATAACCCGCCTTGGAATACCCCCAACAACAAGCCACAAGACAAAGTTAACGCGGTGGAAATAGAGTCTCGGTTCAAGAAAAATGCCCCGGAAACCTCAAAACCACCACTCAAACCATAAAAAGGTAAGTCTTTTCAGCCTAGTCGATCACGTGACATTATTTGTTTTAAGTGTCAAGGCAGGGGACATATGGCTCGAGAATGCCCAAACCAGCGAGTCATGATCCTTATCACAAGCGGCTACAAAGTCCAAGACAATTAAGATTAGGAGAACTTCCAAAGCAATGATGGTCTAGAGTACCCCGGACGTAGGAGAGCTACTCATTAGTAGAAGAGTCCTTAGTGCAATGGTGAACCTCGAGGAGACCGCCTTAAGAGAGAACATATTACACAGACGGTGCCATATTTACAACAAGGTATTTAGCCTAATTATTTACGGTGGTTCTTGTACTAACGTGGCTAACAAGTTATTTGTTGATAAGCTAGTGTTCCACACCACCAAACACTACACTCCCTACAAACTAACATGGCTCAATGACTCCACGAAGTTGAAGATCTTGGAGCAAGTAACCGTACCATTTAGTCTCGATAAGTACCGAGTCTAAGTGTTGTGTGATGTGCTTCATGTAAGCCATACATACCCTATTCGGAAGACCATGGCAATTTGACCGTGAAGTAAAGCATGATGGTCGTACCAACCAGTATTCATTCACACTAGACAAACACAAGTACACACTTGCACCATTATCGCCAAACAAGGTACATGAACTTCAGTTCAAGAAGAGCAAAGATGCCTAGGTAAGTAAGACTAACCTATTGTATTTCTCATAAGGTTAGAAAGGCTTTAAACTCCAAACATATTATGATACTTATGATCTTTAAGAAAGGTTTGTTCTCAAGTGAAGAGAATTTAGCTTTACCCCAGGAAGTGACCAAACTATTAGAGAAGTTTGAAGATGTATTTACGGAGGAGATTCCATTCGGCTTGCCTCCCATCCAAGGGATAGAACACCAGATCGAATACATTCCAGGAGCGGCCTTACCAAACTGTCCAGCACACAAGTTGAATCCAATAAAGGCCAAGAAATTGGAGACACAAGTCCAAGACATCATAACAAAGGGGTATATTTGGGAAAACCTAAGCATGTGTGATGTTCCCATGTTACTTGTGCCATAGAAGGATGAAACTTGGAGGATGTGTGTAGATTGCCGTGGCATTAGCAACATCACCATCAAATACCGGCACCCTATTCCAAGACTTAACTATATTCTCGATGAACTACACAGAGCCACCACATTTTCAAAGGTAGATCGTAAAATTTGATACCATCATGTAAGATTGAAGGAGGAAAACGAGTGGAAAACTTCTTTAAAGAAACAAGGACTCTATGAGTGGCTTGTCATGCTTTTCGGCCTCACCAATGCCCCTAGCACGTTCAGGCGACCCATGAACCATGTATTAAGGGCATACATTAGTAAGTTTGTAGGGGTCTAATTCGAGGATATTTTAATTTATACCCCTTTTTTATTCGTCAAGAAGGTCTTTATGCAAACTTCAAGAAGTGCAGCTTTTACACTGATCAGCTTGTCTTCCTAGGTTTTGTTGTAAGTTCGCAGGACTTACATGTTAACCATGAGAAGATCAAGGCGATTGAGGAGTGGCCAACACCAACAACAATCGGACATGAGCTTTCATGGGCTGGCCAGCTTCTACCGAAAGTTTTTCAAAGACTTTAACACCATAGCAGCTCCTCTCACGGCTGTTAATAAGAAGGATGTTGATTTACACATGCTCTGGTGTTAGGCCTACCCAATTTTGAGAAGACGTTTGAGGATGAATGTGATGCCTCTGGATTAGACATAGGGGTTTTCCCCACTCAAGATAAGCATCCCATTGCTTATTTTTTAATGAGAAGTTAAGTAAGTGCCACACTTAACTATCCGACCTATGATAAGGAACTATACGCTTTAATACGTTCCTTGGAGATATGGCAACATTACTTATTAGCCAAGAACTTTGTAATCCACACGGACCACAACACCTTGAAACATCTACGAGGTTAGACAACACTCAAGAAAAGACACGCAAGATGTTTGGAATTCATTGAGACATTTCCTTACATCATCGAGTACAAAAAGGGAAAGAGAATGTGGTCGCTAATGCCTTGTCAAGAAGACATGCATTGATCACTACTATGGATGCCAAGGTACTAGGATTCGAACACGTCAAAGAAGCATATGGAGAGGATCCAGATCTCAGAAACACCTACAATGAGAGTAACAAAGGATCATTTGGTCCATACTATAAGCATGAAGACTATATTTTTCCGAGACAAGAAGCTATCCATTTCGTAAGGGTCAATGAGGGCATTGATCACCAGAGAACAACATTGTGGAGGACTTATGGGGCACTTCGGAGTAGACAAGACCCTATTCGTGATGGTCGAGCACTTTTTTTTGGCGCACATGAAGAGGATGTCGAACGGTTTTGTGCCAAATGTGTCACTTGCCTTAAGGCTAAATCCAGCTCACACCCCCCCCCCATGGACTTTACATGCCTTTACTGATACCTAATTTTCCTTGGGAGGATATTTCCATGGATTTTGTTGTAGCTTTACCACGGATCAAGCACAAGAATTCAATCCTTGTTGTAGTGGACCGCTTTTTCAAGATGGCTCACTTCATTATGTGTGATAAGACCAATGATGCCACCAAAATAGCGGATTTTATTTTCAAAGAAGTAGTACACTATATGGAGTTCTACGCACCATTGTATTGGACCGACATACCAAATTCATGGGTCACTTTTAGCGAACGTTAAGGGAGATGCTAGGGACCAAGCTCCTCTTCTCCACCACATGCCATTCCCAAACTAATGAGCAAACCAAGGTAGTAAAGCGTACTCTAGCTATTTTCTTAGAGCTACGGTTGGTAAGAACGTTCGTACTTGGATCGATTGCTTACCATTTATTGAATTTGTGTATAACCGTGCTACTTACTCTGCTTCCAAGTTTTGTCTTTTTGAAGTTGTATACGGGTTTAAGCCCCTAACCCCTTTAGATTTTTTTACCACTACCACCACGATAACACCACGATCAAGATGAAAACCACAAGGTTGAGCTTGTGAAGAAACTACACCAAACCATCAAGACCAATTTGGAGAAGAAAACGGAGAAGTTCAAACAAATGGTAGACAAGCGCAGCAAGGAAGTGATCCTTGACCCCATAGAATGGGTTTGGCTCTACATGAGGCATGAGAGGTTCCCAACAAGAGGAGTTCCTTGCACCACAGGGAGATGACCTATTCAAAGTCTATGAGCGAATCAACAACAACGCTACCGGCTAGAACTCTTGGGTTAGTCTAGAATATTGACTTGCTTCAATGTCGCTAATCTCTCTCATTTCCATGTAGCTGAATATGTTCTGAGGTCTGAACCTTCTCAAGGGGGAGGAGATGATGTGGACATCGTACCCGAAGAGCCACCGCTAGTGGCCATATCCACCCTCCTCAATGATCAACACGTACCGCAAGCTGCACACCATACCGTAACTCACGTACTGCAACATGTACTGCACATACCTCAAGCCACATACCGTATTGCAACTCATGTACTGCAACATGTACCGTAGCACATACCGCAAGCTTCCACGGACCGTACCGCAATGTCGGACCATGGACAAGCGATGGAAGCTTCAACTGACCTGGACATCAAAGAGAAACATAAGGATTCAAGACTGTACTGACGTGAAGATATTGACCTTGACGAACTCAAAGAAACACAAGAAATGAATGCACTAATTGAGTCTTCACGGACGTAGACACTCTCCTTTCCGGATAAGGTAAGTTCGGTTTTCATTGTTTCTATATTTTTGTGAACTTTCTTTTGCAGGTGCACCACGTCATTTAATTAAGTTTAGTCATGTTTTAGATTCTTAAAGTATTGAAACCAAAGCCTCAAACTTGTGGAGAGGGTTTCACTCGCTTGCATGTGAGTTTCCTTTTTCAGTTTGTTCTTTTATTTTTTGATTTTTCTTATAATCTTTTGCGTTTTTAGGACTCAAAGTCTCGGCTGAGAAGCTTTAGATGACGGTCTATTAAATAAATTCCCCCTGCAGGCTTGTATTCACGTTTTGATTTATTATCAATTAAGAGTTGCACTTTCTTTTCTCAAGCAATTTGAGTGAATCCTTAAGTGTTCATCGTTCTCGACGTGTTTTCTCCCCTTGAACGTGAATACTCGCAATATCAAAGAGCCTCACATTCTCTTCGTTGTTCTTTTGATCCACACACATCGTTCATCTAACCAGAAACACAGGAGAGAGCGTCCGCCAGCTTGTGCTTCCACCACCACTGTTCGCTAAGGCTTACCGAGTCTTATATCACTCTGTGTGATTATAGCACTTCATGCAACATCATTTAACCAAGCATCGGGTGTCTTCTCAAGATCACAAACGCTTTTCCTTCATGTTTGAGGATGCAATTGACGACCGATTAGATGCATTCCCAAAGGAGATATCATAACGCCACCATTGGAGTAAGAAGATGCGATGTTGTAGTGGGTTTCAAAATATGTCAGTTTCATGGCGAAAAACGTCCACAACTCTTTTTTGGAAGATACTTCTTAACCTCTATCCGGGCCGTCATGGATTGGAGTAAGGGGAGAATGTTATTCACTTACATCAATAAGGACGTACGATGCTCTCTATCTCGGTGCTTCACACTTGAGAATTCAGAGAGAAGTACTTGTTCGTGTTCGTCCGCCCAATGACGAAGAGACTGTTAACTCATATACGGGGTGAAGCAACACAGTTATGGTGTGAATTGGAGACAACCTATTGGACTTTGCTTTCTTTTTTTGTGATACTTTCTTTTTCATAATTTTGATTCTTTTAGGTTAGGATTTTTCTTTAGGAAACTTGAGGTTTGTTGGGTTAACTATTATGGAATCTTATAATTTTGTCTTAGAATTCTTTTGGAATAGTGCATAGAATATGCAAATTCAAGGAAGGTCCCAATATTTTATACTTATCAATATCAGCCCGAAACCGATTGGTATTCAGGAGCTAAAAAAACAATCAGTTAAATATCTATACCGATCAGTTATCAACATATATACGATTTTAAAAATTGGTTTAATCCAAACAATTTACTCGAATTGAACAGGTTGAATCCCTACTAAATGTAGACATCTTCTTTTTCTTGCTCCATTCTTCACCATTATTTTTTTCAAAAACTCCCAAAAACATCCAAATCTTTATAACTCCATCAATTCTCAACGGTTTTGAGTAATTTTTGGGTGTATTCCACTCAATTTATCAAGCCCAATTCGTTCATCCTAGTCTCATCTTCGATCTGCAAAGGTATTAGCCTCTATCTCCCTCTTTTGAATTTGATTTTCATGTTCATCCATGGAGGAAGCTGATTTTTCATTTCCTTTGATGTTTTGCATGGTTTCTGGATAATAATGATGTTTATAAATTGTTTAGGAGGCTAGATTTTGATGATTATAGGTTTAAAAGTGTGAAATTAAAACTTTTGAATTTGGGTGAATAGTGAATTCGTGTTTATATGCTTGAATTGTGCTTTGGATGAAAATTAAAGATTCATTCACGCTTCATAAGGAAGAACAAGATGTCTTTGAGGGTTAATTTTATATAAAAAAAATTGATTATTTGTGAAAGTTTTGCAAAATTTTGCATAAGTTTTGGAAAGTTTTGAAATTTGATCATTACATGATTTTTGAGGAATTATTAGAGTTTTATTATTTGTTTAAATTATTTATGGTCGGAATTTACATTTACATTAGATATTTTTTTTTGTATCCATTTTTTTTGTTTACATTCTGACGTTTGCAAAGGAATTAATTTTTTTATTTTTGTAGATAATGGCTCCACGTACATGAGGCGAGAGCTTACGAGCTGCCAGAGAAGAATGGCCACAGACCATGACCGCTTACTCCCTAGAGAAGAGCGACGCAGACTCCGAAAAAAATGGAGAGCTGCCAACTCCATCTGATGTGTTTCCTATAGGATGGGATACTCGAAGAGCTGGCCCTTAAGGAGGAGGTCCACAAGATGGAAGAGATCATTGGTTTTGGTACATTTCATTCCAAGTCCTAGAATTTGTACGAGAGGTCTACGCGGGATTTTCTGGCAAAGGTGAAGCTACACTACCCATTGACGATGGAGGAAGCATCTGGGGGTTAAATCAGTTTTTTCATTGACACTGCCCATCACAAGCGCGCCATTCATCAGCTTTGTGATATTTTCAGTTTTCCGAAGCATCACGAGACGCATATAGGCTTTGTTTATGAGCCTAACGAGTTATGGGCCATCATTGGTTCGGGAACTTATGCTTCTAGGGTGTGGAAGCATGCTTAGATTTGGAATCCATTGTTGCGCATTGTGGCTAAGTTTATCAGCAACACAAGCTATAATCGGCACACGATTGGGATGATCAAGGTCCTTCAGCTATGGATGCTCCGAGAAGCAGTTCGGGACTACATTGATGATACCATTATCCAGGCTCTCAGATACACTCTCCCTACACATGTTCCTGGGGGAAAGCAGATGTTCATTGATTGAGAGCATCTCTATTTATTTTTTTTGATTCTGGTGTGAGACAGCTCCGTACTAACGTTTTAGGACAGTGATGATGTTTACAAGTTCCTGAAGGTACATGCGCGACAGTTTACAAGCATTTCCTTATGCGCTCAGGTAGACTTCATGCCTCCCACTATTGCTCTTTCTGCGAGTCCCGCTAGAGAGGAACGAGTGTCTCGTCCCCAGGCCCGCACAGCTAGCTACGTAAATCCTCGAGCGTCGACTTTGTCTAAGGCACCGTTACTTGACTTTGACGAGTCAAAGTTCCTACCTATAGACCTCCAGCAGGCGCCCACTAGTAACTATGAACGAGGGGTGTACGACATGGCGAAGAAAAACAACCAGATGCTTCATTTGCTTTTGGATGTCTTCCAGAAGATCACGCATTGCTCATTTCCGCCCCAACAGGCCAACCACGAGACTGTCACACAAACGTCTAAGCCACGAATTGCGAGGGTGATGACGATGACGTTTTCTCACCCATTTGGATGGCCATATATGCATTCATGGTGCCCTCTAACATTGGCCCTTCCATTTATAGCCCTGACGGCCATCAGGTGCAGTCAAACCCCCACTTGGAGCGCACCAGACGCAAGACAAGGAAGCGATATAGCTCAAACGACTGAGCCTTCTGGGAAGTAACCAATCGGTTTTGGATTTCAACCAATTTCTATTGAGCGATCAAAGAACCTATAGAAAAGGAAAAAATCATTATCGCTCATTGTAATTAATTTTTTAAAGGCAGGGATGTCTTTTTGGTGTTTTGAAGATGAAAAAAGTTACAGATGCTATTCTTTTTTTTGTATAATTTTAAATGCTATCGTCTCTAAAAAATATTTACGTTGCATATGTCTTTCTAACAATGGTAAAAATAACATAAGATAAGATAAAACATAATGTAAGATATGTAGCATCTCATTCCTCAACATAAGATAAAGCAAGCCAAGACATTTGAAGGTCAGGCGTTTCTATGTATACCGATCGGTATGTGGGTTATTTTGAACGCAACCCGTGTTTTTTTGCTTCTTTTACGATTTTTTCTTATTCGCCCTTGATTTCCTTTACACGGAGACAGTGTGATATAATTTTGGGGGAGGATACTCATGTACTAACGCTTTTTGTATTTTGGTGTGATTTTCATTTTTTATCTTTTAATCATTTTTAGTTTTATCGAGTAAAAATGAGGAAACTATGAGTTTTTCTAGGAACTTACTCTTACAAGTAAACAAGTGCATAGTGACAATCGCAATAGTATTATCGAGATAGAATCCACAAGACTAAGAGAGCAGACTATGAATTATGATTGTTTAAACTTAGATAAAACAAAACAATAATTCTTTTGGGTTTTTCGAACAACTTAACAAATTAAACGAAATCAAAAACTATAAAATAGAGCATTTGGCATAAGGGATTCCTCTACGATTTCTAAACAAACAACATGCATAATTGTGAGAAAGCATTAAGATTCATTCTTGAACTCAACCATAAATATTAGTTAACCTAATTCCTTAGTGGTAACTACTAAGCTAAAAAATCCTAACAAAAATTCTCGTTTCTTTTCAAGATTATTAGCAAGCACTAAGCAAATGATCATTATGTTCACAAGGGATCTAGCAAGTACCATCGTCTAGAGGTGTCTTGCTCACCTAAGCTAGATTCCAACATTTCAGTAGCAACTCCCGTTGTTTGAAACAACTAAAGGCAATATCAAGGCTCTGAAACATACTAAAGGCAAGAGTATGTAATCTTCTCACAAATAATTATAACAAATTAGATATGAATATAGTGGTTGAACCTATGTCCATAAGTTGAGTCTAGGGTTTATATAGTGAAGGGAATGAGTTTTGGACGACTTGGGCTCGTTCTGGGAATTATAATTCATGTGTAAAAATTCCGCCAAACGATGGGTTCTCATTTGCACCAATCGGTTGACAACCCCTTCTTCAATCGGTCGGTTCTAAAAAGACAACCGATTGGTTTAATGGCCATAACTTTTGATCACACCGTTAGGCTTCCTTCAAACCACTTCAAATTAATGTTAACATCCTCTTTTATCTTGTATCAGAAGAAGATCCAACGGTGGACAAATTTCTGATGCTTCTGCGCGATCTTGCATCTCCAATTATCCAAAATGATTAAAAGAACTCTCGATTTAGTCCAAAACTCCTCAAACCTTTTCAAGACTCTAGGAAACACTAAAATACACTAGAAAACTCTTTAACTCAAGAAAAGACTCAAAACGTATATCAAAACAATGGTTAAAAATTGGTAAAAATTGGTAAAAATAGGGGTTAAGAAATTCACACAAACTTGAATCATTCCCTCTCCTCAAGCAAGAACAATAAAGAACAGAACCCGGAGAAACGATTTGAAGAACGGGTGCTCACATATCCTTGGGAACATTATATACAACGGGTTTTCCTTCCAAAAACAGCATCAAACTAAGTTAAAGCAAAACCTACTTTCTGTACTTCACCACGGGTTTAGCAGTAGTCCATACTCTAAATCCCGAGATCACAAAGAACTCTCGAACTTAGTGAACTCAACCTTTTAACATTCAATAAGACAGTGTGTGTGCTCTCACAAATAGAATATCGAACATGCTATGGTCTTGGTAAAAAAAAGCATTTAATTTGACTTATGTGTTTAGGGTTATCCTAAAAATATTGGATGCAAATCATTATGCATAATCACAGTGAGACACAGACCAATGCATACATAACCTTCCTTTCACTAAGACCACCTAATAAATCTCAAAACCCGATACAAACCCAAAGAAATTCCATAATGCATTCTTACATTGAATACTTTTATGCTTCCTTTTCTTCTCCATTCCCCACAATTTCTTTCTTTTTTGTTTTTTTAAACCATATACAAGTAGAGGGAGATGGAACCAGTTCTCGTTATACAAAATAAAGTATCAAGATTAATTATACACTTCCTCAACATTCTTTAAGTAAGTTCATAAAAATCTGTCAAAAAGACTTAATTGTATAGAGGCTTACAAATCGTCCCAAAATCATAACATCCCTAATCCTAATGAAAGGTTAGCTATATCGGTCCATATACTCTGTAGTTTATGCTCTTGAATGCACATAATGGCGATGATTGAATGAATGCATGAAATATGAATATATAAGGGTAAGGGTGCAAGGTATGGTACTAGATGAAAAATGATTTGAGCTATCAGGAGGTCAAAAGAGTGGCAAAACAAGGCATAACTCCGAATATCTAATCCATATCACGATTACTAATCCATAAAAGTGAGATATATTAAGTCTAAATTTGATGTTCCATTAGATAAGGCTAAGTTCAAATCATTCAAGTTTCATAGTTATAGGGACTTTTATGATTATTGCATATGCTCATGGTTATACCAAACTTAAGCTCCACCTTTGAACGCGACCCGAACAGGTTGTAGGAAGGTCGTCCCAAGTAAGTTCCTAAAAGCCCATAGTTCCCTCATCTTTACTGAAAATGACTCAAAGAAAAGAAAATTTTAAAATTTTTTTGGGAGAGGGTAAGAAAATTCAAAAAGAAGAAAAATAACATAAGAAATATACAAGGGTTGAATTCAGAATATAGCATCAACCGATCGGTTCACAAGTGAAGCCGATTGGTTCAAATCACGCTCCCAACCGAACGGTTCCAATCCAAGCCAATCAGGTCTCGTCTTAGATGCTCACTCATTTGACCTGTACTCCTGCCTTGGCTTACGTTTAGTGCGTGCCTTCTAGAGTTAAAATGTTTACTTGCTTCAGCACAAGCTCTCCAATCAATCATTTTAAGCTCTATAAATTTTCTCATCATGCCATCCATTTCTTCATGGCCTTTCTCTATGAAATCCAGAGTGATTATGGCTTTAACGTCAGAGAAAGGCCTCGATGGACTTTTACACCGCATCGTATACTCAATGTTATGTCCAACACATCTCTACGGAACTAAGGTTACACGAGAATCTCCAATCATCTTCGCGGTCTTTGGCTTGTCTCATCTTAATATGATCATGGGAAGCATCAAGACATATGTCTACTGTTTGAAACGTATCTGTTCAACCACAATGTTTCAACGCCTGAAACCACTAGAAGAATATTTTCAGCTCAATTACAAAGCTCCTCAAAGAAGAAACAGGTCAAACAGATTTCAAACATAGAAGGTATTGAATTTACAAGTCAGGTGATCTCCAGTTTACCCGATTCGGACCTGCGCGCATTCAAAGAAGCATTTCGACCAGATCAGAATAAGTTAAGCCACAAACTTAGTTATTCTATAATCTTGGTTCATCATAGAAGCCCAGCAAAGTGGATTCAGCCCAAAAGCTATCAAGGAAATTCAATTTTTGTCCATAGCAAAGGCTAAATTTAATTATGTCGATTTCTCTCTGTTACATGCACATTAGAGTTTGAATTTGATCTCCCTAGATGCTCTGCATGTTAACCAATTATTATGGACAAATTTGTTGTAATTCCTCTATATAATGAGGCTCAGATCATGGATAAAAAAAGAAATCTTTGATTATTTTTTTGGAACCTTTGAGAGTGATTCTCATTTTTCCTTGTCAATTGTGTGTAATATCCATTGATATATCATGGTGTGTAATATGCATCGATCAACCTGATCCTTCCATATGTGTCATATCCAGAGGATCAACCGATATATCAAGAGCCTTCTGCATCTCTTGTGGGACCATTCGTTCCACATCTTTTGAACTTTGAGACTTCACGGTTTCTTGGTTGCAAAGCTTATCCTCTTACCGACCTTAGAGTGTCGACTCCTTGGGATGATCGTGTCATTAATAAAATGAGTGTTTTGTTAGGTTTTCTTATGAGATATAAGTAGACACCCTCTCCTTCTTCTTGTGTGTGATTATTTGAAGATTGAGTGTTATCAGACTTATCACATAGCTCTCACCATCTGTGTGGTATCTTTCAATCCATCCACTATCTATCTCATCCACTGGATTCTTTAAAGAGAGACCTAAGTCCAGCTGAAGAGTCACCATCTATTCCACTTTGTTCCAGCACCCATCCATTTGGATCTGTTGAGAGTGACCTCAGTCCAGAACCCTCAACCCTAAACCCTAAACCCTTCACCATCCACCACACTTAGGATCCATTCATTTTGTTCCTATATCATCTAGTATCAGAGCTAAACACTCCAAATCAGGTTTTATCTATCCCTTTTGTTTTTGTTCTTCATTTCTCTTTGTTTTCTTCATCTGTGTCTGTTTTCATTTTGATATTTTTTTGTTCGTTTCGGTCTGTTTGCTTGTTTAGATATGTTTGTTATTGTTCTATTTTGTTTGTACGTCGTCTAAATAAAAAACCCCAAAAAAAAATTTCATCAAAATCTGATCATTTGTGTGAGTTTTAGACCTTTCAACTTCATGTGCACTTGATGTGCTTGTTTTGTGAGAGACATGAATGTTTTCAGCATGGCAAATCAGGTAAATGTAAAAGTGGCTCAGATAATTTCTGCTATTCAAAACCAAATTCCGAGTCTCGGAGATCGAATGACAAGGATTGAACAGCCAGCATCAAATCGCAAAGAACCTATAAGAAACATGAATGGTAGAGGAGTGAATTCTGCAGAAGATGAGTTGTCTGATGGGGATGAAGATCCACCTTATTATGAACAAGATTACAGACCAAGGAGACAACATAACGGAGCTAGAGGTAGAGAAGAGGATGCAAGACTTGGAAACAGAGACGTGAAGCTCACGACACCAGGTTTTGCTGGAAAGGTTAATCCAGATCCTTACCTTGATTGGGAAAGGCGTATGGAGTATATCTTTGAGTACTACAATTACTCAGATCAAAGGAGAGTGTCTCTAGCTGCTGCACAACTCACTGAAAGTGCTTTAACTTGGTGGGACAGGGATGTATCTGAAAGGAAAAGGCATATAAATGGTTTGATCAGTACTTGGGAGGACATGAGGTTTCAACTAAGGAAGCGATATGTCCTTGCTTATTATTACAGAGGTCTGCAGAAGAAGTTTAGGAAACTTACCCAATGGTCTAAATCTGTATAAGAATACTGATGTGATCCTAGATAGGATCAAGTCCCTGAACGTCTCCAAGAGGTTGTGCAAATGTCAGCAAATCAAAAGTGGATGCGGAAGTGAAGAAATATTGATTTGTGAACTTGAAATGGATGATCTCGAGAACTTGTGTGAAATGAGGGGTACTTCTCAAGGATGGTGGAAGATCCTTGGACTATCAGCTTGCTCGGTATGAATGATGAAGACCAGAAATGTTGAGCAAGAGGTGGAACGAAGTGAAACTTCTAAAGGGGTGTGAAGAAACCCTTAGACTTTCGGCTCTTGAAGGAAATGGGAATCGATCCAGATTTCGGATTCAAGAGATGATCAAACGAGATTAAGAAGAGATGATTGATATTAAAATGTTTGATGATCTAGAAAAG
>SMJT01000033.1:418818-432707 GCA_004349715.1 Crucihimalaya himalaica | reverse complement strand
TTTCTCGTAAAATGTCTTGGAGGTTCCCTAAGAGTATTTGTCTACTCCTATGCACCTCCTGGATTCTATATGTACTCTCTTGTATCTGTTCATCAAGAGGCTTTGGTAAAGTACCTTGGGCTTGCCTCATTAAAAACCTCTCTTAGAAAACCCATTGGGACAAAACTAAGAGGAGGGAAAAAGAGTGCAATCCAAGGCACCTCTCTTGATGAGGTTTAGATGGCTTGAATCACAACCAAAGTGGATGGATTAGCACACACTAAATTGGCATGGATGGTGTTGTAGTGTTGTCTTAAGTTTGGCTTGCTTGGACCGAGTAATGGGACCATTGGCGATTTGCAAGCTTTCTTCTTCATCGTCCTCGGATTCTTGGTGCTTTGTAGCTTCTTCTGTAGCTTCTCCTTGCTCAAGTACAAGCTGCTCCTTTGGTTTAGGTTCCTTGCTGGTCATGCTCACATCAAATACTTTGATGTGTTTGAAATGCTTAAGAACAGATTGGAGACTGAAGATTATGAGGAAACTTTGATGGCATAGTTCTTAGATGGTATGCAAGATAGAATTGCCAGAAAAGTGGAGAGGCAAACTTATCATGGTATGGAGGAGTTGTTGCATCTTGCAATTCAGGCTGAACAACATATCAAAAGGAAAACTCTCTCAGCGAACCGCAGTAAATCTACTTGGAATCAACAACCTCAAAAAATTCTAGACAAAGGAATGTCTATTGAGACAGATTCCAGATTCAAGAAGACACTACCCGAAACATCTAAAAACTCCTAACCAGATCCAGGTAAGACTCAAACTCAAAGATCTTGTGACATAACTTGTTTTAAATGTCAGCGAAAAGGACATTATGTAAGGGATTGTCAAAACCAGAGAGTCATGATTCTAAAAGCTAATGGAGATTATGAATCTAAGGATGACAATGGGTTTGAACCTTAAAATTCAGAAGAAGATGTTGTGGATTATGCGGATACAGGAGAACTGCTATGTACTAGGAGATTTCTCAGTTTTCTCTTTGAACCAAAGATTATCCAAAGAAAAAACATCTTCCACTCTTGGTGCACTATTAATTTTAAGGTATGTAGTCTAATCATTGATGGTGGTTCTTGTACTAACGTGGGTAGCAAGTATTTGGTTGATAAGCTAGATCTTCAGAAGACAAAGCATCCTCGACCATACCAGCTTAAGTGGCTAAATGATGAGACAGAGCTTAGAATTGCTGAGCAAGTTATAGTACCATTTAGCATTGAAAGGTATGCTGATATGATCATGGATACGCCAGCTTTGGAAGAGGATCCCGAGGAAGCATTGATCATTCCCGAAGCTCCCGTTACAAGATCGAAGACACGAAAGCTAAACCGAGCAGTCTGGGAGTTACTTAACAACGTTCAAATTGCTCAAGAATTCCCGAGCTCCGCACTACCAATTGACCGAGCTCTCGCGCTCAAGGATTCCCGTGCTCAAGAATTCCCGAGCTCCGCACTACCAATCGACCGAGCTCCCGCGCTAAAGGAATCCAGAGCTCAAGAATTCAAAAGCTCCGCACTACCATTTGTCCGAGCTTCCGAGCTCTCTCACACCGTCCTCAACGTGATCCGAGTACAACACCCGTACTTCCCATAGAAGTTGGACCGAGGTGTTTGATCTTGTACTCTTTTTCCCTACTTTTGGGTTTGTCCCAATGGGTTTACCAAAAGAGGTTTTAACGAGGCAAGAACATTCATCTCCCGAGCTGGTCCAACTTCTCAGTCAACAACCGATAAGAGGATGGGAGGCTAAGAGGCATTCACACAAGATTTAAAGTCTTTAATTAGACTTTGTTATTTCCCATACATTGTTTTTAGTCTTTTCTACAAAACTCTTTACATTCTAGTTCTATTTAAACTATGTAATCTTTTTGAGAATGATAATCCAATATATACCTTTTTCTTAGAGAAGTCTCTCTTTTGTTCTTCAAGAACTTTCGATCTCTTTGGTGGTTAGCCAAGAAATCAAATCGTTCCTAGAGTGGTTAACTCTTTGAACACAACCGTTCACTTGGTGGTTAGCCTTGTGTTCAATCCAATTCCGAGGTGGTTAGCCGACGAGTCACAAGCATTCCTAAGGTGGTTAGCCTACGGTTCAGGTTTACCGAGTGCAGTCCATAGCCCTTGACGCAACCAATCACTTCCCCGCCTTGTTCTACAAAGATTATCCGTAACCAATACCGAACAAGAGTGTGTTTCTTGGGAGATCTTACCAAGATCGTATCATATGCGGATAAAGTTATGTGTGACATGGTCCCTATGCAAGCTGGGCATATACTTCTTGGACAACCATGGCAGTTTGATAAAGAAGCATTACACAATGGCAGAACCAACTACAACAGTTTTGTGCACAAAAACAAAAAGCATTCACTTACACCATTAACTCCACATGAAGTGCATGAAAAGTAAACATCTATGTCCAAAGGAAACAAGCTAAGTAAAACAAATTTTTATGTAACATCTTCTACTATTTTGAAATCTCTTGGATCTCAAACACAAGTCCTACTAATGATCTTCAAGGAAGCTTTTTTTTAGGTCAAGAACACAAGATCTACCTGCTGCTGTTTAAGAGCTTCTCAAAAAATTCACTAATGTGTTTCCAGAAGATATACCACCCGGATTACCACCTATAAGAGGAATTGAGCATCAAATTGATCTTATCCTTGGAGCACCTTCGCCAAACCAAGCTGCTTATAGAGTAAATCCAGAGGAAGCAAAGGAGCGAGAAAAACAAGTGCAAGACTTAATGTCTAAGGGTTATATCCGTGAGAGCTTAAGCCCATGTGTTGTTCATGTTCTTCTAGTGCCAAATAAAGATGGAACTTGGAGAATGTGTGTGACTTGTCGACCTATAAACAACATCACTATCAAATATAGGCATCCCATTCCCAGGATGGACGACATGCTAGATGAACTTAATGGAGCCACAATCTTCTCAAAAATCGATATAAGGAGTGGATATCATCATGTAAGAATGAAAGAAGGAGATGAATGGAAGACTGCGTTTAAAACCAAATAAAGATTATATGAATGGTTGGTCATGCCATTTGGACTCACAAACGCTCCAAGTACATTCATGAGACTTATGAACCACGTCCTAAGAGCTTTCATTTGTAAGTTTGTTGTGGTTTATTCTGATGACATTTTGATATATAACTCTAATTTTGAAGACCGCTTACATCATCTTTAGTAGGTTCTTGAAACACTACAGGATGAAAACATTTATGCTAATCTTAAGAAATGTACGACCTTCTGCACTGATCAAGTTACTTTTCTAGGATTTGTTGTAAGTTCTCAGGATTTAAACGTTGATGAGGAGAAAATCAAAGCCATTCAAGACTGGCCTACTCTGATGAGGACATCGAGATTCCTATAGAAGACTTTGAAGATTCTCCAGCTATTCAAGACATTACTGCAATGAGAGAGCCGCCAAGAACTCGTTCGGGAACTCGAAGACTTAGAGGCTTATTCAACAAGGCTGATCAAGGCTTCCTAGCTCAAGACATGAAGAATTCGACCAAGACTCAAGAGGCTCAAGACTTGAAGATGTTTTTCTCAATTCAGCCCGTCTAAGCTTGTCAGAGATTTGTCAGAGATTTGTCAGAGATTGTCAGAGATTTGTCAGAGATTTGTCAGAGATTGAAGATTTCGACCAGCCCAATTTTAGCTTCTAAAATCGTCCAAGGTATGTGTTTATTTACATTATATTGTGTTTGTTCATTTTGCAGGTTTATTAGAAGCTTAGGGTTATTATTTTTTCATAGTTTGTATTAGGCGTTTTTTATTTTATGCATTTTATTTCATTATGTTTTTAGGACTTTAGATTAGAATATGTATTAGGGTTTCACCCAAGAAGGCATCAGCTGCACGAGCCCCTTTATAAGGTTCCTTAGCAGCCGTGTATCATTTTTTTACAGATTAATAACATAACGCAGTTCATTCAACGTTCTCTGAGAAAGAGTTCTGAAACCCTAAATCTCTAGCTTTCCTTGTGAGTGATATCAAGGCGACCTAAAGATCAGTCTTATCACAAGAAATCACACTTGTGTGGCGACTTCCATACTCACCATCGATCCCCCTTCATTCACCTATCAATCGATCCATCATTCACCTCATTCGAACACCATTCCACTCGATCTCTACTCCATTCGTTCATACATCCATCCAACATCGAGGACGGCTTGAGACCTCAGTCCACCTTCTCCAATCTCATCCACTAGCTTGTTGCATCCTTAGAACATTCATCTCATCATTCGATCCTCCATCTACTCGATCCATTCACCATCCGCTCATTGCATTAACAATCAGTCCATCCATCCCATTCGTTCGTTGATCCAAGCGTCCCTCATCTATCCTCATTCATCCACCTTCCGCATTCTTGCATCATTTGGTATCAGAGCTAAAGCTCCTATACCAAGCTCGCTCAACCCCCTTTCCTTTTGCTTTCGTTTGTTTGATTGTTTCGATTGTTGCTTGCCTTGTTTAGTTGTTCGATTGTCAGTTGCTTAATTCGCTTGCTTTTGTTGTTGCCTCTTGTGTTCGTTTTGCTTCTTTTATTTGTTGCATTCGTTTGTTTGTGTTAGTTGCTTAATCGATCTCTTTTGTTGTTTAGGTTTAGTTTTTGCTTGATCGTTTGCTTAGAATTAGGTCTTGTTGCCGATTTGTTTAGATAGTTAGATTCGGATCCCTTGTTTGTTTTGTGTTAGCTTGCTCGTTTGCTTTTGTCTTGTGTCCTTGTTTCGTTGGCTTTCTCGTGTTAGGTCTAGATTGTTTGCTGTCGAGTTTGTGTAGGGTTGTAATTTTTGAATTCTAGATAGATTAGTTAGGTCAGATTTTGTTGCTAGATTAGTTTAGATTTTCGAATTTGGTTAGGCTAAATTAAGTGTTCGGTTTAGTTTAATTATTTCGGTTTAGTAATTAATCTGGTTTAGTTTAATTTTCTGGTTTAATTTAATTTTGTTGGTTTAGTTTAATTAATTTTGTTTGGTTTAATTAACTTGGTTTAGTTAGATTCTTGGTTTAAATTAATTTGCTGGTTTAGGTTAATTTTTGTGGTTTAAGTCGGTTAGTATTAACTTTTTCTAATCATAGGTTTAATTGTTATCTTTAGATTTATATTTCTTAGCTTATATCTTTTCTTCCCGAGTCCCTTGATCGTTTGTTCAAGTGTGTGCAGGACCAGGTTTATAATGGCAGGATTAGACACTGACCCCAACACTGCCCTACTAGAAGCTCTTCAGAACATGAAGAATGACTTGGCAGCTCAGATTGGAAGAATCGAGCAACGAGTTGGACGCTTAGAGCTTCCACGAGAGGAAGAACAAGCCGACGACGAAGAAAGCGACCACACCATCGACGCCCAAGCAAGGAGGAGGAACCAGCATGCTCATCACCCCCGACCAGAAAGGGAAGTGAACCGAGGTTACAAGGATATAAAGCTAACTGTTCCTACTTTTGCAGGAAGAGTTAATCTGGAAGCTTACTTGGACTGGGAGAGGCGCATGGACTACATCTTCGACTACTACGAGTACAATGACCAGAAGAAGATAGCCCTTGCTTCAGCTCAGCTCACAGACCACGCCCTATCTTGGTGGGATCGAGAGACCCAGGACCGAAGGAAAAACAATTTCGAGCAGATCACAACTTGGACAGCTATGAAGTTCAACTTCAGGAGGCGATTTGTTCCACCTCATTATCACCGGGAGATGCAGCGACAATTCAGACAACTTTCCCAAAAGACTAAGAGTGTGGAGGAGTATTTTGAGGTGTTTGAGCAGCTCAGAAACAGAATGGCCTTAGATGAGAGTGAAGAAGTGCTCATGGGTCATTTCATTGATGGACTCAATGATCGCATAACCAGAAAGGTAGAACGCCAACCTTTTCATGATCTTAACGAGTTATTGCATGTAGCTGTGCAGGCAGAACAGGGAATCAAGAAGAAAGCTGCAGCAACCAGCCGCTCTAGACCCAACCAATGGAGTGCACCAGCACCTAGGAACCAATGGAGCGCACCACAGCCCAGTAGCATTGACAAAGGTAAAGCTGTGGCAACGAATGCTCAAGAGAGGAGACCAGCCTATGAGGCGCCTAGAAACAACCGTCAGGAACCAGGTAAGTCTTCTATTCATAATCCTCGAGCTAGAGACATAACTTGTTTTAAGTGTCAGGGAAAAGGACACTATGCAAGGGAGTGCCCCAACCAGCGAGTTATGATCCTTACACAAGAGGGAGGGTATGAATCCCAAGATGAGGAGGAGACCTTCAAGGTTGCTGATTCAGAGGAGGAGATAGCTTACCCGAAGACAGGCGACATGCTAGTTGTCTGCAGGGCTCTAAGTGCCATGAGTGATCCTGACACCCTCCAGTGAGAGAATTTATTCTTTACTCGGTGTTCAGTCCAGAACAAGGTATGTAGTTTAATTATAGATGGAGGTTTTTGTACTAACGCTGCAAGTCGAGTTCTTGTTGATAAGCTAGGATTGAAGACAAGCCCCCATCCACGACCATACCGACTAAGGTGGTTAGATTCTAACACCGAAATCAGAATCCAAGAGCAAGTCAAAGTACCTTTCAAAATAGGTAAGTCTGAGGATGAGGTTCTGTGCGATGTAGTTCCAATGCAAGTAGGGCACCTCCTGCTCGGCCGCCCATGGCAGTTCGACAAAGAAGTCTTGCACAATGGTCGCACCAACACCCACTCCCTCACATTTCAGAAACACAAGTTTCAGCTTGCCCCATTATCTCCTCAAGAGATACATGATATGCAGTCTAAGTTTGTTGCTGAGGCTAAGGTAAGTAAGACTAACCTCTACATTACTCCTAGTACCATCTATAAAGCTCTAGAACATAAAGAAACGGTGCTATTAATGGTGTTTAGAGATGTCTGTCTTACAGGATCACAGGAAATAGTTCTTCCCCCAGAGATCACTTCCCTAGTTAACAGGTTCAAGGATGTATTTCCTGAAGAGATACCAGCTGGATTACCACCCATAAGAGGGATCGAACATCAGATCGATCTAGTTCCCGGAGCGCCATTGCCCAACAGACCAGCCTACAGGGTGAATCCGACAGAGGCCAAGGAATTGGAGAAACAGGTTCAGGACTTAATGGAGAAAGGCTACATAAGAGAAGGCCTAAGTCCCTGTGTCGTCCCAATTCTGCTAGTGCCCAAGAAGGATGGGACTTGGAGGATGTGTGTGGACTGCCGTGCAATCAACAACATCACCATCAAATATCGACATCCCATTCCCAGGTTAGATGACATGCTTGATGAACTATCTGGTTCTAATGTGTTTTCTAAAATTGATCTCAGGAGCGGATACCATCAAGTGAGAATGAAGGAAGGAGACGAATGGAAGACTGCCTTCAAGACCAAGCAAGGTCTGTACGAGTGGATGGTCATGCCATTTGGTCTCACCAACGCCCCCAACACATTCATGAGGTTAATGAACCATGTCTTAAGGGCATACATCAGTAAGTTTGTAGTAGTGTATTTCGATGATATTCTAATTTATAGCAAATCATTTGAAGAACATTTATTACATCTAGAGACTATTTTGGAAACACTTCAAAAGGAAGGCCTGTATGGGAACCTTGAGAAGTGTTCCTTCTGCACTGATGAAGTAGTTTTCCTAGGTTTTGTTGTAAGTTCTCAGGGATTACAGGTGGATCAAGAGAATATCAAAGCTTATACAAGACTGGCCCTCACGAACCAGCCATAGGCCACGTGAGGAGCTTTCACGGACTAGCAAGCTTCAATAGGCGATTTGTTAAAGACTTCAGCACCGTAGCTGCCCCTCTGACATTCGTGATCAAGAAGGACATAGCTTTAAATGGGGACCATCCCAAGAAGAGGCCTTCAACAACCTTAAAACCTCTTTTAACAAATGCACCTGTCTTAGTTCTGCGCCTAACTTTGACAAAACTTTTGAGGTTGAGTGTGATGCTTCAGGACTAGGAATTGGAGCTGTGCTCACTCAAGGAGGACGTCCAGTAGCTTACTTCAGCGAGAAGCTAAGTGGAGCTAGCCTGAACTACCCAACCTAGACAAGGAGTTGTACGCCTTGGTCAGATCGTTAGAAACGTGGCAGCACTATCTATTATCAAAGGAGTTTGTTCATCCACACTGATCATGAGACATTGAAGTACTTGAAAGGTCAGACTACACTCAAGAAACGCCCATGCCAAGGGGGATGGAGTATGGTGGAATCATTTCCATATATCATCATCTACAAGAAGGGCAAAGAGAATGTTGTAGCAGATGCGCTATCTAGGAGGCATCTACTGATCTCGACATTGGAGGCTAAGGTTCTAGGATTCGAGCACCCTGAAGCGCCCTACAAAGAAGATCCAGACTTCAGCTCCATCTATCAGAACTGCACCAAACACCCACAGGTTCTTACTATATCCAAAATGATTATCTGTTTAGAGAGAAACGTTTGTGCATTCCGCAGGGATCTATGCGAGACTTGCTGATCAAGGAAGCACATGGAGGTGGACTTATGGGACACTTTAGAGTTGATAAAACTCTAAGTTTACTCGTGGGGCATTTCTTCTGGCCCCACCTTAAGAAGGATGTGGAGCGATTTTGTGCTAAGTGCGTGACATGTCTGAAAGCTAAATCCAGGTCACATCCACATGGTTTATACATGCCCCTTCCTATTCTATCATGCCTTGGGTAGATATTAGTATGGATTTTGTTTTAGGCTTACCCAAAATCCGAGGAAAGGATTCTATTTTTGTTGTAGTGGACAGGTTTTCAAAGATGGCGCACTTCATTCCCTCTGCCAAGACTAATGACGCCACTCAAACAGCAAACCTCTTCTTCAGAAAGTAGTTCGATTGCATGGGATTCCAAGAACTATAGTTTCAGACCGCGACACAAAGTTTCTAAGCCATTTCTGGAGAGTTCTTTGGAGGAAGTTGGCACCAAACTGCTCTTCTCCACGACATGCCATCCTCAGACAGAATGGACAAACAGAGGTAGTCAACAGAACACTCTCAAACTCTATTGAGAGCCACAGTCGGTAAGAACTTCGAAACTGGTTAGAACTGTATCCCGTTTGTTGAAGTTTCCTATAATCACGCTAACCACTCTGCTACTAAGTTGTCCCTTTTGAGATTGGTTATTGTTTTAAAGCCAGATACGCCTTTAGACCTTGTTCCATTGCCACCATTAGACGTTACAAACCAGGATGGAGAAGTCAAGGCAGAGATTATCAAGAAGCTGCACCAGAAAGTGAAGGAAAACATTGAGCAGAAGACAGCTAAGTACAAAGAGTCTGCAGACAGAGGACGCAAGGAGCTCATTTTCAACCCCGGAGATTGGGTTTGGGTTCACATGCGACCAGAGAGGTTCCCAAACCAGAGGAAGAAGAAGTTATCACCCCACGGAGCTGGCCCATTCCGAGTTCTGGAGAGAATCAACAACAATGCCTACAAGCTGGACCTCCCAGGTGAGTTAACTATCTCCCCAGTGTTCAATGTATCTGACTTGCTTCCTTATCATGCAGGTGATGAAGTTCTGAGGTCAGAACCTTTTGAAGAGGGAGGGAATGATGAGGACATTGAGATTCTTGTATAAGACTTTGAAGATGTTCCAGCTATTCAAGACATTACTGCAATGAGAGAGCCGCCAAGAACTCGTTCGGGAACTCGAAGACTTAGAGGCTTATTCAACAAGGCTGCTCAAGGCTTCCTAGCTCAAGACATGAAGAATTCGACCAAGACTCAAGAGGCTCAAGACTTGAAGATGTTTATCTCAATTCAGCCCGTCTAAGCTTGTCAGAGATTTGTCAGAGATTTGTCAGAGATTGTCAGAGATTTGTCAGAGATTGAAGATTTCGACCAGCCCACTTTTAGCTTCTAAAATCGTCCAAGGTATGTGTTTATTTACATTATATTGTGTTTGTTCATTTTGCAGGTTTATTAGAAGCTTAGGGTTATTTTTATTTCATAGTTTGTATTAGGCGTTTTTTATTTTATGCATTTTATTTCATTATGTTTTTAGGACTTTAGATTAGAATATGTATTAGGGTTTCGCCCAAGAAGGCATCAGCTGCACGAGCCCCTTTATAAGGTTCCTTAGCAGCCGTGTATCATTTTTTTATAGATCAATAACATAACGCAGTTCATTCAATGTTCTTTGAGAAAGAGTTCTGAAACCCTAAATCTCTAGCTTTCCTTGTGAGTGATAATAAGGCGACCTAAAGATCAGTCTTATCACAAGAAATCACACTTGTGTGGCGACTTCCATACTAACCATCGATCCCCCTTCATTCACCTATCAATCGATCCATCATTCACCTCATTCGAACACCATTCCACTCGATCTCTACTCCATTCGTTCATACATCCATACAACATCGAAGACGGCTTGAGACCTTAGTCCACGTTCTCTGATATCATCCACTAGCTCGTTGCATCCTTAGAACATTCATCTCATCATTCGATCCTCCATCTACTCGATCCATTCACCATCCGCTCATTGCATTCACAATCAGTCCATCCATCCCATTCGTTCGTTGATCCAAGCGTCCCTCATCTATCCTCATTCATCCACCTTCCGCATTCTTGCATCATACTCTAACAACCATTGGACATGTGAGGAGTTTCCATGGTCTGGCTAGGTTCTATAGAAGATTTGTGAAGGATTTTAGTACCATTGATGCACCACTGACCTCGGTGATCAAAAACAATGTGGAGTTCAAATGGGGTCAAGCTCAGGAAGATCCATTTAACAAGCTTAAAGATAGCCTCACACATGCACCTATTTTGGTACTTCCTAACTTTGATAAAATAGATATGATTGAATGTGGTGCGTCTGGTACAGAAATAGGAGTTGTCCTAACTCAAGGAGGAAAACTAGTAGCATACTTCAGTGAGAAACTAAGTGGAGCTTCCCTGAATTATCCAACATATTATAAGGAACTCTACGGATTGTTAAGGTTTCTTAAAACTTGGCAACATTATTTACTGTCAAGAGAGTTTGTTCTTTATACAAATCATGAGACACTCAAGCATCTAAGAGGATAAACCACACTTAAGAAGAGGCATGCAAAATGGCTTGAGTTTGTGGAGAATTTTCATATGTGATCACGTATAAGAAAGGCAAGGAGAATGTGGTAGTTGATGCCTTATGAAGGAGACACGCATTAATCAGCACCATGGAGGCTAAAACCATGGGATTTGAGCATATCAAAGGTTTATATGAAACTGACCTAGATTTTCAGGAAATATACAAAGAAACCAACAAAGCAGCCTACGGAGCATTCTACCACATGATGGATTCTTGTTCAAGGATAATAGGCTTTGCATTCCACAAGGGTCTATGAGAGAGCTGTTGATCGGAGAAGCACATGGAGGAGGGCTTATGGAATATTTTGGCCGTGACAAATCTCTAAGTGTTCTTATGGAGCATTTCTTTTGGCCACACTTGAAAAGAGACGTGGAGAAATTCTGTCCCAAGTGCATCACTTGACTATAGAAAAAAACCAGGTCACATCGACATGGTTTATATATACATTTGCTTATTCCTAACCTACCTCGGGTAGACATCTCTATGGATTTTGTTTTAGGTCTGCCAAAAATCAACCACAAGGACTCCATATTTGTATTTGTGGACATGTTTTCAATGATGGCTCATTTCATACCATGTAACAAGATTAATGATGCTACTCAAACAGTTAATATTTTCTTCAAAGAAGTTGTGCGTTTACATGGAGTGCAAAAGACTATTTTTTCATATCGTGACACTAAATTCTTAAGTCACTTTTGGAAAAATTTGTGGAAGAAGTTGGGAACCAAGCTGCTTTTCTCAATCACATGTCACCCTCAAACAGATGGCCAAACTAAGGTAGTAAATCTCATACTCTCTACCTTATTGAGAGCAATGGTTGGTAAGAACTTAAGGAAGTGGTTATCTTGTTTGCCATTTATTGAGTTTGCTTATAATCATGCTAAGCATTCTGCTACTAAACTTTCTCGTTTTGAAGTTCTATATGGATTTAATCTAACTACTCCATTAGATCTTTCACCCCTGCCCCAAGCTGTTTATTCTAGTGTTAAAGGTGAAACCAAAGCAGAATTAGTAAAGAAGCTTCATCAAAAGGTCAAGGATAATCTAGAGAAGAAAACTAAGAAGTACAAACAAGCTGATAAGCACAGTAAGGAGGTTACCTTCAACCAGGAGATTGGGTTCAGTTACATATGAGGCATGAGAGATTTTCAAAGCAGATGAATTCCAAGCTATCACCAAGAGGAGATGGACCATTCCGAGTGCTAGAAAAAGTCAATGACAATGCCTACAAGCTTGAACTGTCAGGTGAGTTAAACATCTCTCTAACTTTCAATATTACTGATTTAGCTCCCTATCATACAGATGATCCAAATCTGGATTCAGAACCTTTTCAAGAGGGAGGGAATGATGAGGACATCGAGAGTAGCTTAACTGAATCAGATGAAGAAGTCCTTAACATAGTAACCATGCATCAAACACCAAGGACAAGGTCTAGAACTAAACGCTTGAGAGATTAGTTCAACAAGTCTGTGGAAAGTCTCATCACACTTATAGAGCATGAAGAAATTCATGAAGATGATATCAACAAGGAAATGCTAGAAACTGCTCAAGAACAACTCAAGACTCCAACTCTGTTTCTACCAGTTTTGCAAGGAATGCATTGTTCACCATTTCAAAAGCAGATCAATCCATTTATATATCTAAGGTATGCATTTAAATTTGAATAAAATAACGAGCTCTTTTCTTGTTTTGCAGGATAATGAGTGTGAGAGTTTTAATTGTTTATTTAATTCTTTAAAATTTGAGACTGTTGTTTTTGCAAGTTTAGTCTTTTATCAATGTAATTATTTCGACCCAAGAAGGTCCTCAGGTGACGGACTAGTATATCGCTTCTTAGCTTTGTAACCTGATATATCATGGTTTTTACCCGTTTTTAGCCATGATATAGGTCTTGTTTTTAGAGTCCTTCTAGTGTTTTTGTAGTCTTTTTGAGTCTTTTCAGGTTTTGACACGTTTGGAGCATAATTGGAGATATTGGAGCATTCTGGAGTTTGATTTTGGCATTCGTTGAATAACTTCCCACCGCTGGATTGAGCTCAAATTTGGATACAAGATAGACCAATGGATTAGCTTTCATTTGGAAGTGGTTTGAGGTCATTCTAACGGTGCGATCAAAAGTTATGCCAGTTTTCGTGAAGATAGTCTAGTCTGGCGAGCACAGAGTCCTGGTATCGACCGACACCCACCTGGTATCGATCGATACCGACTGCAGAAAAGGAAAACACGTGATTTTACAAGTCTGAAGATTCTGAAACTTGTCCCAAAGGATCCTATTATTTACTATTAAGCCCAGAACGTGTTTTAGGATTATATTTAGGGTTTTCAGCCACTTTTAGAGGGCAGACTAGCTTTCATTATTCTGAATACTTTGAGAGAGATTGGTTCCGGGTTTTGTGGGAGACAATTCTAAACCCTTGTTTACTCTTGATTTATTCTATGCAATCTATTTTATTCATGATGTTTGCTTCATTCACCATGTCTGAGTAGATTCCTTGTTAGGTTTAGGGTTATTCAAAGGTGTTTGATGAATTGTTAGGTTGATCTAAATTGATAGGAGAGATTCAATAGAGTTCTTCATCAAGACTTGTGATTACTGCTTATTCTAGCTTCATGACCTAGAATCTGATCTTAGGTTGTTTGATTGGCACGAAAGTGTGATTGATTGCCTGAACTAGTGTTAGATGAGCAAAAGACCTATTCGCAAAGAAATTTGGTTTAGGATTTTGTGAACAATTGAACCTGATCATTAATGCTTGTTTGAATTCATAGGATTTGCAAAGAAATTT
>SMJT01000033.1:383954-413369 GCA_004349715.1 Crucihimalaya himalaica | reverse complement strand
TGCTTAATATCCTCCTGACATTCTATTTGATCTGCAATTCTGATTCACCGGCGAATTTACCTAGGCCTAGTGTCTTTCCTCCATTGAATTTCACAACTTTTATTATTCTGCTGCTTATTTCATGCATTACTTTATTAGCTTAGCTTAATTCGAGTATTAATATCTATTGAGTGAATTCTTGAGTCTTTATGGTTAGACCCCTAGAATACTACAGCTACTGCTTAGATACTTTAGGGTATTATATTTGAGCATATCATAACCTTTTTAAGTTGAATGGAATAAAATGAGTGTTTTGTTAGGTTTTGTTCTGAGATAGAAGTAGCCACCTTCTCCTTCTTCTTGTGTTTGATTCCTTGGAGATTGAGTGTTGTCAGACTTATCACAGATCTCTCACCATCTGTGTGGCGTCTTTCAATCCATCCTCTATCCACCCATCCACTAGTTTCTTCAAAGAGAGACTTAGTCCAGTTGAAGAGTCACCATCTATTCCACTTTGTTCCAGCACCCATCCATTTGGATCTGTTGAGAGTGACCTCAATCCAGCAACAGCTTCACCTTCCACCACACTTTTGGATCCATTCATTTGGTTCTTATATCACTTCTCTTGACCTTCTTGGATTTTTTACATAAGAATGAGCATCTCCATCGAGGACTTCATTGATCTCATTCATATCACCAATTTCTTCCTTTGTCAGGGCATCCAAGCTCTTCTCATCGTCTATAGTGAGACATGAGGCATGTTCAACGTCTTCATGTGTAGGGATTGCGTTGTAAATTATCTTGTTTAAGACACTGGAGAAGGTGATCCTCTTATTAGGAAAATCTACAACTTCACCAATTGTTGAGAGGAATGGTATCCCAAGTAGAAAAAGCATATAAAAACCCTTGCTCATCGACTCAACATGAAAATCGGTAGGAACCCAGAAATTCCCAACTCGAACATCTAGGTTATGACTAAAGATTTGTGAAGATGTGGTGGAAGCACTCGCGAAAGTAGTCTCCAACTTCTTTGCCATTGCCATGGACATGACATTTACATAAGATCAGTGTCGGAGAGAAAGTCTATGACACGTGCTCCTAGGATTGAACATGATACCACAAAATTGCATGGATCTTCTAAATTGGAGAGTCTTCTCAAGGCTTTGAGCTCCTTAGTTGTTCCTTAATCTCTTCCAAGTCTTTTTCTCCACGTATATAACTCCTTAAACCCTCATTGTACAAGGGCATATTCTTTTTTACTTCGTCAAAGGGAATGTCAGCAGTGATTTCATTCAAAATCTCCTTGTACCAAAATATTTTCTCCTCATCTATTAGCATCTTCACATGGCATGGAAAAGGAATTTTAGGGGCATATGCTGGGATAGGGCTAGGTTAAGCTGACTCGTCTGATTTCACCATTTTCTAAACATCTGCATCAGGTAAACTTGAAAGAGCCTCATCAGCATAAAATTTGGAATCAAATTGATTGGTAGTAGGGTTGTACCTATTGGTTTCAGATATGGGTCCTAACCGATCGGTTGTAGGGTAGTACCAATCGGTTCCAGAGATAGGTCTTAACTGATCGGTTATAGGGTTGTACCAAGTGGTTCTCATCTCCAAATAAGGTTTCTTTTCCCCCTTTGAACGTTATGGCATTGACATACTCATGAGGCCTTGAGCATGAAGAAATCTGAGAAACTCGCCTATCAAGAGTTTCAACACGAGGTCCAAACTCTCAAATTTCTGATTTAGCTCGATGTCATATTGTCCATCTTCCTCTCCACCTCTTGTACATTCTTCTCTTACGCATCTAACACATGCTGCATCATGACTTCAAACTTATTCTCTTGGGGATGTGGCTTAAAAGAGCGAACTTGGTAAGGCGCTTGATATACATGTTCTGCTCCATCATCATAAGTTGATCGATCTTGGCATTCAACTCTTCTAATCTCTGCAACTGAACATTGTTGACATGATGTGATATGTCATACTCTTGATAGTGATTGATATTGCTAGTAGCTAAATTGTTGATCATAGTGTTAGCTTCTCCTGCTGTATTAGTAGAAAAATCGCATATGCTCGCTATATCAAGAGCCATCTTATACTTTTCCTCAACTTCATTGCAGAAGATGTTCATAGAGATTTCATCAGAGAATCCATGATGAGGACAATCTCTGAGATACTCTTTTAATCGCTCCCAACCTTCATGAAAAGGCTTAGTTGCTCATTGGTGAACATGGTGATCTTGATACTGAGCATTGCAGTCTTGGATTTAGTGTAAAAGTGATTCTAGAATAACACTCTACACTGGCTGCATGAAGTAATCGAGGCAGGTGGTAGCAACTTAAGCCACTTACTCGCCTTATCGCTTGAAGAGAACTTAAAGAGCTTGCACATATGTAATCAGCAGGGACTTTATTCGTCTTAATCATGTTTCACAGCTCCTCAAATGAATCAATATGATCCATTGGAGTCTCTGAAGGCAATCCATGGAATTGATTTTGCAATACGAACTTGATGACTTTAGGTTCGACCCGAAAATCTTGTCCCTCGACTTCTGGTAAAATGGATCGCAGAACGATTCGCGTAAAACTTGTTTGGACTGTTGTATTCCACCAAAGTAACAAGTCGCAAATTTCTTAGCTGCAAACTGATCGGTTGTGGTTGGTAACCGATTGTTTGTGGACCTTTTTCCAAATCTAACGGTTGAGGGTTGAAATCAATTGGTGTTCATCAGCTGGATTACAAGCTGCATCATTAGGATCCACAACTTCTTGAGTATCCATCTTTGCTTGCACATGAAACACATTAAAGAAAAAGAAAACAAATACTTAGTAAAAATACAATAAATTTCTAGAAAAAAATCTAAACCCTGAATTCAAAGGCACTCGTTTCTTGGTCCCCGTCAACGAGGCAAAAATGTGTTACGAGTAAAGTTTTACCAAATTATAAAACTTCAAGTGCACAGTGACAATCGTAGTAGTATTATCGGGATCGAATCCACAAAGATCAAGTGAGCACACTATGAATTATTATGGTTAAACTTAGCTAGAACAAAAAAAAAATTCCTTTTGGGTTTTTAATTTCGAACAATTTAACTAATTAAACAAATTCAAAAATAATAAGATAGAGCATTGGGTATAAGGGATTCCTCTATGATTTCTAAACAAGCAACATGCATAGTTGTGAGAAAGCATTAAGATTCATTATAGAATTCAACAAAAAATATTAGTTAACCTAATCCCTTAGTGATAAACTAATAAGCTAAACAATCCTAACAAAAACTTTCGTTTATTATCAAGATTATTAGCAAGCATTAAGCAAATGACCGATCTATTCACAAGAGTTCTGCAAATCTTGGTGTCTAGAGGTGCCTTGGTCACCTATGCTAGATTCCAACATTTCGATAGCAACTCCCATTGTCTAGAAACATCTAAAGACAATATCTATTCTCCTGCCTGAGATAAGCATTATGAAAAACCTAGGCGAATTATATAAACTTCATTCTCAACCAAGTATGCATGTTAACTCATCTAAAACATCATATTATAAACGTTAAACCCAACTAGAAGACTACACAACCATAGACACAAACAACAGGCAAATCAAAGATGATAGAAACATATTTGAATTGCAAATTGAAATAAAATAGCGTTTACAAAAAAATTTCAAAGAGGTTCAAGAGTATGTAATCTTCTCCCAAAGTATTACAAATCATTAGATATGAATAGAGTATTTGAACCTAGGTCTATAAGTCGAGTCTAGGGTTTATATAGTGAAGGGGATGGGTTTTGGATGACTCGGGCTCGTTCTGGGTTTCAAAATTCACTTGTGAAAATTTCACCAATCGATGGGTTCTCATTTGCACCAATTGGTTGACACCCCATTCTTCAACCGATCGGTTCAAAGTGGCAACTGATTGGTTTTTCATCTTACCGTTAGATTTCCTTCATACCATTTGCAAATGAATGCCTACATCCTCCTCTATCTTGTGTCAAAATATGAAGAAGATCTAACAGTTGAAAATCTTCCATCAGAGGCCAAACTTCTGATGCTTATGCACGGTCCACTATCTCCAATCATCCAAAATGATTCAAAAACTCTCCATTTACTCAAAAACTCCTCAAAACCTGTCAAGACTCAAGAATATACTAAAAGCCACTAGAAAAACTCTTTAACTAAAAAAAAACTCAAAAGATATATTAAAACAATGGTTAAAAACGAGTAAAAATAGGGGTTGACACTTACTTGGGGCGACTTTCTATCAACTTATTTTGACCGTGTTCAGAAGTGGAACAGAAGTTTCGAACAACCATGAGCATACGAAATTATCAAGAAAGTCCCTATCACTCTGAACTTGAACGATTTGAACTTAGCCTTATTAAATGGAACATCGAATTCGGACTAAATATATCTCTCTTTAGGGTTTGGTAATCATGCTATGGATTAGATATTCAGATGTAATCCTTATTTTACCACTCTTGTAACCTCTAAATAGCTAGACTAATTTTTAGTCTAGTACCACACCTTGCACCCATACCCATTATTCAAACCTCACACATTCTTTTAGTCATCGCCATTATATGCATTCATTTGCATAAACTATGGAATATACTAAAAGATATATTAAAACAATGGTTAAAAACGGGTAAAAATAGGGGTTAACACTTACTTGGGGCGACTTTCTATCAACTTATTTTGACCGTGTTCAGAAGTGGAACAGAAGTTTCGAACAACCATGAGCATACGAAATAATCAAGAAAGTCCCTATCACTCTGAACTTGAACGATTTGAACTTAGCCTTATTAAGTGGAACATCAAATTCGGACTAAATATATCTCTCTTTAGGGTTTGGTAATCATGCTATGGATTAGATATTCAGATGTAATCCTTATTTTACCATTCTTGTAACCTCTAAATAGCTAGACTAATTTTTAGTCTAGTACCACACCTTGCACCCATACCCATTATTCAAACCTCACACATTCTTTTAGTCATCGCCATTATATGCATTCATTTGCATAAACTATGGAATATACTAACCGACATAGTTGTTAGGAGTGGGTATGTTAGACGTACGATTTTAGGATGATTAGTAAGTTTATGTATGTAAAGTCTTTTGAGATTACTTAGAGAATGATAAAGAATTATGTAATTCATCTTGCTGCTTGAGTTTGTAAGACGAGAACCGATTTCATCTCTCTCTACTTGTACAATTATGTTTTCTTCAGAAAAACAAAAAACCAAAAAAAAATTAAAAAATTCAATCACATGGGGAAACGAGAAAGAAAGGAACTGGAAAAATGAATGTTTACAGTGAATAAATGCATCAACATAGCCCTTATGTTTTGGTTTGGTTTTTGAGTATCATTAGATGGTACGAATGAAAGGAATTACAATGCCCGACTGCAACCTTTAGTGGGCCCAATGTCCACACTTGGCCTGTAGGCCCACCCTCATCCGACGGTTGGTCCGCTTCGTCCTGGAGGCATCAAAAACATGTTTAATGACCTTACAAATCATCACGTGGTCTTTCTCCATGGTTTGTCCTCACTCGCACGGTACCGGGAGGTCACCCATCCTAAAGTTGCTCTAGCCAAGCACGCTTAACTCAGGAGTTTTTTTGGATGTTTGACTGAAAGGATAAGTGCACTTTGATAACATAGGTGGTCAAATCAATTCTATAAACATCTCTGCATGAACCACTATATTTCTGAAACCGGGATATTACAATCACCTTCACTAACAGACCGCAACGTTCTCGTTGCACACCAGATCATTACCCCAAGAATGTGTGCCCTCTTGACTCCACACTTATGTGGGTTCGGCTCTGATACAACTTGTAACGCCATGCCACCACCTATAATGGGCCCCACGTCCATGCTCGGCATGTGGGCCCACCCTCGTCCGTATGGTTAGTCCGCTATGTCTAGGAGGTTTTAATGACTGGTTACCGACCCTACAAATTACCACGTTATCTTTCCATGTTGTTTGTCTTTACTAGCATGGTACGGTACCGAAAATCACTTCCCGAGAGGTCACATATCCTAAAATTGCTCTAGATCAAGCACGCTTAATTCTAGAAATCTCTCGGATGTTTGACTGACAAGATAAGTGCACTTTTGTGCCACAGGAGACCAAATCAATTCTTTTAAACCTTTTTGCATGCACCACCATATTCCTGAAACCACGATGTTACAGAATGCTGTGTATGCATCAATTGGTTTGTGTCACATTGTGATTATGTATAATTATTTACATCCTAGACTTGTTAGGATAACCAGAAACACATGAGTCACCCTAAACGCTTCTTTCACCAACCATAGTATGTTTGATATTCTTTTTGTGAGAGTGCACAAAGATTGAATTCATTGACTTCGAGATTTCTTATGATCTCGGGATTTAGAGTATAGGCTATTGCTAAACTCATGGGCAAGTACAGAAAGTAGGATTCTCTCTGACTTGGTTTTTGATGCAATTTGTGGATGGCAGACCCGGTGTAAGTAAAGTTCCTTAGGATATGTGAGCTCCCGTTTTTCAAACCGTTTCTTCATGTTCAGATTCTTTATTGTTCCTGTTTGAGGACAAGCAAATATTCAAGTCTAGGGGAATGTGCGAGCCCTTATTTTTACCGATTTTAGAGTCTTTTTAATAGTAAATCTTGAGTCATTTCGGTAAGAAAAATATAGTTTTGAGTCGTTTTGGTATCTTATTATATAAAAGAGAGTTTTTAAAAGTTAGTAACTCATAGCATGGTGACACGTGTCATGTTATTCAATTCAAGCTTTCGACACGTGTCAAAGTTGAAAAAATGTCAAAAATAAAAAAAAAAAAAAAAAAAAAAAAAATAATTAACTACCATTTTTCAGAAAATAGAAATTCTATAAGGAAATTATACAAATTACTAATCTTATTCTATAAAGTAAATTATACAAATAATTAACTTCCATAATTAAGAAAATTTCTAAACCTAAAAAAAAATTGTAAATATTGAACTCTATATAAAGAAATAAATAGTTTTATGTTTTCTCAACAAACAAAACACTTTTCTTCAAAACCATCATACCTTCAACTTCATTCTATTGGTAAAACTTCTATTCCTTTTAATTTTTTAAAAATATTTTAATTTATTATTATGAGTTAGTCGTAAAAAATATACTTATATAGTTTATGATTATTAATTGTTCTTCTAATTTCGGTTTGTTTTTATTCTATTCTTAAGAAAAAATTATTTTAATTTATTATTATGAGATTGTCGTAAAAATAGTTGATTTATATATTTTTATGAAAAAAAAAAAAAATTTCCTCTAATTTTGGTTGATTTTTCTTATACTTTTCAGAAAATGTCTATCTTCTAAAAGATATTGAGCAAAGAAATTCAGAATGACAACATCAAATATTTTTTATGTCGATTTGAAAAAACAAATTCAATATGATTAAAAATAAATAAATATTATTCAAATAGAAATAAATCAACCTAAATATAATCAAAATAAAAAATTAATTGTAAGTTTGTTAGATTTTATATTGGTGAATGATTTCGTATAGACGTTTTTAATATTTTGTTATATAATTATTTTTACGGGTGATTTAATTCTATTTTTCAGATTTTTTTCATAAATTTTAAAATATTAAATTATAATCCCGCGTATACGCGGGGCCTAATCTAGTTTTATAGGATATTGCACTTGCTAGAGAAAAGAGAGAGTTTTAGAGCAAAAATGGACTTTATCAACATTAAAAAAGGAAGGACGTGAAGATGAAGACCGATCGGTACAATCATGTAATTGATCGGTATGGAAGACGTCTAAATCTGATTGGTACAGATGTGTAACCGATCGGTATGCATTTTAATGAATTTTCCTTTTCGTGATTTTAGGGTTTCTCTCTTGTGATATAAATAGTTGGCTTCGTTCACAGCAGCCACCGAGAGTTAGAGTGCGAAAGTACCTTATTAAGGTTCTCCTTTTATGTTTAGAGATTCTCGAACTTTTTGTAGTTATTTGCAATACAACTATGTTCTCTTCATCTTGTCTTGCATATTATCTGCTTATATGGCAAAGTAATTCTTTGTTGGGTTTGTAATTTCTAATAGGATGTTTAAGGGAGTATGATATGTTTACTTGAGATAGAATCATAGTACTTCACCTAGGTTGGTCTTTATGCTTAGTCTAGTTTAACCATCTAGATTATGCTCTTGGTTGTATTCTTTGAGGCATCAAAAGTACTATTGAATCAATGGATCTAGCCTATGTGAGCAAAATATCCTTAGCCAACGAGAGTTGATGTGCAAGGCTTTTGTGAACATATCAAACCTACTCATAATGCTTTCTCCAATTTATATTGAAAAACAAGAGTTAAGTTGATAGGAATTACATTACATAGGTAGCTATTTCATTGGAAAGTAAGATAGTTCGTTGTTATATTTGAGTTCAATAACGGTTCTTAATATTATTTCTTTAAATTGTGTATTTGCTTCTTTAGAATCTTTGATCGACTTGCCAATGCCCAATGTTTAATCTTATTGATTTTAGCTTATTTAATTATTTAGTTTGCTAGAAAAACTAACAAATATCATTGCATCCTAGTTTCATTTAGATTATCATAGTTTAAAGTGTGTTTGTCCTTGTACTTGTAGATTCGACCCTATATTTACTACTATGTTTATTAGAATTAGGTAATACTTCACCCGTAAGAAAAGTTTTTTTTCTTTGTTATACTGCTAATTTCAGACTTAACTATCTATTTTGTTGTTGATTTTTATTATAACTACGATTTGGGTTATACCTATGACGATTTTCGTAACTAAAAGAATTTTCTAGCGTAATTAAATATTTATTGTCTGAGATTACTAGCATTAGATATATAATTGTAAGATATATTTATGACATATATATATACATATATAATTGTAAGGATTAAATTATATATATAAAAATATAATTGTAAGGATTAAAATGAAAAAAAAAAAAATAGAACCTCAAATTTGAAGTTTAGAGATTGTTTTTTAGTGCACAAAACCTCCTATTTCTCCCTAGACTTCTCAATTCATCACTAAAATATCCAAAATATTGTCATTGTTCTCTCTACATCACAAACTTATAAAACCTCATCCAAATTATTCATATATGATAATAAAGTGCAAATGCCGTTTTCAAACCTTAAATCGTGTTTTGTATTTGCGATAAGAGAACCCGCGTTAGACCCATTGACTCGATAAACAAATTGTTTGCATTCTTATTATGGGAAATATAGACATGTGGTGCCTCGAAGGATCCGGTTTAGCACGCTCCTGCCTTTCAACCTACTTGGAGGCCCCTTTCTCACGGTCATTACGTCCTTGGTTTGAAGGACGATCAGGTACGAGGAGAAGAGCCGGTGGAGGAAGAGGAGCTTGGAGTTGATTGAATTAAGGATAGTGGGAAGTGTGCTGATAGTAAGCATGCAGAGGGGGAGGCGACGGAGGATAAGATTACCGTTAATACGACAGTGGTGGGGGAGAACAGGAGGAGGTGACAATGATTAAAACCTTTTAACTAATCAGAAGGTTTGGTTATCGGGTCAATGGGTCAAATGCGGGTTCTCTAATCACTAATACAAAACGCAATTAAAGGTTTTAAAACAGATTTGCACTTATTTACCACAAAACATTAATTTGGATGATGTTTTATAAGTTTATGACGTACAGAAAAGAATAACAATATTTTGGGTAGTTTAGTGATGAAGTAAAAACTCTTGTAGGAAATAGTATGGGTCCCTGTTTCTATGTAGTATCTCGAAGTCAACCCATTTTTATAATCTTTTCTTGAGAGCTTTTGACTTTCTGTAAGCAACTTCTTTTGGATTAGAGTTCATCTTTTTGATACTTTAGAGAAGATTCAAAGATTTAATGACTAGATAGTTGTTCGAAATTCTTAATATTTTTGTTCTTCAATTTCACATGTTCTTAATGCTAAGATTGGACTATCCACACTGCTTTAGAACATAGGTTTTTCTACGTATCAAATTTTTTTATAAAATGCATGAACTAGTATAAATTGAGCAATATGCTCCTAGTCAATGACGGTTGATGTTAGGAAATATTGTTAACTTGCTTGTTAATGTTACCTTGATTGTTTAGTTTTTGAGTAGTTAAGTTTAGAGATTGATACCAAGAAAGTGGATTAATCTAATTTTGTGTTCATATTGAAAAATGTCGTTTAAGTGTTGAATTTAATATTTCATTATTTCGTTAATCATTGGTCTCTGAATTATCCTATGACCTAATGCTTTTATTCAGTAAGTTATTTCCTTTGCATTTTTATTTACAAGTTGAAAACCAATAATCAGTATGGGGTCCTTCAATATCTAAGAACTACTCTCGCAAATCAACAGAGTATTATTGGTCCTTGTGTATCAAATCCGAATATACTGCACACTTCACCGTACCCTTGCGGTTTAAGTATCTCAAGTTAAATATTTTTGTTGTAATTTTTAGTTGTTGTTTCAATTTGTTTGATAATTATTAAGATTGTTTAAATTTAAGTTAATTATAAATTTTAGAATTAATAAGTGTAATAAATACGTAGTTTAATGTTATCTAATGTTTCATTTTCAAAAATAGTACATACCAGAAACTCGTTATGCCATATAACTCGTCCCGTATTTTTTAGCATTAGATAAATGATATATCGATTCAAATTTTTCTTGTCATATACCCCGACCCGTATTATTTTAAAAGTGTTTATAATATTATAAAATTTTTATCAAGTATAGTCATGGAAGATTAAATTATAGTTTATTTATACGTACTGTTGTTGTATTTGCTGGTTCTGAAACTCTATAATTTCAATCATGCAAGACAAAATTATGATTGTCTTTAGTTTTCATATTCAATGATATGTCACAATTCCATATATATATACATACGCGGTTTTTCTTGTTTTGTAAAAAAAAATCAAAGTAAGGTTGGAAATAGAAGAGTATATAATTTTCAGTATATAATGACAGACCAATTAGAAGATATGTTTTCCAAAAACATCATTATTATGATCATTTAGATTGGAAGAAAATAAATATACCTGTAAATTATAATATGTTAAATATTCTTAGTTCCCCAAAATCTAAAACACGTTTTTAAAACAACTTTAATGTCTGCTTTTCAATCATTCTTTTTTTGTTGACAATTTTTATTGTAAGGGTAGGATGAATCCCGTTATTATAAAGGTTGAAATCCGCATGTTAAAGCCTAGTATCTTAATTCATAAATAATAATAAAATATTTGCAATTGCAGTTGATATAAAAACAATTTAGGATATTTCTCAACGATTTACAACATTTACACAAAAATGAAAATCACCTTCCCTTATAGATACTATCTATTACAGTCGCAATCTTATATATTAAAAGAAAAGTACAGAATGCTCACATTCATCCTCAGAACGGTTGATTACTGTTCTGTCCTTAATGAATCTATTTATTTAAACTTTTTGCCATTTAATTTTTTTTAATAATATAAAAACGAATTAAAAATAAAACAAAATCTAATATATTAACAGAAAATATTTACTATTATTTTTTAAATTTTACTCACTATAATAAAGAATCTAAACAATTAAAATACTCTAAACAAAAAATATCTAAAAAACGAAAATATTACCAATTAAATTAATATAAATTTAGAAAACTTACACTACTCTAATATAAATATTTTGCAATTTATCTATTTATTTTTAAATAAAAAAACGAATTAAAGTTAAACTATTGTAAAAAATTATTTTAAATAAAAATCTAATATAATAATAGAACTTAGATACTATAATTATTTCAAAGTTTAATATAAAAATTCAATACAAGTAAATTACTTTAAACAGGAAATTAATGGACATGTCGATATTATTAAGGAATATCACAATCAGAATTCGCAATATATGTTATTGCGTTTAAAAAAAATTATTGTTAAAAAATTAAATGACTTTAGATAATTGTCAACAAGATACGTAATCATCTTGGAATAATTTGAGAAAAAACTGTCAAAGAGAGATTACGGAACAAAATTATCAACAAAATAAAATCTCATACTTTTGTAAATTCATACTTATCGGATATATATTTTAGTGGAACAAAATACACTTTTAACAGAATCAATAATATTTTATATACGGTTGTTATTATCTTCTATTAATAATTGATTTTTAAATGTCAAGATAATGACATATAATGACATATTTAATAAAGATAAGGAAATTTAATTTGTAAAGACCTATATGTGTATATAAATAGATACATATTGTATCTCCATTATTATACAACATTCTAAAAACAAAATTGCTTTCCTCTAAACTACGTAACTGTTCTCTCAAATTAAAGTTATGTTATCTTTTGCTAAAAAGACTAATTCGTTTGTTCTTATTAAGCAGATGAATCCTGCTCATGATAAGTATAAAATCAAAGTGCTTATCTTACGAATGTGGAAAGCACCCAAGTCCATTGAGATGGTTTTATCAGATGAGGAGGTTCGTGTACCCTTCATTCCTGTTATTTTCTTTATGCTAAAAAGTTTTTTTCCGTTTTATAGTTCAAAAACGTATAAATATGTGTCTTTACTTACAAAAATCCAAACATATTTTAGGTTATCAACACTATAATCTTCATATATATGTTACCTTTACGGTTGATTATTCTTTAAAAAATTTAGAACTAATATCCAACAATTTATGTTTATAGGGCACGAGAATACACGCATCCATCGAAGATGTCCTTACAAAGAAATTTCAAAATCAGTTAGCAGTTGGTGAATCACGGATAATAAACACTTTCAAACTAGCTGACTATGATGGTGATTATAGGACTAATCCACTGCCCTTCAAGATTGTGTTTTACCGAACCACTACTGTGAAGCCTTATAATGATTTCCCGAAACAAGTACCGGAGAATTATTTCGAAGAATTCACTGATATATTATCTGGAAAGAAGGACATAAGCGTTTTGATTGGTAAGCTCCCCCTTTATTGTGAGTTGTTTTATTTGTTGTTTGGTTTATCAAAAATTAAATTTCTAATTGCTTGATCCTTTTTATGATGTTTTCAACAGACGTGATTGGTTAAATTGTCAATGTGGGTAGTTTGGATACTGTCAAGGCGAGGGGAAAAGATACTGTTAAGATTAGTTTTGAAATGCGTGATCGCATGTAAGCTGAGATTTGTTTTTTTTTTTTTGGAGTTTTAAGATGGATCTGATTTAATCTGTAAAGCAATTGACATTTACACTAATTATGTTCTGACTTGGTATAATTTGTGTTTAGGGATATGCAATTGCAGTGTACACTATGGGGAGATTTGGCTAAAGAGGTCTCACACTATACAATACAAAATGGATCATCACCAGTTGTATGCGTTATTAGATTTGCATGTATTAAAGAGTGGAGAGGTTAGATTTAGGTTGATTGTTCATGATATATTAATAATTATTATTTTTATTTTTTAGGATTACAATCTCTTGATCTGATGTGTTATTAAACGCAGGTAATTTGAGTATTTCAAGTGCATTTAATTCTACTCACATTTTGTTTAATCCCGAGATTCCTGAGGTGGAGAGTTTACTAAAGATGTATGTGATATTTTGGCAATTTACTTCCACTTTTTATATTCCACATAATTTGGACCAATTTAATTTTCTTAACATCTATTACGAAATGTCAGGTTACCCGATGAAGATGTCAATCTCAGTGGGAATGTCGAAAATCAAAAATCTACTCCGCCTTCAGTTACTTTGTATGATGAATTCTTCGTTTTGAGTACTAAGCGCACCATTGGCGATATTCGTTATTCAGATGAGGTTTTTGGGAAACATATATTTAGTAATGTGTTCTATTTCTAACTGTATTACCTGAAAACTAAGTTTACCTGTATTATTTTCAAGGTGGGCGCTTACGTAACGATTGGGAAGGTGAACTCAATACAGACAGTTCCTAAGTGGTATTACATAGCTTGCAAAGTATGCAACAGGATCGTTCAGCCATATCCTGAAAATTCTGATGATGATAGTGGACCACCGCTGTACAGTTGTGCTCAGTGCAATAAAGATGTTTCAGATGTCCTTCACAAGTAAGTTTTAAGAAAATAAAATACACGTCTCATAAATTTTAAATATATTTATTATTCTTACGATGATGCAACCATTGTTATAAATCATAGATATAAGCTAATTCTGCGTGTCTCATATTCCTCTACGGATGAGATCAAATTATTATTTTTTGATGGACTTGCTCAGCATCTTCTTTGGAAATCAGCTTCTGAGTTATTTAACGAGGTTGCTGAGGTATGACTATCATGTATCTATTACATTATTTTGATTTCAGTTGCTTTAATTTTTCCTCATTCGTTGTGAGATTGTACTATAGGAAGACCCTTCTGTTCTGCCTGTATCAATTGTCGATTTGGTCGGGAAAACTTTGTTATTTAAAATTACGTTCACACCTGATAATCTTAAGAGTGAGAAGGCGGCGTACGTTGTTGATAAGTTCTGGGACAAAGAGGACATGGTTCAGAAACTTGCAAAGGTGTTAAAATCTATTTGCTTGCTTATTTGTTAACTTATTCGCAAGAAAATTCTCTGGAATTCATATATGTTCTGTTTTGTAGGAGATCCTCAATCCAGAATTTGAGGAAGATATCAAATCTCCTGCTCGCAAAGAAGTGGATGACGATTCACCAGTATTAACAACTGTTCACACGTCAAAGAAAACAACCGCAACAAGTTACTAGACTTGGTCAAGAAAGAAGATCAAGACTGAGCCTAATGATTAGAATTAGATTCTGCTACTGTATTTTATTGGGATTATTTTGGATTTGTTTTTCATTTATTTATTTGTTAGATTAATGGTTTGAAAATTAGACTAAATATCAAATAGACCAATCTTTTTCCATCGTTTATATTTCTTGAATTCCCCCTTAATTTGAGCATTATATCTTAGCTGTAGATTATGTGAACAAAAAAAAAAATTCAAAAAGTAAGCCGAAGACATAAATTTACGTGTTTGATACCAAAAAAAAGTGTCATAGTTTCATGATGATAATGTCATGAGTAGGGCGTCTTCACATAAATGATGAGTGGTCTTATTGGGTATGGTTTATTATTAAATATCTTTAACGAATTCGTTCAACATAATGGATGAATAAAAATTGTAACGTAAACACGAAAGAAATATAACTCAATCGCGTTAATACTTTTTCAGCAAAAGACTTCACCGTAAATCATATTGGATGGAGACAGATCCTAGATTCTTTCGAAAGCGAGCAATATTGACTCCTATGAACGACGATGTGGACAAAATAAACGAACTAATGCTCTCGAAGTTAGAAGGTAAATTTCTCAAATATGTTGCAACTATATAAATGTGATATTTCACTTCATGTTTAATACAATTTTGTTTTTGTTGCCCAATAGGAGAAGCAACAACATAACTCAGTTCTGATAGTATTGAAACTTCAGATACTGGACTCCTTGACGATATGGTTTACTCTCAAGAATTTCTAAACAGTATGAAAGTTTCCGGATTGCCGAACCATGAGTTAAAGTTGAAAATTGGAGTGCCTATCATGCTACTTAGGAGCGTTGACCCTAAAGGTGGTTTGTGTAATGGTACAAGGCTAATTGTAACTCAAATGGCTAAACATGTCATTGAGGCTCGAATTATAACAGGTGATAAAGTTGGAGATAAAGTGCTACTTCCTAGAATGTTTGTGACTCCACCAGAAGCAAAATTCCCATTTCGTATGAGACGTCGACAATTTCCTATTGTTGTAGCTTTTGCAATGACGATTAATAAAAGTCAAGGGCAAACTTTAGAGAAAGTTGGTATATTTTTACCGAGACCGGTTTTTACTCATGGTCAGTTATATGTTGCTATTTCCAGAGTGACGTCTAGAAGCGGATTGAAGATACTGATAACTGACACACACGGAAATCCACAGAAAAAAACTATGAATGTGGTCTACAAAAAAACTTTCAAAACATTTAGATTTGACTTTATTTTCATTTATTCTTAGTGTTCGAATTTTTTTAATGTACTTTTATTCTATTATCTTTTAGTCTAATTTATTTTTACAGTATACTCTTAAAAAGAATAAAGATAGTCTAATGATATTGACATAGTCAAAAATATTTTTCATATTAAGTCAAAAATATTTGACGAATTAAAGCGATAAGATTACGGATGAATATTAGATGATGCTTTGATACCATCCAGTGAGCATGTTGTTTGGTAAATTTAAAACACTATGTACAACTGTTAGAAGATGAAATATCACAATAACATCAATAACAAAATATCATTATGATGTACATATTTTTTTTCTCCGCATAGCTACCTAGTATATAGTAAAATAAAAAAAAATGGAGTCTCTCAAATCTAACTTTGATGACGGCTACCGTTGGTCCCTCTTCACAGCTTAGAGAATTGGGTAGTTAAGACTACCTCCTTTTGGTTTTTTCATTTACTTAAATAGAAGCAAAGTACAACTCAGGATCATCCAATCCTCATTACAAGGAAGTGGGAAAGTGCAAACAAGTAACTGGTAAGTGGTGACTTAATCTCCTCAACAATCGGATGACTAAGTCTCCTTATTACAATACTGGAATTAATAAAGAACCCAAATGTCTTGAAATTATTGAACCGGACATTAGCTTGTTTATGTCGCGTATCTTAGTTGAGTAACCAATGTGGTTGTCCAAAATTCCGATCTTGATCTTGCTAAGGATTCCGATGGATCCTTCGCTGACTTCGTTGCAGTGAATAACGGAAGACTTTTTGAAGCTAAGGCCTTCGTGCCCAGATGCGAAGATTGGGCCTCAATCCATTTTCAAATGAAAGGCAATTCTTCATCTAATCTAATATTGATATTGATGTTCTCCTCGGCGTTTGATCCTTGTTACGTCCTCTGTTTCCCATGTCCGCATCAGCTACCAAAACATCTTAGTTGTAAGTCACGGTGATCGAAAAAACTTTAAGCCATAAAAATACTGATATTTTTGGTCATTGGTTACAAATTATATTTTTTTTGGTAAGCCATAAAGAATAAATAAATATCTCAGATGAATAAAATATCTATCGTCAGTTGTTCACATTTCTTCACACACTGAGAGTAAGAACTGAGAAGAAAAAAGCAATGATGAGATAGATAGAGCACACGGCGATATTTACCAATAGCATAAACATGCATGTGGCTTCGATCGGTTCAGGTCCAATGATCATCTTCCTCCATGGATTCCACGATTTTTGGTACTCATGGCGCCATCAGCTCCTCTCCTTCGCCACCTTAGGTTAACGCGCAAACACTCCAAATCTTCGAGGTTACGGCGATTCTAACGCGCTGCCGTCTCCTGAATATTACACCATCTTTCATATCATTGGAGACTTTTGTAGCGATCCGATTTCAAACTGCGACGCCCAACTTGAGCCCATTAACGAGACAAACAAAACCCTATCTCTGCGATCTCTGCGTGTGTATAAAAGAAGGACACCAAACTTAAGTCAACACCTAGAAACTCTTCGCCGTCAACTACTCATCGCCCAAGCTAACGAAGAGCCTTCCCGTGCACCGCCGCCCTTGCCGTGTCATACGTCTTCACCGGAGAGATGACGATGCACTTGTTTGAGTTATGCTTTCACCTTGGTTGATGAATCTAACCACCACGTCTTGAACCGTTGTAGATCCGCCTCAACGAGCCTTTGCCTCTGTCGATCTAGCCGTGGCGAAGCTTTGTCTCCCATCGTTGTTGTAGTTGTGTGATTTGATAATTGAACCAAGAACCTAAACCCATTAAATCGAGAATCCTAAGCTGGTTAATAATATCTTGTAACTCCATTTTTATTTCGTGGAATGTTGTGAACAAGAAGAGAAGATGAAGTTGGATTGGTGATTGAATCGGACTGTAAATTGTGGCCACGTGAAGTTGGTATTATTAAATTATTTGGGGCAGCTGGTTTAATTATTGAAACAGCTTTAATCAAAAGGGGACGTGAATGGTTTGTTGTGGGGGCAAATTATCAATCGAGACATGGGTTGGTTTATTAACTATGTGATTCGATTAATTGGGTTTGATAAACCAAAAGGGCTACGTTGCACAAAACCAAACTTAATTATGTAGGGCTGATTTTAGTGAAATGGATTGATGGAGTGTTGGTTTGGTTTATTATTAAAATACTTTGGTATGATTAATTAATTAGATGGGTTTAGTTAATTATTAAACCAATTCTAATTAATTTAATGGACAATACTAAAGTTAGAACTTGGTTTGGTTATTAGATTAAATTATAATTATTGATTATAGTTTAATTTTTCACTGGTTAATCTAAATAGATGCAGACTGATATTGGTTGTTGAATTGGATTCCCGCATTCGCTAGCTCACCAGTGAATTCAGAACTAATTTGCTAAGGTAAAGAAAAGGTTGTGCTTTTTCGTATATAAATATATTTAGATAATTACTTAGTTTAATGTTAACCCATGTTTTTGTTTGTTGAGTATATATATATATATATTTATATATTAAAAAAATGAAAATATTTTTATATAAAGATATTAATTTTATAATTTTATATAAATATGAAAATATATATATATTAAATAATATTAATTTTATATAAAGATATTAATTTTATAATTTTATATAAATATGAAAATATATATATATTAAATAATATTAATTTTATATAAAGATATTAATATATTTCGTATGAACGTATGAAAATAAATGATAAACATGATTGAGATAGATATTAAAGATGAATAGTTTTCTGCGTGTTGTGTGGTTTTGTGAAGTATGTTATCGTGTGGTAAATTAATGGTTGTGTGAGAAAATGCGGATGAGACGCGGAGATGTCTGCAAGGAGAAATTCTTGTAGTTATGTGATGGCCTATGGATGTGGATTTGGGTAGGTCAGGATGGCTGACGAGCCGGCGTGTGAAAAGTGAGGGAAGAAGTGCTTAGGCACGAGGGATCAGTTACGCATGGGTGAATAATGTAGGAGGAAATGATAAGGCACAACGGATATGTTATGCACGAGGGATAGCGTGTATTGACACGTGGAATCCGGACCGTGTTAGGGCGGTTATGAGACGTAGTCTGATTTGTGTGAAGTGTGTGTGTCGTTGATACCTTGTTGCCTGCTTGTCTTAGATTTATACTTTGTGATTGTGTAGGTGTGTTTATGTATGGAGAATTCGTGAGCCCAAAGGCTTACGCTCATTGAGTATTCTTCGATTTCTCACTCATCGCTTCCCCTTTGCAGGTAATCTTGAAGACTATTTGTTATAGTTGTCAGTTGATTTCGGTTCAAGAGCTCTTGTTTTGTTATTCTTATCGTTTAGAATTATTTGAATACTTATACGTTTCTTTTTAAAAGATTAAAAGAAGTTTAAGTTGGTTTCATGGAAGGTTTGGGTTATTTTCGGTTTAGTATGAAATTGCTTGATGTATAAGTTAACTGAAATGCCGTGTTGTCGAAGTAAATTTTGGGTGTTACAATTTGGTATCATAGCTCTATATTATGACAAACCAGTTCTAAGCCTGGAGACAGTCCTGAGGAGGGAAATTGATTATCTTGTTTTTATGTTCATATGCCGCTGAAAGCAAGGCGTGGAGGACGTGTCGAAGCTGCTGCATAGCTAAGAGCGAGGGCTGAGAGCACAGCGTCCTTTAGTGATAGTGTGCATGATGAGCACTTGGAGCCAGTGTGGGCTAATTAAACTTAGGCAGGAGGAGTACCTGTCAATATTCCTGCAGCTGAACTGGCTATGTTCAAGGAATTTTGGAGGTTCCGAGAATACTTGAGGAGAGAACCAGTTGCGGAAGAGGCATCAGAGGTGATTGCACCACATCAAGATGTGCCAATGAGGCAATCCCGCCTCAGCATCCTCCACTGCCTCCGCCACCACCTATGCAAGTCCACCTGTAAAGACCATCGTATTAGGAGGCTATGAGGACCTTGAAGGACATGGGCATGGAGTCCTTTGGTGGAAAATCCAACTCGACCACTGCTGACAATTAGAGGAAAAGTTTGGAGAGGAATTTAGAGAAGGACTTGGCGGTGCAATACCTGAAAGATGAAGCATTGGTTTGGTTGGAGAAAGTGGTAGATCAGGTGCATGGACAGTATATGTTGACTTGGGAGGACTTTAAGGCAGAATTCTCTAGGAAATCTTTTCCCAGGGAGGCTATGGATCAGATGGAGAATGAATTCGTGTATCTTCGCTAAGGAAATAAGACTGTGAGGGAGAACGGGGAGGAGTTTGACCTTTTGATTAGGTTAATTAATGGTCTATTTCTTATTATGATAGTTGGTGAATTTTAATTAGAAATGTTTGGAACCATGTTGCGAAGGAAACGCGTTAACTAAGATTGTGTGATAGGTTCGCTGTCATAGATGACGATGAGCTGATTAGGAGGTTTTTGAGGGGCTTAAGAATTGAGCTTAAGAATCGTTGTGAGATGTACGATTACAGTAGCATGATTGTGTTGATGGAAAAAACTATTGCGTTGGAGGTTGGGATGGAACAGAAGATGAGTGTGAACAAGGCAAAACTTGCAAAAAGCTGCAAAGGAGACGAGCTCTCACAAGAGGACTTGGGATAAAACCAATGTGAGGACTCCGCCAACTTGTTACAAGTGCAATCAGTCGGGTCATATTTCGAGGGATTGTCATCGATTTATGACCACTGTGAATTGTTACGAGTGTAGATAACCAGAACACATTGCAAGGTTTTGCACACAGAAGATGGGGAAGCACCATGTTGGAAGGCAACATCGTCCTAGAAAGCCTTTGTCGCCACCTCTGCAACGTCAGAATGCTGGACACCATGTGATGATGGCTGAAGAGCATGAGGAAGATGAACCGATTTCTGATACGTAAATGTTCTCTAATCAATAAATTTTGTGCTTAAGTGAATTCTAGACCTTTGCTTGCGTGTGTGAATTGTTGCTTAGAAATAGTATAACGGTGTAGGTTCGGTTTTAGTGGGAGGGTGGACAACTTACACACTGTTTGGTATCGGTGCTACACTTCGCTGTATAAGGCCGGAAGTGGCTAAGAGTTGGACTTTTGATGGCAAATTTGTTCTGAAAGCCAAGAAGATTGGGACATTTTGAAAAGAACGAATGGGATCTACTAGAGTTCACCTAGGTGTGCCTACATGATAAATGGGGAAGAATTACTTGGTAACCTTACAAAAATGGAGGTTAATCATTACGACGTGATTCTTGGAATGAAATGGTTGAAGAAACATCGAGCTGTTTTGGATTGCCACCGAGCTCGTGTTCATTTTGCCAAGCTAGAAAGGAATTTTGTATTTCAAGATGTAAAAAAGGGTGAAGGATTTTCTATCATATCCATGTTGCAAGCAGAGGAGCTAATAGAGAAAGGTAATGATGTTTTCCTCGCCATTATTTCTGTTGTGAAGGATGAAATGGAATTGGGAGTCAAAGATATTCCAATAGCAGCTGAGTATGCAGATGTGTTTGAGTCCTTAAAAGAACCACCACCGAGTAGAGGAGACACTTTCACTATAGAGTTGGAGCCAGGGACGACACCAGTTGCACAAGCACTTTACCGTTTGGCACCTGCAGAAATGGCAGAATTGAAGAGTCAATTAGAGAATCTTTGAGATAAAGGGTTTATCCGGCCGAGTAGTTCGTCGTGGGAAGCACCAGTCCTATTTTTGAAAAAAGAAGGATGGGAGTATCCGTTGCCACGCATTGATGAGTTACTAGATCAGTTGCAAGGAGCTTTGTGGTTTTCAAATATCGATTTGGTATCAAAGTACCACCAGATATCTATTGCAGAGGAGGATATACGGAAAACCACTTTTCAGACTAGGTATGGACACTACGAGTTTGTAGTAATGTCGTTCAGGTTAACCAATGTGCCAGCTGCGTTCACGAAACTAATGAATAATATTTTCCGAGAATACTTGGATAAGTGTGTCATAGTATTCATCGATGACATTCTGATTTACTCAAATAGCGAGGAAGAACATGAGGAACACCTACGGATGGTGTTTGATAAATTGCGGGTACATGAGTTATATGCCAAATTGAGTAAGTGTAGTTTTTGGCAGAGAAGGATTAGATTTAAAGGTCATGTTGTCTCCGAAGCGGGAGTATCAATGGATCCATAGAAGTTATATTCGATAACCAGTTAGCCAATTCCTAAGAGCGCTAATGAGGTCTGTAGTTTTCTTGGATTGGCAGGTTACTATCAGAAGTTTGTTGAAGAATTTGCTAGTATAGCTAAACCGATGACACGGATGAAGTTTGAGTGGGCAGAGAAGTGTGAGGATAGTTTCCAAGCTTTGAAAAGCCATTTGGCGGAAACTCCAGTATTAGTACTACCCAAGAAAGGATTACCATATGTGGTGTATACAGATGCATCAGGATCTGGATTAGGATGTGTGTTGATGCAAGATAAGAAGGTCATTGCTTATGCATCAAGACAACTGAGACCGCATGAGATTAACTACCCTACTCATGACTTGGAGTTAGCAGCATTGTATTCGCTTTAAAGATCACACGAGCATACTTGTATGGAGAAAATGTTCAAGTATTTACATATAATAAGAGCATGGAATACATATTCACACAGTCAGACCTTAACCTCAGGCAGAGGAGATAGGTGGAGTTGTTAGCATATTATGATTTAGACATTGCTTACCACCCGAGAAAAGCTAATTTGGTAGCTGACGCCTTGAGAAGGCGTATGAATGATGTCTCAAGAGCAAAAGAGATACGTGAGCTAGCAGGTATCTTGTGTAGTTTGAATATCTGTGCAACCTCAGTGGGAGAGGATGTTTGTTGGATTAGAAGCTCTGAATTAGGCGAATTTACTTTGGAGAATCCGTGAAGCACAAAAACTTGATGCTGATTTGAAGAAAAAGTTTGACAACAATGTGGAGGGATTTCACAGTGCGGAGAAATCTTAGCACATGCTCAAAATTCGCGATTTTCAGTTCACTTAGGAACCACTAAGATGTACCATGACTTGAAACGGTAGTACAGCTGGGATTTATGAAGTGTTATGTTGTTGTTTGGGTATCGAAATGTTAGACATGTCGGCAAGTATAAGCGGAACATCGCGTTCCGAGTGGTGTACTTCAGAATTTGCCTTTACCTGAGTGAAAATGGGATATGTTAACAATGGATTTTCTCACCGCGCTGCGTACGACCACTGGCGGTAAGAATGTCATATGGGTGATCGTGGACCAACTCACCAAGATTGCTCATTTCTTACTCATCAAGAAAACAGACAGTGCAAATGTCTTAGCTCAGTTGTTTCTGAACGACATTATTATAAAGCATGGAGTGCCAGTAAGCATTTTTTCAGATCGGGATGCAAAATTTGCATCTATATTCTTGCAGGCTTTTTAGAAGACATTGGGGACAAAGGTACGCCTTAGCACAACGTATCATCCCCAGACGGATGGACAGTTTGAGAGGACCTTTCAGACGTTAGAAGACATGTTGAGAGCATGTGTACTTGACTGGAAAGGAAACTGACTTAAATACCTATCATTGGTAGAATTTGCTTATAATAATAGTTATCACTCCAGCATAAGGATGCCACCGTATCAGGCTCGGTACGGTAGGCCATGGTGCATCCACTCTGTTGGACCGTAGTAGGGGAGCGTAAGGACTTGGAGCCAAAAATGGTTAAAGAAACCATAGAGAAAGTGGAATTGCTTCGAGAAAGGCTGAAAGAAGCCTATGACATACAAAAGAGTTACGCAGACAAACACCGGAATGATTTGGAATTTGCTGTTGGTGATGCAATATACCTAAAAATGAGGAGTTTTAGATGGGCAGATAAAAACTGGAAGTTGAAAAATCTTAAGCCAATATATATAGGACCATATATCATTATTGAGAAGATCGGTGCTGTAACTTATCGTTTGGCTTTACCTCAGGAGCTATGTAGCTTCCATGATGTTTTTCACGTGTCAGTTTTGTGGAAAGTTGTTAGAGAACCGGAGATGGTTTTGCCAAGCCCGCCAACCTATTTAAATCGGAATTTGACTATATTGGGTACACCCGTAGAAATTTCGCACTGTTAGAAAGCAGAAATCCAAAGAAAAACAACTAAGTCTGTCAGAAGAACAAATGTAGATATACTACCATGATCTCTTTATGGACCAAAGTGATAAACTTATGGACCAAAGTGATAAACAGGGTTACGGATTGAATTCGGAGACAAATTATTTTATAGTGGGGAAGAATTGTAGCAATCCGGTTTCAAACCATGAGGCCCAACTTGAGCCTATTAACGAGACAAACGAAACCCTATCTCTGCGATCTCTGTGTGTGTAAAAAATAGGACACCAACCTTAAGTCAACACCTAGAAACTCTTCGCCGTCAACTACCCACCGCCCAAGCCAACAAAGAGCCTTCCCGTGCTCTGTCACCGCCGCCGTGTCATAGGTCTTCACCAGAAAGGTAACGATGCACTCGTTTGAGTTATGCTTTCACCTTGGTTGATGAATCTAACCACCACGTCTTGAAACGTTGTAGATCCGCCTCACCGAGACCTTTGCCTCTGTCGATCTAACCGTCAAGTGGAACCCTTGAAGAAGATCACCGTAAAAGGTAATGGCGAAGCTTTGTCTACCATTGTTGTTGTAGTTGTGTGATTTGATAATTGAACCAAGAACCTAAACCCACTAAACCGAGAATCCTAAGCTGGTTAATAAGATCCTGTAACTCCATTTATTTCGTGGGATGTTGTGAACGAGAAGTGGATATGAAGTTGGGTTGGTGATTGACTCGGATTGTAAATTGTGGCCACTTGAAGTTGGTATTATTAAATCATTTGGGGTGGGCTGCCTTAATTGTTAAAACAGCTTTACTCAAAAGAGGCACATGAATGGTTTGTTGTGGGGGCAAATTATCAATCGAGACTTCGGTTGGTTTATTAATTATGTGATTCGATTAATTGGGTTTGATAAACCAAAAGGGCCACGTTGCACAAAAGCAAACTTAATTATATAGGCCTGATTTTAGTGAAATGGATCGATGGAGTGTTGGTTTAGTTTATTATTAAAATGCTTTGGTATTATTAATTAATTAGATGGGTTTAGTTAATTATTAAACCAATCCTAACTAATTTAACGGAGAATACTAAAGTTAGAATTCGGTTTGGTTATTAGATTAAATTGTAATTATTTATTATAATTTAATCTTTGACCAGTTAATCTAAACCGATGCATATTGAGATTGGTTGTTGAATCGGATTCCCGCATTCGCTAATTCACCCGTGAATTTAGAACCAATTTGCTAAGGTGAGGACAATGCTGTGCTTTTTTCGTCTATAAATATATTTAGATAATTATTTAAGTTAAGGTTAAAGCAAGTATTTTGTTTGTTTAGTGTATATGTATATATAAATAATATTATTTTTATATAAATATATTTTGTTTGAACGTGGAAAAATAAATGATAAACATAAAGACATTTAAAATGAATAGTTTTCTGCGTGTTACGTGCTTTTGTGAAGCATGTTATTGTGTGGTAAAATAATAGTTGTGTGAGTAAATTCGGATGAGCTGCAAAGATGTCTGCAAGAAGAAATCGTTGTAGTTGTGTGATGGCCTATGGACGTGGATTCGGGTGGGTCAGGGTGGCTTACGAGCGACATGTGAAAAGTGCGGCAAAAAGTGCTTAGGCGTGAGGGATTTGTTACGTACGGGTAAATGGTGCAGGATGAAGTATTAAGGCACGAGGGATCTGTTATGCACGAAGGATAGCCTGTGTTGACACATGAAATTCGGGCCGTGTTAGGGAGGTTATGGGACGTAGTCCCATTTTTGTAATGTATGTGTGTCGTTGACACGTGCTGGCCTGCTTGTCGTAGATATAGGCTTTGTGATTGTCTAGAAATGTGTTTATGTATAGAGAATTTGTGAGCCCAAAGGCTTACCCTCGGTAGTAATCTTTGATTACTTATCCCTCTCTTCCCCTTTGCAAGTAATCTTGAGGACTAGTTGCTGGAGTTGTAAGTTGGTGTCAGTTCAAAAGCGCTTATTTTGTTATTCTTATCGTTTAGCATTATTTGAATACTTATACGTTTCTTTTTAAAAGATTAAAAGAAGTTTAAGTTGGTTTATTGGCAGCTATTGGTTATTTCCAGTTTAGATTGAAATTGCTTGATGTCAAAGTTAACTGACATGTCGTGTTGTCGAAGTAAATTTTAGGTGTTACACCTTGTCGTCGACTGACCTTTGGATCCGCCTCTCGTTCAAGATGGCATGATTCGAGCGTTTCAAATTAGTCAAAAGATCTTATCTCAGATCAGGTTTCTGATTCATCGTGTCTTTGTATTTTCCTTTGTCCAATGTATCCAGAAAGCTTCTGAAGTCATCGCATTTCTCCTCGCCGTCAATGTCGATCCCAATGCCATGTCTTCCAAACACTCCCCTTCCTTTGATAAATCTAAGCTCAAGATTAGATCTGTCCATAATATTAAACTCAGATTACCAAAAATTCGCCGTTTTGTAGAATTTTTTTGCAAAAATACAAAAAGAACTGGTCATACCTATATAAGTAAAAGTTTGAAAAGAAGACTTTAAAAGTAGACTTCACGAGTAGAATTCACCTAGAGACTTAGTATTCATAAAGAACACCCAATTAGAGACTTCTCCAAGAGACTTCCAGCACAAACTTACTCTATAGGAAGTGGTATAATTCATCTGCATACCATATTTATTCTTTATTGCAGATCTAATCATCTTCGGCGTTACTCTATCGATTAATCCCCATTTGGTAGACTTCGCGTGTGAAGTCTATAAGATTTTGTTATCGTAGACTTCTTTGTAGATGTCTGAAATTCAAATAAATCCAAAATTTTTAAAATTTTCGCAAAAAATTTGGAAAAATTGGAAAAATTTAAAAAATAATAGACTTCGCTAGGGAAGTCTGCGACTGTTAATGGTCTTCCAGAACACAATCAACCTTACATTCTTTAATTTTATGAAAGTTTCTGTAAATTTTAATTTATAAAGTTTATATTTGGATAATTTTATGTTCTTTAGAAGAAATTGCATTGAAATTATTTTTTATTATTTCCCTAATTTAAATATATGGTTTAGTTACGGTTCAGACTTCGACCATGAAGTCTGGAACCGTAATTAACTGTGAAATTTTAATAAAAAATGATAAAAAAATATTTCGATTAAAATTTTTGAAAGATAAATTATTTTAAATCAAATCGAATAGGTTTAAAAATAAAATTTCATAAAACTAAGCCATTTGATGTAAACCATGTGAGGCATATAGGTTAGAGGTTGCCAATGGGTAAGAATCCATGCATATATCTTTAGGGTTAGACTTAGTTTTATATGTTTTTGATATAAAATGGCGATTCTTCGTATAGTTGTTAGATTTTGAATATATTATACTACTTTGATGTCAAATGTTAGAATTTGTTAACAAAAAGTAAAAAAAACATTCAAATTTTTGAGTTTAGGGCTTACAGACTTCTCGAGTCTCGGGTGAAGTCTCACAATAGACTTCGCGTGTGAAGGTTGTAAGATTTTGTTATCGTAGACTTCTTTGTAGAAGTCTGAAATTCGAATAAATCCAAAACAAAGTTTAAAATAATTGAAACTTATGTTCTTAAATAGAGATTTAGATAGATAAATTCTCTATCTAGGGACAATTGCCCTGTATCTTGCAGATATCATATCAAACATCAAGAATTCGTCTCTCAAATCTTGAACCTCTTCCATCGTTGGGTTGAAAAAAATGTCCGATAAGCCTTCTTCAGTTTCTAGCCAAGTGTCATCTCACTACATGTGAGAATTAGATTAGTATTGTCGAGATCAATTACGATATGTTAAACTGTAGTGAATAACACACTTATGCACTAACGGATTGATCCTCCATAATTAAAGCACCAAGATCACCGCTCCACCCCTCCTAGTCCTAAAGCCATTCCAGAAGTTATAAGCTTGTTCGCCGGTTGCCACACACTTTAACATATTGTCCCTATTATGATTAATAAAAGGTAGTTGTAAATTACAATAATGTGAGTTTTGTCATGGTGTTATTATTGTTTGGTTTAAACTTACATGGCATCTTTGATGTGAAACACACTCTTTGTATGTGCATGGCCATGTGGACTCTCTTGAAAGGGGCATGTGTTGCAGAGCATACCCATAGTATTTACATCATATATAAGTGTTCTCCTTCAGTTAAATAAAGTTACATGCATATAAATTATGGTTTAACAAATTTGCATGCATACCTATAGCAACGTTTGTTTTGGTTTTGATGTCACGGATTTGTGTCAAACTTAAAAAATCCAAGTAGTGCTTGTCGTTCAAAGGATCGATTATTATGATTCCAGTCTTTGTAGACAGAATTGTAAGTACGAAGCGAAAGTTTGTTCCACGGAACGCTGCGTCCTGAACATCTAGTTATAGACTTCTACGGGAGACTTCAAGTACAGACTTTTACTGGAGATTTCGTATGCGTCATGAACTCCTAGTTAAAGACTTCTGTGGGAGACTTCAAGAGCAGACTTCTATTTTCCCTCAACCTTGAAACTCTTCGTAACATAAAAAAAACAGAGTCCCCTTAAAAACAGAGTCCCCTCAAAAACAGAGTTCCCTCAAAAACATAGTCCCCTCAAAATATATTACTTCATGGAATCACAAACAAAGATTTTAACTTACACAATTATCACGAGTATGTCCAGATTGCATGCATTTTGAAAAAATATATTGATTGTGAGCCTTAAAAGGTTTTGGAATAGTCTTTATTAAGATTTCAAGCCACGTTTGCCACCTTGACTTCTTCTGCCTTCCAGGAGGACGCCGAATGAGTGGAGGGAAAACTTTAACAAACTCGGGCTCTTTGATATCGATGGTTTTGGGGAAAATGCTGCTTGCATATGTCAAATACAAATATTCCTTTGTGTATGACGGGCATACGAGGGCGGCAACATCCATTTTAAGCTCAGGAGCAGCAACAATAGCATGCGAGCAAGGTATTTTCTCAACATCATACACTCCACATCCACATGTTCGATGTTGGAAATCAACGATACAATCTCTATGTCTTCCCGTCACGTGAAATCACCAACTGTCTATGCATTCGACAGTCATCTGGTCAGCATAATGCTGACGAATAGTAAGCAAATATTCAACTCCCTTGCTATGTTTTGTTATGAGACTCATAGCGTCTTCTCGCCTTTTAAAAAACCATCTTCCTAGCTTCTCTCGTATGAATTCCAAAAGAAAGGGTATGGGAAATCCTCGAGCTGGCTTAAGTGCGGAGTTTATCGATTCAGCAATGTTGCTCGTTTGTATGTTGTATCGTTCTCCTGGAAAGTGAACGCGGGCCTATAGTTTCACATCTGCGTTCTCCAAGTAAGCTGCAAGCTCGGACTTCGTCTCACGTAAGGCATC
>SMJT01000033.1:182069-382987 GCA_004349715.1 Crucihimalaya himalaica | reverse complement strand
ATTTTTGAAAGATAAATTATTTTAAATCAAATCGAATAGGTTTAAAAATAAAATTTCATAAAACTAAGCCATTTGATGTAAACCATGTGAGGCATATAGGTTAGAGGTTGCCAATGGGTAAGAATCCATGCATATATCTTTAGGGTTAGACTTAGTTTTATATGTTTTTGATATAAAATGGCGATTCTTCGTATAGTTGTTAGATTTTGAATATATTATACTACTTTGATGTCAAATGTTAGAATTTGTTAACAAAAAGTAAAAAAAACATTCAAATTTTTGAGTTTAGGGCTTACAGACTTCTCGAGTCTCGGGTGAAGTCTCACAATAGACTTCGCGTGTGAAGGTTGTAAGATTTTGTTATCGTAGACTTCTTTGTAGAAGTCTGAAATTCGAATAAATCCAAAACAAAGTTTAAAATAATTGAAACTTATGTTCTTAAATAGAGATTTAGATAGATAAATTCTCTATCTAGGGACAATTGCCCTGTATCTTGCAGATATCATATCAAACATCAAGAATTCGTCTCTCAAATCTTGAACCTCTTCCATCGTTGGGTTGAAAAAAATGTCCGATAAGCCTTCTTCAGTTTCTAGCCAAGTGTCATCTCACTACATGTGAGAATTAGATTAGTATTGTCGAGATCAATTACGATATGTTAAACTGTAGTGAATAACACACTTATGCACTAACGGATTGATCCTCCATAATTAAAGCACCAAGATCACCGCTCCACCCCTCCTAGTCCTAAAGCCATTCCAGAAGTTATAAGCTTGTTCGCCGGTTGCCACACACTTTAACATATTGTCCCTATTATGATTAATAAAAGGTAGTTGTAAATTACAATAATGTGAGTTTTGTCATGGTGTTATTATTGTTTGGTTTAAACTTACATGGCATCTTTGATGTGAAACACACTCTTTGTATGTGCATGGCCATGTGGACTCTCTTGAAAGGGGCATGTGTTGCAGAGCATACCCATAGTATTTACATCATATATAAGTGTTCTCCTTCAGTTAAATAAAGTTACATGCATATAAATTATGGTTTAACAAATTTGCATGCATACCTATAGCAACGTTTGTTTTGGTTTTGATGTCACGGATTTGTGTCAAACTTAAAAAATCCAAGTAGTGCTTGTCGTTCAAAGGATCGATTCTTATGATTCCAGTCTTTGTAGACAGAATTGTAAGTACGAAGCGAAAGTTTGTTCCACGGAACGCTGCGTCCTGAACATCTAGTTATAGACTTCTACGGGAGACTTCAAGTACAGACTTTTACTGGAGATTTCGTATGCGTCATGAACTCCTAGTTAAAGACTTCTGTGGGAGACTTCAAGAGCAGACTTCTATTTTCCCTCAACCTTGAAACTCTTCGTAACATAAAAAAAACAGAGTCCCCTTAAAAACAGAGTCCCCTCAAAAACAGAGTTCCCTCAAAAACATAGTCCCCTCAAAATATATTACTTCATGGAATCACAAACAAAGATTTTAACTTACACAGTTATCCCGAGTATGTCCAGATTGCCTGCATTTTGAACAACTATATTGCTTGTGAGCCTTCCGTGGTTTTGGCGTAGTCTTTCTTACGATTTCAAGCCACGTTTGCCACCTTGACTTCTTCTGCCTTCCAGGAGGACGCCGAATGAGTGGAGGGAAAACTTTAACAAACTCGGGCTCTTTGATATCGATGGTTTTGGGGAAAATGCTGCTTGCATATGTCAAATACAAATATTCCTTTGTGTATGACGGGCATACGAGGGCGGCAACATCCATTTTAAGCTCAGGAGCAGCAACAATAGCATGCGAGCAAGGTATTTTCTCAACATCATACACTCCACATCCACATGTTCGATGTTGGAAATCAACGATACAATCTCTATGTCTTCCCGTCACGTGAAATCACCAACTGTCTATGCATTCGACAGTCATCTGGTCAGCATAATGCTGACGAATAGTAAGCAAATATTCAACTCCCTTGCTATGTTTTGTTATGAGACTCATAGCGTCTTCTCGCCTTTTAAAAAACCATCTTCCTAGCTTCTCTCGTATGAATTCCAAAAGAAAGGGTATGGGAAATCCTCGAGCTGGCTTAAGTGCGGAGTTTATCGATTCAGCAATGTTGCTCGTTTGTATGTTGTATCGTTCTCCTGGAAAGTGAACGCGGGCCTATAGTTTCACATCTGCGTTCTCCAAGTAAGCTGCAAGCTCGGACTTCGTCTCACGTAAGGCATCCATGTATCTGTTAAAATCATAATGCGTATATGCATACGCAGCCCCTCTCACCAAGTACATAAGATGGTTTTCCTTGTACTTCATGATTATGTTATTCTGTAGGTGATAATAACATATCCCTCTTGTTGCCCATGGCATAACAGTTTCAATGGCATTCTTAATCAAGGTGTGCCTGTCGGACACTATGACCAAAGGAAATTGATCGGATAAACATCCACTCAACTTGGTGAAAAAACATTGCAATGATTCATCATTTTCAGAGTCTACAAGGGAATATTTAGAATTTCCCATCCTGGTAGATGACACCCATCCACTACCATAACTCTTCTCAGGAACTGAAAACCGGTAATAGAGGCTCCAAGAGTCATAAACAGATATTTGAATATGTTTTGATCATCAACCACAAGATCAGTGACGGTTCCGGGGTTGGCTAGCCCGATGCGATAGAGATAAGACGACAGCTGCTCATATCTGAAACGACCACACATTTTTTTTTTTTTTTTTAAACATTTAATCACATTAATATTAATTCCCATAAATCAATATTAATTCAAACCACACAATTCAAACCAACAATTTAACCCAGCAACGGAAACCAACAATTCAAGTCTAGCAATCCTAACCAATTGCAATACGAAAATAAAACACAACAACCGAACCCTAAATCATCCTCCTCTCCTCGCCCTGATTCCACGATCACACTTTATCCTTACCTGCATCACACACACACAAGAGATGCGCAAGTATTATCAAAAATACTTAGTGAAGCGATCCTACCATCTACGAGCTATACACACAAGCAAGTAAGATCACAATACCACAGAGAACCGAACATGGATTCATCACAATCCATCCTACACAACACAACAGGCAGTCACACAATCCAATCGCTTAGATAAGCTCATGGTCACGCACTCACCTCGATAACACAACGGAAAATCGGCCAAGGTAAACTCCACACACACTCAGGAGGACCTTACACACGAACTCAAAGCAGCTAAGAACAACCTACAGCCAACCACAACAATAAACACCCAAATTACCAAAACTGGGCAAAACTGGGCAAAATCCAGAAACGTCCGCCGGAAAGATCAAACCATAACTTTAGATCTAACCGTCCACTTTCAAAACCAATCAGTGGAATTAAACTCCTATGAGTCCTAAAACTACTCACCAAATTTCGTGAGGATCCAACCACAGACACGGCGGCGATCTAACCCCGAGTCTCCGCTGGTCCTGGCCCTTCGACGGAAACAGAACAGCCCCTACGAAAATCGTGAATAACTTTCCAGACTATAAACCCAAATCCATTTCCGCAAAGGGCTACAACTAGATTAAAAGGTTAAATAAAACTCCACCAAATATCGTTAACTTTGGACACGATTTGATCGGTCGAAAAACCTTTTTTCTCCTTAGGAACTCTGCTGCTGAATCCGAGTCCACACCCAAGGGACTTGTCCTTCTTTCCTCTCAGGTTTGAGCTCTACTCTCTTCTCCCTCTATCTCTCCCAGCACGAAAATTGGCTGCCAAGAGAGATGAAAGTCGAGTTTTTAAAGGAGTTAGATAGGGTTGACCAGCGAAACCCCACCACTTCGCAAAACTCACCAACCCCACTAGCCAGGAAAATCGATTCATCAAAATCGACCATGGCCCGATTTTTGCTCCAGAAATCGACCAGAAAATCGACCAATGGCCCGTTTTTTGCTCCAGAAATCGATCCATGAAAATCGACCTTGGCCGCGATTTTGCCATCTTTTCAGAGATTTTTCAACCCAAAAACGCCGAACGAGTCCACCAGATCGATTTCCAAACCGACTTCTGGCCACAAAATCGGTTCCAAAACCGATTTCAGACCTATTTTTCCAAAGAATCGGTTCAGGACCGCTCTTTCTTTCCTTAGAGTCAGTGGTCCCCTCACCACCATGATCCCGAAGCCGTAACAGATAACATCCGACTTTTCCGGATCTACCGAGCCGTTACAATTCTCCCCCACTAACATAGCATTCGTCCTCGAGAATCTCGACACACAAGTCGTCCACCAAGCGGACCGCACCAAAACATATTTCAACCGATTGATCACACTCGTGGCCAACATGCGCCACACTAACAACACGAGCTGTAGTCCGAGACACAATCAACCTACACAACTCCCGGTCCACACGGTCAAGAGGAAGAGGACCGCATCTAGTCAATCCCCAATCTAAAAACCCGAGGTCTACATTCGATCTCTGCACTTTATTACTACGTCATAGACTCATTGCTCTCGACTCTGTACACCGCCACTCGCGCATTCTTAGGAACACATCCTTCGAGCTATGGCCAAACACATGGCTACTACACCACTCTCAGGAACGCATCCCTCCCGAGCTCTGGCCAAAACACATGGCACTCACACTCTCAGGAGCGCATCCCTCGAGCTCTGGACCAAACACATGGCACTCACACTCTCAGAACGCATTCCCTCGAGCTCTTGGCCAAAACATGGCACTCACACTCTACAGGAACGCATCCCTCGAGCTCTGGCCAAACACATGGCACTCACACTCTTCATGACACGGCTATCCTCGAGCTCATGGCAAACACATGTACGAGTTGATCAGGCGACACTGTCCTAAGAGTCCTCAATTATATACGTCTATAAGTAACTACCGACCGAAACTACTCTCGTCGGCCTCGCGATACAACATCACCAATTGCATTACTTACGCACATATTCCCACCCGGAATATCCCAAAACATGACCGTACACAAGTCAACACTTTAACAAGAAATACTCATCTTATTAAACTCAAAATGTATAATCGTTGCAACCTCGAAACGAAGTACATAATGAAATAAACACAACACAAAAGCTCAACAAGGAACTGGACAGCCAACAGATGAAAGCTTCAAGCCTCAGCTTGCTTCTCGAACCACTTCTTGAACTTAGCGTTTCAATCCTCGCTCTGGTTCGCAAAGTCTCCTCCTCAACACCGTCACAGTCCTACAAGACTTCTGATCATACGGAAAACCTTCTTCGCGGCGATCCTGCTTGAACCTTTCTCTCGAGAACCCTCACTGGCCTACGCTCTAACGGTGATGCTAGGCTGAAGATCTGACGGAATCTTAGCCAACACCTCATCATCCTTAGCAAGCACTTCTTCAGCATACGACACATGGAAGACCTTGTGGAATGCCTGCATAATCTCAGGTAACTCCAACCTGTAAGCCACCTCCCCGAACTCGTTCAACAATCCTGAACCGGACCCATATTACCTCGGACTCAGCTTAGTCGCCGGTAATGGATCTATTGGGACACCCTCAACAATGCCATCTTGAGATACAGTCTATCTCCCACCGTGAAAACACAAGCTCTTTTCTCTTCTCTTATCTGGCATAACTCTTTTGCCGATCCTGAGCTCTTTCATGTTCAGCTGCAAAAACCCGGAATCTTCTCCGTAGTTTCCTGAACAAACCCGCTCCCAAAGTGCTTCTCTCCCCCACTTGCGGTCCAACACAACGGTGTTACGACATGGCCTCCCATACAGGGCCTGCATATGGAGCCATCCCAATACTCGCCTGGTAGCTGTTGTTATAACGAAAACTCCACCAAGCTCAAGTGATCCACCCAATGACCACCCCTCCCAGTACACACATCCTCAGCAAATCTCAAGAGTCTGGATGGTCCTCTCAGACTGCCCATCCGTCTGAGGATGATAAGCCGTGCTCATATGCACCTTAGTGCCCATCTCACGCCTGGAACGCTCTCCAGAAGTCCGAAGTGAACTTAGGATCCCGATCTGACACATGCTGCTCACGCGGTACTCCATAAAGTCTCACTATCTCCTGCACATATTTCCTAGCCAAAACCGCAACTTCCATCAGTTTTCTTATGGCCAGAAAACGTGCAGACTTGGTCAATCGATTCTAACAATGACCAAATAGCATCCTTGGTCCCCCGCGAAACTGGCAAACCAACACGAAATCCAATCGTGATAATATCCACTTCCACTCTGGAATGGGTAAAACCTCCGCAACAAACCGCCTCGGAACCTAATGCTTGTCCTTCACTAACTGGCACACGTCAACACGCTACGACCCAGTTAGGCCCACATCCTTCTTCATCCCGACCCAGTGATAATGACCGTTTTCAGGTCCGGTACATCTTAGTCGCTCCCGGATGAATAGAGAACATACTCGCATGAGCCTTCAACTCAGAATCTCTGCCCTCAACTCCTCGTCTATGGGTACCACATACCCTACCATGAACGAGGATAGTCCCATTAGAGAACCCTGATACTTTTTTCAGCTTTGGAACCCTTAATCAACTCAGCATCCCTCTTCCTGAGCCAACCGATATCCTGCTCAGAAGGTCTGCTTGATTAGCCGCTTCCAAACCCCAACGGTTCCTGTGATATAACACATAACCTCGAATGCACCTTGAGCTCACCAACCAACGAACTTCATGTCCTGCTTCCGGAGTCGAAAGTCGCGACGCTTGCGACTCAAAGCATCCGCAACCAGTTTAGCTTTACCAGGTGGTAAGACTATCTCCAATCATAATCCGCCACGAACTTCCATCCAGCGCCTCTGCCTCAGATTCAACTCTGGCTGGGTGTAGTTCAGGCTCTTATGATCCAACACTCATACCTCATCATGATCTCCAAATCTTCAGGGCGAACACAATCTGCAGCCATCTCAAGATCATCGGTGGGGTAATGCTCTCCTCTGCTCTTCCTCAACTGCTGGCGAAGCATAAGCAAAGCCTTTCCCTGCTGCATCAACACACATCCGAGACCCACTCTCGAAGCATCCGTGTACACCACGTATGGCTCGGCCCGGCTCTGGCAACGCCAAGACTGGTGCACACGTCAACATTGCCTTTAGGTTTGGCGAAACCTGTCTCACACTCTGGAGACACACAAAGGGACATCCTTCCCCGTCAGCTTCGTCATCGGCTGAGCCATACTCGGCGAAACCCTTAACGAACTTCCGATAATAACCCGCACCAACCCAAGAAAACTCCTGATCTCGGTGCATTCCTCGGCCTCGGGCCATTCTCGGATAGCCTGCATACTTCTCTGGATCAACTGAAACTCCCTTGGTACAATCATGACCCAGAAATCCGATCTCCCGCTGCAGAAACTGCGACTTGCTCAACTTAGCAATACAAATTTCTGTTCCCTCAGCTTCTCCAAAACTGTTCTAGAATGAACCTCATGCTCCTTCAGGACTCTTCGAGTACACCAGAATGTCATCTATAAAGATGATCACGAAACTCGTCAGATACTCCGTGGAACACGCACTATCTAACCTCATGAATGCTGCTGGGTGCATTTGTCAATCCGAACGGCATCACTGACAACTCATAATGTCGTCTATCCCGTCTTCCGGATACTCCATCTACTCGGAATCTGATCGGTACCTCCCGATGCCAAGTCTATCGTGGAGAAACCAAGTAGCCCCTCGCAAACCTGATCAATAACTCGTCATATAAGAGGATACTTGTTCTTACACGTGAACCCGGCAAAACCCCCAGATAATCGATCGCAATAACGGAAACTTCTCTTTTTTCTACACGAACAAAACCTCTGCTCCACGGTGGAACTACTTGGTCGGATAAACCCTTATCCAACAACTCCTCCAACTGCTTCTTCAGCTCGGTCATCTCATGCTGGCGCAATTCTGTATGGAGCCGTTCGAATCGGTTGTCGTCCCTGGTTCCAATCTCGATCGAAAGGATCAGACCGAGATGGTGGTAACCCCTGCTAACTCTCAGAGACGTGCTTGGACAACCCGGATATCACCCACCTCAACCGGCTCCAACAGTTTCAGGAGTCAAACAACAACCGAACCTAAATCAACTCTTCTCGCCCTTTGATTCCACGATCACACTTTATCCTTACCTGCATCTACACACACACACAAGAGATGCGTAAGTATTATCAAAATACTTAGTGAAGCGATCCTACCATCTACGAGCTATACACACAAGCAAGTAAGATCCAATACTCACAGTGAACCGAACATTGGATTCATCACAATCCATCCTACACAACACAACAGGCAGTCACACAATCCAATCGCTTAGATAAGCTCATGGTCACGCACTCACCTCGATAACACAACGAAAATCAGCCAAGGTAAACTCCACACACACTCAGGAGGACCTTACACCGACACTCAAAGCAGCTAAGAACAACCTAGCCAACCACAACAATAAACACCCAAGTTACCAAACTACTGGGCAAAATCCAGAACCGTCCGCCGGAAAGATCAAACCATAACTTTCGATCTAACCGTCCACTTTCAAAACCATCAGTGAATTAATCTCCTTTGTAGTCCTGAAACTACACTCACAAAATTCTCAGGATTCAACCACAGACACGGCGGCGATCTAACCACGAGTCTCCGCTGGTCCTGCCTTCGACGGAACAGAACACCCCTACGAAATCGTGAATAACTTTCAGACTATAAACCCAAATCCATTTCCATTAATTTTTAATAAACTCCCCAATATCGTTATCTTTGGACACGATTTGATCGGTCATATATATATTATCTAGCTCTGTCTGGCTGAATCCGAGTCCACACCCAAGGACTTGTCCTTCTTCTCCTCTCAAGGTTTGAGCTCTCTCTCTTCTCCCTCTATCTCTCTCAGGCACGAAAATGGCTGCCAAGAGAGATGAAGTTGAGTTTTAAAGGAGTAGATAGGGTTGACACACGAAAACCCACCACTCGCAAACTCACCAACCCCACTAGCCAGATAATCGATCATCAAAATCGACCATGGCCCGATTTGTGCTCCAGAAATCGAACCATGAAAAATCGACCAATCGGCCGTTTTTTGCTCCAGAAATCGACCATGAAATTCGACCTTGGCCCGATTTTGCATCTTTCAGAGATTATATCACCCAACAACGCCATTAACGATCACCCAGATCGATTCCAAACCGACCTTTCTGGCCACAAAATCGGTTCAAAACCGATTTCAAGACCGACTTTTTCAAAGAATCAGTTTCAACGCGCTCTTTCTTTCCTTAGATCATGGGTCCCCTCCCACATGATCCCGAGCGTACAGAACATATATTTCGGATCACGGGCGTATACACATTTGCATCTGCCGCTGTTGCCCCTCACCAATTATTGTGCACATATTAAAGACTATATAGGAAGTGGTATAATTCATCTGCATACCATATTTATTCTCTCTCCGGATCTAATCATCTTCGACGTTACTCCATCGATTATTCCCATTCATCATCAAAACAGTTTAGCAATATATCTCGGAGCATGACGTGTTGAGCAGAGAATTTCGGTCTGCCAACATTGCAAGTATGATCTTTTTTGTACAAGGTAACCCAAAACCTTTTTGGTTCGTTTTCACAGCCGCTCTAATCTCCAATTGCATCCTTTCACACCGCAAATGGCTATAAACAACTTTTGTGTAGACCTATGCACTTTGAACGTGAATTTCGACATTATCGCTGTCAACCGCAGCTTGGATACAAGCGCATCCTTTGTAGGAAAACTCCCAGTCGTATAGATACCGTCTGACCATGTCATGTTGGATCTTGGGCCTTCACCAGCAAAGCCACCTTCCGCAACAAGACACGTATTATCATCATCATCATTTTCACTAACATCTTCATCCTTAACTTTGCCATACACAGTATAATCCTCAACGTATTCGTCTTTAACCTCCACCAGCATGAGATTCTTCCGCATCATCATCATCATCATCGTCGTTGACAGTTAAACCTCACCCACCATCAGATATAATCCATTTCTTCGTCTTCAAACTCTTCTACATCCTCAAGGTTTTCGTCACACTTTTCACAGCAAGTGCATCTGCCACTAGCCATACCAAAATGACTCGCGAACGCAAAGGCGTACAACATGCGTTTTACATAACTCAACCAGGACCGCAGTTGTCTATCATTTGAAGACAGCAGGTAGGTGGTGTGAGGACAGATCTGTGTCCGTTAGATTAGCAACATTGAATCCGGCAACGAGTAAGTTAACTCGATGAAGTCGTTCTTGTCCAGCTCATAGTCTGCTAGTGCCGATCTCAAATGAGTTCACGGTGTGTAACAAGAACACTCAAAAATAACATTCTCCCTCCTTTGGGATTATCACTTGCCACATTACAGTCTCTCATCACCTCATTCTCCAATAGAACAGCAGGTACTTGAACCATTTTTCTGAAAAACATTTGAAACAACACAAATGCAAACTTTTGACAATAGACGTCAAAGGTGAGGTCTGTTGAAAAATAATTATCAAAAATTCATTAAATCGATTTAAGATAGAATATAAGACATTGAGATGTGAAATTCATACATAAACACAATAATAACTAATACACATGTAAAAAAAATCAAAATCTCAAATTAGTATATGATACCAAATCCATTTTTTAAAAAGAGAGGTGCAAGAGACTTCTCGAACGAAGTCTACGCAGACATCCTTTGTGAAGTCTAAAGTTTAACCTAAACACCTAATAAGTTAAAAAAATATATAAAAATAATTATGCGATTAAATAGTTCAAATTCTCAAATCAAAAGCCATACGTACACACAGTTAGGACAAGAAAAAAAACTAATTTACCAAATAAGCTAAAATTGCATTTTTACTGAAATTATCATAGAGACTTCACAGGCGAAGTCTCTTAGTAGACTTCTTCGATGAGATATGCTTTGCTGTCTAAAAAAGACTTCGCCCGTGAAGTCTGAAGCACGAGTCTAAATTTGCAATTGACCAGAGTTTGACTTTCTAGCAGACTTCACAGGCGAAGTCTCCTACACAAAGAGACTTCGTAAAAGTCTATACCAGTTTTTCTTTGCAATTGACGCCATTTTGACTTTTTTAGTATATCTATGGAAGTCTTTTTGGTAATGGATTGTTGCGTGTGAAGTCTATTACGTATTTAGACTTCCTCGATGAAGTTTCTTCTTCAGAGACTTCTTGGCGAAGTATACCCATGTAGGGTATAGTTTTGCAATTGACCAGAGTTTGACTTTACATGAGACTTCGTCTGAGAAGTCTATGTAGAAAAGGGTTACTTTTGCAATTGACCAAAAAAAAATTATTTTTTAAATTCCAGAGTTACCGATGGTTGTAGACTTCATACGAGAAGTCTACCAATAGTCAATGTTTCGGAATTTCGGTCAAATGCAAAACTACCCCTTTTTCACGCAGACTTCTCGATGAAGTCTCGATAAAAAATCTTTGTTTCGGTCAATTGCAAAACTAACCGCCTTTTTTCGCAGACTTCACAGGAGAAGTCTTTGTACAAAGTCAGACTTAACGGTCAATTGCAAAACTAGACCCCTTGTAAGCAGACTTCGACGGAGAAGTCTAAACACCATTTTTTGTTTTCAAAGGAGAACTTCAGACTTCATCGTGGTTCCATCGTGAAGTCTGAGACGCCAAAAAGTCAATTGCAAAACTAACCCCCAGTTGACTATTGAGACTTCACCCATGAAGTCTGCCTTCTGGAAAACAAATAAAGCTAAAATTACCAAGATTCGGTTTGAATTGTTTAGCTTTAAAACGGGCAAAAACTGATCAACGCCACCAATACCCAAGCAACCCAAGCGTTATTATGGTCGAATCTTAGTAAATCGCAAGATTAATGGGATGTAAATATTAAAAACAATATTATAGAGTTAAATGGTTGAAATGAGAGAGGAGATCGACAAAAATGGAGATCTTTTAACTCAGTTTTGGAGCATTAACATCACTTAATCCGGTGTTTGCATTTAGAGCTCAATTTTGTTTGGTACTTGGTTACTTGAAGACGATGACATCTTTCGTTATTACGTGAAAAGTCGGTTATAGTTTTTCAAACCCAGGCACCAGACTTCATAGGAGAAGTCTGCGCTAGGTATTTTTGTGAAAAAAGCTAGAAATGTATTTTAAGACATTTTGAAAAAAAAAGAGAGAGGTCTAGTTTTGGAATTGACTTCAAATAAAAGTCTAGTTTAGCAAGAAGCCCATTAAACATAGATACAAAAAATTGACTTGTTGATCGAAAAGTGAAATCAAATACTATTTGGTTAGTTGAATATCAATTTAAAGATTTCCAAAAGATTGACTTAAGCACGCGGGACGCATAGTTTAAATCTTTATCCATATAAATATAATCATTAGGATTTTTTAAATATTTTAGTTTAGTCATGTTATATTTCCAAAGTTAGTGAAATATTACAAACACTTTTTATTAAAAAATTTACTACAACTATTTTTTGATTGAATCCTAGTTATTGGAGTTAAAATCTCGAAGCTGTCTCTTTTTCTTCCCCCATCACAGTGCGGAGGTCGTTCTTTCTCCCCTCCCCCTTAACGCCTTTCACATTTTTAAGATCTCCCTTCTTGCTATGTTACATGTCGGAATCAACAATTACGGTAGTATTCTTTATCACTTTCGCTCTGTATTGTGCTCCTTCTTAATGATTTCTCATTCTTTCTCAAAGACATAAGATTGCAAATTTTGATGCAGAGCCAATTGGCTTCGTGTTGTTTTTGTATAACAGATTTTCCTGTCTGATTTCTTCGTACTTTAGATGGCAAAACATTTGACCACTGCTCTGTTTCATCTATATTTTTCTCTCTACCATACTATCTTGAATTGTGTATTTTATCAGATTTGTTTCCCCTGCTACTACCTATCATGTTCTGATTTTTTTCCAAATAGTATTCTCAAATATTATTATTACTATTCTTTATTTGATTAGATTATTTTATTTTTGTTTGTGATGTTTATGATAATTTTTTGTTTTATTTCAGATCACCTTCTTTTTTTTTCAATCTTTGTTACTTCCTAAACATAGATTAGTATTTAGTTCTTCTTTTTTAGGCATTCATTTAATTTCAAAAATTATCATTTTCAATTTAGAAAACATTAATTAATATAGACATTTTTCTTAATTAAATTATTTAAATTATATTATAGTTATAAATAAGAATATGTACTGAATTCTTCTTATTTAAATCGGTATCATGAATTGATACTTTAACATCTAACATATGTATTATCAAAATTTGAATGTATTTTTTTCTTGAGAACTGAATTACTTTTAATTTTGAAGAAAACCTTATAGAATTTCGTTCTTATATATATATTTTTTTAATTTTTTAGTTTTTTTTTTATTCTTGAAAATGATTATTGTAACATTAAATATATGATAATTTTTTTCCTGAAATATATGATTATTCCGAAAATATTTACATATATATGTTAATAAGAATTATCTCATTTTATATTTATCCAATCTAGATTTACATTTTTTCATATTTTTGTTGTATTTTATCATTTTGAATTTTTAAAATTTCAAGTTATTTTTGTAAATTATTGTTTTCCTTAAGTCTAAAATAATTATTTAAAATATAATTTAATTTTAGTTATTTTTTTATTTAAAAAAATAAAAATGTTGTGGATTCCACGTAACAAATAATGAAGATGATGTGGATGTTTTTATTGGTTTGGTAGATGCTTCAAAATGATGATGTGGTTAGGAAGAGAGAAAAAAAATTATTATATATATATAGATTTAATAATGATGGCATTTGAAATAGTATTTTACAAAACAAAGGTTTATCTTTACAATATATTTCAGAAATAATAATATAGATGATTAATTTACTAAAATTAGTATCTAGTTTTTCAATATGTATTATTATTTATATTTTTCAAATTCTACATATTCACAAATCACTAAAAGAAAAACTCGGTATAACCGGTTCAATACGAGATAGTGCATATGCTTGGGAGATTTGAATATATACAAGTTTTCCAAGCAATATATACAAGTTCATTATTGGCTTCTTCTATTAGACAATAATATAAATTCCCTTACGCTCTCGTTGAAGCTCTCAGAGAGGTTAGGGTTTCATCATCATCAATTCCATGCTTTTGCGATAATTACTTGGAAAACTTATCGACTGTCGTTATCATCTTCTCAGGTTTCTCGATCTGGATGGTTGCTTTAACCATCTGTAACTATGGCGGCAGAACCGAAGGCGGCGACTTCTGAAGTTGTCAAGGTGGATCTGTTCGAGGACGACGATGAGTTCGAGGAATTTGAAATCAACGAAGGTGAAATTTTGTTGTCACTCGTTGCATCTTTGATTTTGTATTGATTCATCATCGGTGATATAGTGTTAGCGAGGAAGATTGATGATTAGGTTATATATGTATAGGTAAGGCTTCATTAAACAAAGGTTATGGTGAAATTGGCAATTATTTGGGGAATTGAGTAGCCACGTATTTTTAAAATTTTTATTTGGTTACTGGAGTGGTTATGATTCTGTATCATATCTTGTTCCTTGATCAGATTCTGAATCAATTTGACTAATAGTTGTACTAGAAGAATTGATGAAGATAGTCTCTTTTGTTTGAAGTTGGGTAGTTCTGATGTCAAATTGATCTATTCGGTGTCATTTTCTGGTGTGAGATATGTTTATCGAGGTTTTTCATGGTATAGAGTTTAGCGATGAAGCTATGATCTCAAAAAATTGATGGATAAAGAAGCAATTTTTGTCAGCAACTGATTGGTGATTAGGTTTTAGTATTAATAGGCAAGGCTTCATTTGCAAAAGCCTAAAAGGTTATCGTGGATTTGGATATTGGGAATTATTCCCCTTTGAGAATTTTTCTCTTGTTATTGCTTGTTATTAACATGGCTCTGATTTAGGTGTAGCAGCAATAAAACTTTAATAAGTTTGTCATGGTTTTTTTTGTGTGATTTTTGCTTTAGTTGTATACTAAGTTTTTCATTGTGTAGCATGAGGCGTTGAGTAGTTTGGGGAGAGTTGCGGCCCTCTAGAATTCAACCTAGGCTACGTTTATTTTGAATTTGATTTCTGAATTCTTTTTGATTCTGCACAATATCTTGTTCCTTGATCAAATTTTAAATATAGCAGATTCCGCTTTGCAAGTGAGTTGAGTCTTCCAATTTAAGTAATAGTTGTATTGAAATAATTGGTAAAGATGGTCTCTATTTTATGAGTTGGGTAGTTCTGATGCGAAAACGGATCTGTTTAATGTAATTTCCCAGTGTGAGATATGTTTATACATTTTTTTTATATAGTTTAGCGATAAAGCTACAATCTCATAAACTTCATTGATAGAAGACCAGTTCTATCAGCATCTGATTGGTGATTTAGTTTAGTATCATTAGGCAAGGCTTCAGTTGCTAAACGTTATGGTAAGATTGGGAATTATTTGGGGCATTGAGTAGCTAGGGGAGAGTTGAGGTCCTCTAGAATTCAGCCTAGGCTACAATTATTTTTATTTTGGTTTTTGGATTCCTTTTGATTTTGCACTATATCATGTTCCTTGGTCAGATTCTGAGTTTGACAGATTTTGCTTTGGAAGAGTTAGTTGAGTCTTCAGATTTAACAAATAGTTGTATGAAAGAATTGATAAAGTTGGTCTCTATTGTATGAATTGTGTAGTTTAGATGTTGAATGGATGTATTTGGCATCATCTTACGGTCTAGGTAAGTATCTATTGATCCTTATATATTTGGCAGATTGGGTGGAGAAAGAGGAAGCGAAGGAAGTTAGCCAGCAGTGGGAAGATGACTGGGATGATGATGATGTCAATGACGACTTCTCGCGTCAGTTAAGGAAGGAGCTTGAGAATTGTGGTGAGAAGAAATGAGGTCAGAAGAATGTGAAAGGCAGGTCTTCACATTTAAGAAATCTTGGTTTTTTTGTATGATAACTTTGTTTGCATCGCATCCTTTGGTTTATAGTGGCATTTATGGGTTCTCCTTTTCCTTTGAACATTTTACTCTTCCTTGGATGCAAATTCCTTTTATAAGATGATAATTTGAACTGGTAAAGATTCTATTTGTGATAATCACCAACTTCTCGCAACATATGATGCGGTGTGGAAATGAGAGAGAGACCCGTAAACACTAATGACCCGCATCATATAAGGAATTTGCTGATAATCACCAACACCGCATCATATGTACATTTGCTGATAATTCTATTTGAATTCAACCTAGGCTACGGGACTATGTACATTTTCTCACAAGCATACCTTGACAATAAATATAGCACAAACGACATTGGAAATTCCAAATTAAACCACGATAGAATCCTTTAAAATTTGTATTAGGAGACACTTTGTATTGAAGGCGCTATAAACGCAATCCATCAGCAAACACAAATGAGAAAAGGAGAGAGACCCGTAAACATCACAAAATAGAGATCACATTCACATAGACATAGTTGTTGTACGTCACAAGAAAGAAACAATGGAAATCACTCTTGTGTCTAATACTCATCACCTTCTTCGTCGTCCACTGCTCCTTCTGCACCGACTTCCTCATAATCTTTCTCGAGGGCAGCAAGATCCTCACGGGCCTCAGAGAACTCTCCTTCTTCCATGCCTTCACCTACATACCAATGGACAAAGGCTCTTTTGGAGTACATGAGATCAAACTTGTGGTCAATGCGAGAGAACACTTCCACCACAGCAGTATTGTTGCTGATCATGCAAACAGCTCTTTGAACCTTCGCTAGGTCACCACCTGGAACAACTGAAGGCGGCTGGTAGTTTATTCCGCACTTGAATCCAGTTGGGCACCTAATTTTAACATGGGCAAATATTTCAAATGTGTAGTGGAAGACTTAAGTGAGAAAGAAACACCAGTGTGAGCTCTTACCAGTCAACAAACTGAATTGTGCGCTTGGTTTTGATGGTAGCAACGGCTGTATTGACATCCTTAGGCACAACGTCACCACGATACATCAAACAGCAAGCCATGTACTTCCCATGCCTTGGGTCACATTTGGCCATCATATTGGAGGGTTCAAAGACGGAGGTCGTGATCTCAGGGACCGAGAACTGCTCATGGTAGGCCTTTGCAGATGAAATCACAGGTGCATAAGAGGAGAGCATGAAGTGGATCCGGGGGTAAGGTACAAGGTTGGTCTGGAACTCCGTGATGTCCACGTTGATGGCACCGTCAAATCTCAGAGAAGTTGTAAGCGAAGAGATAGTTTGGGAGATCAAGCGGTTGAGATTGGTGTATGTAGGCCTCTCAATGTCTAAAGATCTCCTGCAGATATCGTATATAGCTTCATTGTCCAAAAGAACAACAACATCTGTGTGTTCGAGAAGAGAATGAGTCGAGAGAACACTGTTATATGGCTCCACAACTGCTGTAGAAACCTGAGACCAAAAAAAAGAGTTTGAACGCTATATATTCGGTCGAATCGAAAATCAAAATCTGTGGAAGTAGTACCTGAGGAGAAGGGTAGATGGTGAAACCGAGTTTAGATTTCTTTCCAAAATCTACGGACAAGCGCTCCAACAGTAAAGAACCCAAACCAGAACCTGTTCCACCACCGACAGCATTGAACACCAAAAATCCTTGTAACCCTGTGCAATTGTCTGCCAATTTCCTCAGCCTTTCAAGGCAGGTGTCAACAATTTCCCTTCCAACTGCATCGATGGTGCAAAATTTCAATACCATGAAAATTAGCAGATGAGCTACTCATGGTTAGTATGCCGTTTCTCATCATAAAACATGCATGAAATTTAGCAATTTTGAGCAAAGCAAATAAAGAAGACAGTAATATGGCAAGCAATCATGTGCACATTGATGCCCTAATTGTTAGCTTATACATGAGTTGGTATATATTAATATCTATGTCTAACTCCTGAAGCTATTACCTAGATATGAAGTACCATCTCTTACCAAGAAACGGACAACTACTTGTAGCCTAGGTGAAGGTTGTTCCACGAAAAAGCATGACACACTGAGTAAAAGTGCATGAAAGCTCACACAATCACTTGATTAAAGTTAATCTTAGCTTTACTAGACTCTGGAATATCCTACAAAACTCAAAACTCAAACATACATGTCCTTAAGAAGTCCAATGTTTTACTAATTATCGTTAAACAAAACCAAAGCACATATGTTTTCGATTTAAATTTGCAGTGTTCGGTAGCCCCTGAAGGTGGATAAATCTAGTAAGCCTAAGAAAAATACTAAGGAAACCAGAGAGATGGAAAATGTTAATAACCAGTGTAATGGCCTCTAGCAAAGTTATTGGCTGCATCTTCTTTGCCAGAGATAAGTTGTTCAGGATGGAAGAGCTGTTTGTAAGTGCCCGTTCTTACTTCATCTATGACGGTTGGTTCGAGATCAAGAAACACAGCCCGAGGCACATGTTGGCCTGAACTTGTCTCGCTAAAAAATGTGTTGAATGCATCATGACATACACCCCCAGTGCTGTCACTGCAAAACAAATAAAAAACTAAACAACCATATTCAAGTAAACCCCAATTATAAAAACATAAACTTGTCAAAGTTTTATTGCTGCTACCCCTGAATCAGAGCCATGTCAATAACAAACAATAACAATAAAAATATTCTCAAAAGGGAATTTTGATTGGAAACACATAAACGATCAAGATGGTTATAAACTAGAGTGATGAATATAAGACCTGGGCATGGTGCCATCGGGTTGGATACCATGTTCCAGACAATAAAGCTCCCAACAAGAATTTCCGACCTGAATACCAGCTTGTCCGATATGGATGCTAATGATCTCCCTCATGTTTAAAAATTCTCAGGACTTGTTCTTCCTCTTTCTCTCTGTTTCACGAGGAAGATGGTCGTTATTGGGTCTCCCGCTTTTAGATGTGAAAGGAAAAAAGCTGAAATGGACTGGACGAACTTAAAAAGGGGCCGGCCCCGAAAAACTCTCTTCCGCTGGAAATGTCTAATTTAAGAATGGGAATAAATCCAAATAAAACACATCTAATTTTTATAGATAAAAGAAACACAATTTTTCCGCTTTCCGTAAATATATCAACTATTTAAAAATGGGGTTTTAATACTTGAACTTTCAGTCTTACTTGGACTTTTTGGAATTTTTATCCATTCCATTTTTTTTTCATTTTTCAATTTAAAGTTTTAAAACATTTTTTTATCACCGAGATATGACTTAAGTATTTTCCATTTTTTAATCTTCTTTATCCAAAAAATATTCTAACTAATAAAACATTTTTAATACTTAATATTTCAAATTTTGTTTTTTTTTTCACACTTGTGATTTTACAAACAACTATTTAATAAATAAATTAAAAAATACACAAACAATCTTGTGTCTCTCATCTCTCTATCAAGACAGATAATTGAAAAAAACTACCATAACACGACCCTTCGTTTTTTCACTGTCTCCGGCCGGCGTCGGCTTCTCTGACGTTGGCCATCGTCTTCTTTCTTTTTCTGTTTGTTTTTGCATAGATTTAGGTTAACAATAGTTTCCTTTTGCCTGTTTTTCTCGAAAATGATTCTTATGGCAAATTTCACAATCTGTTTTTCATTCTTCGAGTAAGTGATTTTCCAACCAGTTTCTTCAAAATTCTGAAGACAAGTGTTGGTTTTCTTCCATTGGGGATTTCCCTGGACGGTTTTCCTTTCCAATCTATGGAACTTGAAATTCGTCTAAGAGAGCCACCATGGATGGTTAATTGTAAACTTGCATTTGTTGCGTGTCAAATATTGGCGACAATTTTAATTGGTATTACTCAGATTTCGTGGTTGGGGGAATGCATCAACGAATTTTAGATGGGAATCTATGCCCACGAGAGGATCAAGCACTTGGGTTGATATGGTAAAATCTATTTTTGGTTATATTGAAGAGAATTAAAGAGTCAAAATTTTTCATAAAGACCTTGGTACGAACGTTTTGGTGCCAATGTGTCTACATTTCAGAATTAGATTTGACCATATCGAATTTAATGTTACGTTTTGGTAAAAAAATTTCCAGTAATAAGTTGTTGCATTCAAATCGTAACAAAGAGATCAAATATGAAGTTAGACAATAACATATTTTCTGATCGGTTAGCGAATAAGACTACTCTATGAAAAAACATCAGCAGATTCCTTTATGCTAGATTTTTCTTAGTATATGGCATATGCTTCTACGTATATAATAATGAGTTACACTCATTTTTTATATCTTTGTAATAACTCTTTTGAATTTAGTGAAATTTGTTTTGCCGAAAAAATATATCCAAAAATACACTTATTCAACTCTAATAATTGTTTAAAAATATATAAATAAATATATAAACAAAGAATTTATGGAAAAAGTTATTGAAAGGAAAAAAAGAAACAAGTATTATATATCTGATTATCTGCGGTTCCTCTTGAAATTGAGGTAACTAGCCACAACGTCGTCATATTAAAAAACCGTTTGTTCTTGCTAAAGCGGGAACAAGATTTAATAGTTAACACTGTTAGATTAGAGAACTCACGACTTTCAGAAATCTGGATACCTAATGGGCTAGTTAAGATGGGCTTGACTGAATTCGGATGGGTTAAAAGTGGTCGCTGGATGGCTAAATGACTAATAAGTGGGCTCTCTTGCCGTGTTTTGATTTGCTAACAAAGCTTATGTTTCTCAATCATTTTCTTTAAAATGGTCTGACTTGTCTTGTCAATGAACCTCCAATCAGAATGTCAAGTGGATTCTCTAATGGGTAATTTAGGTGTTTTGAAACCGGTTTCAAGTAGACTCCAATGACCATCTCCTAAATTTGATCAATCCAAGGTTAGTTTGGCTCAATCATTCTCTTCAAAATGATGGATTTTCCTAGTGAATCTTCAAACCAAACGTCTTAGTTAGGTGGATTCTTCAATGGATAAGTAGGCTTTACTTTGGAACGGTTCGGGAATGTCTGCACATTGATCTGGCTGACTAGCTTAATCATTTTGCATTCTACCTGGATGGTTAGTATTTTAGGGCATTTTTAGTATCCAATGTTGATATGGGAAAGTCTTCTCTTTTGTGCTCGAATCCCGGTGGATTAGACCAAATGAATGCTTTATTGCCTTTCTTCGTGTGTAATATAGATATCCATATCATACGCTTTATTTTCTCTCAGTTTTATCCTAAAATTGCATAATTGTACATAGAGAAGGAAAATTTGTACTTCGCACTGGTAGAGGGTTTAGGAAAATACCTCGAGTTTGATGTTGGCTCGATATTAGGTGTGACACCCGAAATTTACTTCTACAATACGTCAAGTCAAATAAACTTAAAATCCAAGTAATTCAATTATTTAACTAGAAATAACCAATAATTTTTATTAAACAAACTTAAACGTCTTCAATCCTTTTAAAAGAAGTGTATATGTATTCAAATAATTTAAAACGATCAAAATAACAAAACGAAAACTCTTGAACCGGCACCAACTAACAACTCAAGAACTAGTCCACAAGATTATCTGCAAGGGGAAAGAGGGGTGAGTAACCTTGCAATCAAAGATTACTCAGTGAAAGCAAGCCTTAGGGCTCACGAGTTCTCCATACACAAACATATATAGAAACTCACAAAGTCTAAACCTAAGACAAGCATGCAATCACGTGTCAACGACACACACACATCAAACAAATACCGCTATCTCTCGTGCTTCAACCTGATGTGATCCTAATGGAGAGGATCGAAATGCCCTAGGATGAACTTTGTGGAGTTGTGTGTTTTCGGATGGGGAATGGCTTGGAGTCTCCGAATGGATAGCTTTTGCGACTCACTCTACGGTTTGGGTATGGTTTTGGATAGGCTTTGCAAGCAACGGATTGCTTCAAAGGTTGTGGATTGAATGGTCTCACAAGGGTTGCGGAAGGCCCTTGATATTCCGTGGATCGAATGGTCTCACAAGAGATGCGGAAGGCTCTTGATATTCCTCAATCGATTCTCAAGGATATTACTCACCAAAAGAATCGAAAGTTTTGTTGAATATTACTCATCAACAAGATCTAGAGATTCAGAAAAGGTTTTTGATTAAAAGTCTAGATGAGTTCTCAAGAGAGTTCAAGAGAGAATATAAAGAAGAAAGAAGAGAGAGTCTTGGAACAAGCTCCAAGACACCTCGAAAATGACATAAAATTTAAATAAAGTTTGAATGATAAAAATGGCTCCTCCTCTTCACAATTTCGTGGCTTTGACATCCAAAGGGGCCATGGGTTTGATTTATTCAACAAATGGGCTATGGTGAAGTGAAACAATTGCCTCATTAAAAACCTTGTCAAGAAAACCCAATGGGACAAAACTTGACAAGGGAAAAAGAGTACAATTGAATCACTTACCCATTCATTGAATAGTTTGAATCAAAACCATTGTGGTTTGACTCACTTCTTCTCCATACTTGGTAGAGTGATCCGATTGATTCCATATTCCCTTAAGCAATCTTCCAACGGATTGTGTCACGCCAATGCCTTCTTTTATCCTTTGAAACTTAGCTCTCTTGGTTGCCAAAAATCCTCCATTGGCTTCATGTTTCTTGTCAGGTTCAAGCTCTCCTTCCTTGTTGCTGCTCAGGATCATATCATCCTTCCCCAGTTGAAAAGGATTTGACCTCAAATCCGAAAAATCTGCAAGGAAAAAGACTAAGTTAGGATCATTGAAGTTTAAAATCAGAATGTACTTACCTTGTGAGCTGGGCTTGAAGATGTTGGAGTTGGTCTGTGCTGATATTGGGAGTGGTGCAAGTTCTCTAGAGTTCACAAAGGCAGAACGACCATAGCTATCATCTTCTACCATTTCTTCGTGGACGTTTTGGTTTTTCTCGGATCCGGTTTGCAAGTTATGAGCCAACTTAAAATCTGTGTGTTCAAACAACAAAACACCACGTTTGTTAGTCTTAAAATATGTATTTTGTCTAGAGAACTTACCTGACCTATCAGTGATTTGATCATTTGGTCGTGTCTTTTGTTCAGCATGCTTCTTCTCGGCGGTAGGTGTAGTTGTCAAAGGTAGTTGAGACTTGTGGTGTGCTAACTGATTTTTGTCTTGATCAATCTCTTCTAAAGGTCCATTTGGTCGGTGAAAATGATCAGACCTGGAGATAAACTGTTGGTCCAACTCCTCTCTCAATCGAACCAAGTAGTTCACATGCTTATAAGAGGATTGATCAATTTGTTGAGAAATCGATTGGTTAAATTCTTTCTTGCCGGACCAGAAGTTGTGAATCGATCTAGATTTGGCTGAGGTTACTTTTGGTTCTTCTCCTTTGATTCCAGCCTTAGATATCTGCAAAGAAAAAGGTTTCGTACTCGGATTTGAAAGCTCCGGTGCATGGTTAGTTGAAATCGCGGGAGTTTGTTTTAAATCAATCAAAAAGCACTTCTTATTTTCCTTAGAAGAGTTAGGAGTTATACTTACAGCCTTTTTACCTTTGTGCTTGAGGAGAAGTTGATCTTGATAAATTTCGTGTGGTGACATTGGTATCAAGGTGATCTTCTTTCCGTCGTAGTTAAACGAATAGCGATTGTTGAAACCGTCATGAAGAACTCTTCGATCAAATTGCCACGGTCTTCCTAAAAGAATATGACTTGCTTCCATAGGTAGAACGTCACACAACACTTCGTCTTGATACTTGCCAATGGTTATAGGAACCGAAACTTGGCTTTTCACCTTCATCTCCTCATTGTTTAACCATTGAAGACTATAAGGCTTCGGATGCTCCTTCACGGACATATCAAGCTTCTTGACCATTGTTTCACTTGCCACGTTGGTGCAACTTCCTCCGTCTATGATAAGACTACACACCTTTCCTTGGACTTGGCATCGAGAGTGAAACAAGTTCTTCCTTTGCTCATGCTCGTCGGTTTTGATATTCATGTTCAAAGCTCTTTGAATTACTAGGAGCTCTCCTATCTCAGCAACTTCCTCATGCTCCTCGGATTCGTCATAGATGGCTTCTTCCCTCTCTTGAATATCTCCATTGTCCATTAAAACCATAATCCTTTGGTTCGGACATTCCTTCGCATAGTGTCCTTTGCCTTGACACTTGAAACATCTCAAATCACGAGCCGTAGACGCTGAAGCTTCGTTTTTACCTTTGTAACTTTGAATAGGTGCGAACTGTTTAGGCTCGGTCGTGGGCTTGAAAATCTGCTTCTCATCACCTTGGTAGCTCGGTTTAGGAACTGATCCAGCACCGTGAGAAGGCCGAGAAGAGACACTTCTTCTTTTAATCTGTTTTTCCACCATAATCGCCTTATGTAACATCTCCTCTATGGTGGCATATGATTGCATCTCCATACGGTCTTGTAGCTCGCGGTTCATACCAGCTAGAAACCTTGCCATGGTGGCGTCACTTGTCTCGTCTACGTTTCCCTTCAGCATTAGTTTTTCCATTTCTTGGAAGTAGTCTTCCACTCCTCTATTCCCTTGAGATAGTCCTCTCAAACGTTGGTGAAGCTCTCGGTTGTAGTGAGATGGAACAAATCGTCTTCGCATTAGGTAGATCATTTCTTCCCACGTCTCAACGGGATTCTCTCGGTTGCGCCTCCGATTTGTCACAAGCTGATCCCACCAATCAATGGCATAGTCACAAAATTCAGTAGCAGCCAATCTCATTTTCTTTTGTGTGGAGAAGTTTTGGCAATCGAATACCAATTCTACTTTCTTTTCCCATTCGAGGAAGGCGTCCGGGTCATTCTTTCCGTAGAACGGCGGAATTCGTAGCTTCAATCCTCCTAAGTCATTATCATTTATTCTCCTGGCCGGTGGGTGTCTCGGTTGATTTTCTCCGGATGAGCTCCCACGGTCGTAAAAAGGATTGTCGTTTGCATCATATAGCCTTGGCCGATTCCTTTGATTTCTTGCCGGTGCGTGGTAACTTCTTCGACCAACGCTCTGATCAGACCTAATCCCATCAACTGTATTGACGTCTTGTTGTCTCTCTCGTCTTCTAGGTGTGCGTACTTCAAGAGCAGTCATACGGTCACGCATCTCATGTAGAAGTTGAGTGATGTCGTCGACTTTTTGGTTCATAGTGGACTCACGTTCACGTCTAGGCCTGGAATTCTCAGCTTCACTCTCTTCTTCCGACATATTATACCTCACAAAAGATCAAACAACTAGTGAGAGTATGCAAGATTGAAGGATAAATCAAGATTAATCAACTAGAACCCGAAATGACTGTTTTGTTTGATCGGACAGAATAAAATATCAAATCACGTTCAAAAATTCTGAAATCAATTTTAACAAATACTAGACTCTTCTTAGTTTCCAAATCAGTTGATTTCACAATTTTATCTATCACCAATTATTTATGAAAATTCGAGCAAGATGACAGACGAAAAGACAATCAACTAGAACCCGAAATGACTGTTTTGTTTGATCGGACAGAATAAAATATCAAATCACGTTCAAAAATTCTGAAATCAATTTTAACAAATACTAGACTCTTCCTAGTTTCCAAATCAGTTGATTTCACAATTTTATCTATCACCAATTATTTATGAAAATTCGAGCAAGATGACAGACGAAAAGACAATCAACTAGAACCCGAAATGACTGTTTTGTTTGATCGGACAGAATAAAATATCAAATCACGTTCAAAAATTCTGAAATCAATTTTAACAAATACTAGACTCTTCCTAGTTTCCAAATCAGTTGATTTCACAATTTTATCTATCACCAATTATTTATGAAAATTCGAGCAAGATGACAGACGAAAAGACAATCAACTAGAACCCGAAATGACTGTTTTGTTTGATCGGACAGAATAAAATATCAAATCACGTTCAAAAATTCTGAAATCAATTTTAACAAATACTAGACTCTTCCTAGTTTCCAAATCAGTTGATTTCACAATTTTATCTATCACCAATTATTTATGAAAATTCGAGCAAGATGACAGACGAAAAGACAATCAACTAGAACCCGAAATGACTGTTTTGTTTGATCGGACAGAATAAAATATCAAATCACGTTCAAAAATTCTGAAATCAATTTTAACAAATACTAGACTCTTCCTAGTTTCCAAATCAGTTGATTTCACAATTTTATCTATCACCAATTATTTATGAAAATTCGAGCAAGATGACAGACGAAAAGACAATCAACTAGAACCCGAAATGACTGTTTTGTTTGATCGGACAGAATAAAATATCAAATCACGTTCAAAAATTCTGAAATCAATTTTAACAAATACTAGACTCTTCCTAGTTTCCAAATCAGTTGATTTCACAATTTTATCTATCACCAATTATTTATGAAAATTCGAGCAAGATGACAGACGAAAAGACAATCAACTAGAACCCGAAATGACTGTTTTGTTTGATCGGACAGAATAAAATATCAAATCACGTTCAAAAATTCTGAAATCAATTTTAACAAATACTAGACTCTTCCTAGTTTCCAAATCAGTTGATTTCACAATTTTATCTATCACCAATTATTTATGAAAATTCGAGCAAGATGACAGACGAAAAGACACCAATTGTGTAGAATTCCAAAAGACAAAAATGAAGCATGAACTGTGAAGGATTTCGAATTAGAAAAACACAACCTGGTCACAAAGCTTGCTCTGATACCACCTGATGTGATCCTAATGGAGAGGATCGAACTGCCCTAGGATGAACTTTGTGGAGTTGTGTGTTTTCGGATGGGGAATGGCTTGGAGTCTCCGAATGGATAGCTTTTGCGACTCACTCTACGGTTTGGGTATGGTTTTGGATAGGCTTTGCAAGCAACGGATTGCTTCAAAGGTTGTGGATTGAATGGTCTCACAAGGGTTGCGGAAGGCCCTTGATATTCCGTGGATCGAATGGTCTCACAAGAGATGCGGAAGGCTCTTGATATTCCTCAATCGATTCTCAAGGATATTACTCACCAAAAGAATCGAAAGTTTTGTTGAATATTACTCATCAACAAGATCTAGAGATTCAGAAAAGGTTTTTGATTAAAAGTCTAGATGAGTTCTCAAGAGAGTTCAAGAGAGAATATAAAGAAGAAAGAAGAGAGAGTCTTGGAACAAGCTCCAAGACACCTCGAAAATGACATAAAATTTAAATAAAGTTTGAATGATAAAAATGGCTCCTCCTCTTCACAATTTCGTGGCTTTGACATCCAAAGGGGCCATGGGTTTGATTTATTCAACAAATGGGCTATGGTGAAGTGAAACAATTGCCTCATTAAAAACCTTGTCAAGAAAACCCAATGGGACAAAACTTGACAAGGGAAAAAGAGTACAATTGAATCACTTACCCATTCATTGAATAGTTTGAATCAAAACCATTGTGGTTTGACTCACTTCTTCTCCATACTTGGTAGAGTGATCCGATTGATTCCATATTCCCTTAAGCAATCTTCCAACGGATTGTGTCACGCCAATGCCTTCTTTTATCCTTTGAAACTTAGCTCTCTTGGTTGCCAAAAATCCTCCATTGGCTTCATGTTTCTTGTCAGGTTCAAGCTCTCCTTCCTTGTTGCTGCTCAGGATCATATCACAACCACTCTTGACTTATTAGATACCTCATGCCTTTATCACTTCACCCAATGCTAACTGGATCCCTCGTGTCAGTCTCACACTTCTTTCTAGCGTAACTGGCTCGTCAGCCATCATGACTGTATCCGCTTCCCGCGCAATAAGTCATTACACAACTACAAGCCATACCATGCTTAGCCGGACGTACGACTAACACCATGGAATGCTTCCTTCTTGCAGGACTCTTTTCTCACTTTTAATCAATTATATATATCACAAAATAACAAACAACACGCAGCAAACATTCACTTTTAACGTCTATGTCCATTATATTTATTGTCTATTTTTCCTACGTTCGTGCAAAATATTTCTATAAAAATATAATAATATATTTACACTCAACAAAAAATATGCTTGGCTTAACCTTAGACTAAGTTACTAACTAAATATATTCATATATGAAGAAAGCACAAACTAGTCCTCACCTTAACCTTAACTTGCCCGAGACGCTATGGTTGCAACTCGGATTTCACGCTCGGTTCTCCATCAACGGATACATAGATTCATGCCTCATGAATGCTCGTGCCAAGCTTCAGCTCAATCCACCCTAAATTTCCAAATCAAACAATAGAATATGTCACCAATGTATTCTATACAAATTGGCCTCAAAAACACCCGAATAATTACATAACTAACCGTTAGAATCACGATCCCACCGTTAATTTTCTAGCTAGTAGCATCATGAAAAAATAAACGAAGTTTCGACCAGATCAGATCACGTTTCGACCTCCAAACGTTCCCATAAAGAAGGCATTCCGGATCTGTTTTCTGCTTCATACTTAGCATAAGTTTGCAGTGATTCCAGCAGTTGCTTGGCTATAAAGCGACACGAATAACTTCTTGAATATAACTCCGATTAAATCTTAGTTAGTTGTCGTGTACTCCTGGGTTGGTGGTGATCACGCCGGTATATTATTCTTCCCTGGATGATTTTGTCTCTGTCGGCGGCGAGCCTCCAAAGTTAGCTCCTCCACACTGCTTTAATCTTCTTTCTTTCTTTCACTTTCTTCCTCTTCTCCCCTTTTGATCTGCTCCTCCACCTCTGATCACTCTGGATTTGCTTTTCCACCACCATAGAGGCTTGTCATGGCCACTACACGAATCCACTAGTGGTTCCCACCACCACCACAACATCTCTCTCTCCTCCCCACACGGTTCTCTCTCTCCTCTTCACATGGCTCTCTCTCTTTTCTCCTCTCCTTCTCTTTCTTTTCGATAACAACACAACCACCAGAACCTGATAACGGAGAAGATGATGATCTCTGGTTCACCTAACACCTTGGGTTAGATTTAGGGTTATGTTGGTTCTCTTCGCGGCAACGACGACGATACAAGTGTATAAATAATCATACATGAGAATTGCACACACAAACCCTATTCTCCAGTTGGACCTTAATGGGTTGAAGTAAATATAATCACCAACCTAATTTCATTAAAAACGAGGATGTTACATTAGGGTTCATAAAACTTCTCGAATGGAATAGAATTAGAGATTTGTCTCCCCAAAACTTATAGAAATGTAAAATTTTAGTTTGATAATGAAAATATAGCGAGAATAAAGATATGTATAACATTTGGCCAAAAATAGAGTATACATGCATGTGTCGGTTTCAAGTCAAAACAGGAAGTCTCCGAGGCAAAACGGAAATTTAAAACTTTTCCGTTTTTGTTTTTGCGGGAGGGCTGTCGATCATTACCAACAGAGGTGTTGGTCAATGCATATATGGTTGTCGATCGATTTTTTTCAACAGCAGTGTTGTCTCATGCATCTTGCCTTTGAAGGAGTTATTGATTGCTTCTAGAGGGTATAACTTTTGATCGACATTATTATTTCTTGTAGTTTTTCTCAGTTTTGCTCTAAAAACTCTAATCTTGTCTCAAACCGTTTTATTACTTAAAATGACTTAATAGGAAAAAAAGAATACGATAAAATGCATAAAACACATTAAAAATTAGAGTATAAAATGGTAAAAATCATGAACAAATCAATATCTTACAAGTTTATAGTCTATGTAATAGCACGTTTCTTACCTATTTATTTAAAATTTGCTTTAGAAAATCAATATAATAAAATACGCAACTTAGATTTTCAGAGACAAAAAGAAATGACGACATCAATTTTATTTGCCTAAATTCGTTGTTGTATATTGATTTAGTATAGTCATAACATGTTTTCGAAATATAGTGAAACAATGGCGAAAATACATAGAGAACAAAGAAAAAAAAATGAAGAAGACAGAAGTATAGTAAATGAAATTTACAAATTATCATGCTCGATTACCATTGCTCCTCTCCATGTCTCTCCGGAGGCTACATCGACAGGAACGAGCATTGAAGTTGGCCCTATGCACACGAAATAATGTTGCTTCCCATACTTGTCCCACGTCGATCCTGGGGATCCCACATACATCTCTTCGAATCCTATCCTTATCATCCTGAAGAACAATCCTCTTCCCTGCAGATTTAAATTCCAAACTCATCAGATATTATTGACTTCAAAGTTATTGCTAGAAACTTTCCCTTTTGCAAACAAGTGAGATCCAAAGTGAAATATAAATTATATAAGTTAATTAAATGGTTTTTGAATTGAAAGTTTTGTAAGATGTAGATAAAGCAAAAACTAAAAAGTAACATATAAAGAACATACTCAATATATAGTCTTTACCAATTAATTTTGAATACGAAGGTCATGAACTTGGATGTAACGTTCAATGTAACATTAAGATGCAATATCAATATTCAATATCTATTTGTTTGTCTCTAAAATAGTTTTTTGCATCTTCATGTTGTATTTTTGGATTCACATTTTTTTTTGGTTCCTTGTGAGTTTGCTAGGAAATCTCAAAAAATTATGAAATTATGATAAAGATGATTTCAAAAATAAAAATAACAGTTAGCATTGAGAGCATCAGAATTCTTTGCTTATTTCATAAAATTTTACAATTTTAGCACCAAAACATATTTGATATTTTTTATATTTGGGAACAAAACATAATTCCACTACTTTGGAGCCAAAACGAGATTTTAATATTTTGTGTTTAAATGCAAATTAATTATTTTTCGGAGCATATGAATTTACAATTTTTTTTTATAATTTACTTAAAATATTTATTTTAGTACTACATGAGTTGGAAAGTTATTGTTAATGAAAGAAAGACTCATATATGTAGTTGGAGAAATAGTGATATAATATACAATGGGTAAGGGTTAATCCACTTATTGTCAATTGATTTCAAATTGGAAGCCCATAATAAGCCCGAAGTTAACATGATATCAGATCCCATGGTTTCAATGTCTTGATTGTGGACCACCCGTAGATGTTCAGTCCCACAAACTTCATGATTTAGATGTCTAGTCTTGAGCGTGAGAGCGGAGGTATATGTTAGAATATATCTCACATCGGGACAAATAATTTATGGGGCAGTATATAAATATGTGGCAAACCTCCACTTTTGAAATAGTTTTTACGTGTGAGTTAGACCAAAACTAATATTGTATCATAGTCTTGATCCCTCTTATGGATTATGGTTCCGTTAGCTTTCGCAATACTAAAAAAAAAAATCTCTAATTTCTTTGACATAGCATTGTTTCTTCTAAGGCAATCTTCGCATATCTGCTTCTATCCTCTCCATTTTCTTGTTGAGACACTTTCGTTGCTCGGTTTATGTGCCAAAACTTGGCCGATTATCTTTTCTTCTTCTTCACAACAATCTTCATTTTTCTACGTTGCTAATCATTTTGACTGATCAGTCATCTACATCATTACAACTATCTAGTTCTTTGGTTTCATCTATTACGAAGAATTCTCCATATTATCTACATGCGCCTTACAACCCTGGAACATGTCAGATCTAAGACGCACCTCGCTGACATTCTAACTAAGACACTACCACGACCTCGATTTGAAGAACTTTTGTCCAAGTTCGGTGTTCGAAGCCTCGCATTTCCAACTTGAAGGGGGGGGGGGTATTGAGAGAGCTTCTAGATACTTTTAAATGACTTCTATAAGATTTAGATAGAGTCATATCTTTTTTAGTCCTTATCTATTTACATCTCCTATTCATATTCTATCTCCACTTCTATCACATTCTACCTCTTTAAATGAGAACATCAAGCTTTTTACAAACTATTTTATGGTATCAGAGCACGATCCACACTTTGCCCAGTTCGATCCACAGTTGGGCCAACATAAAGTCGGTCCTACTGATTCATGCCCGAACGTACTGAGATTAATGGCTAGAAGAGCCATCATCTCGAGAGAGCGTATTAGGGATAACAATATCCCACATCGGAAAGAGGTAAGGAATCTGACTAGTATATAAGGTATATGGGTCAGTCAACTAATTGTCAATTGGTTTTGAGTTGGCTTCATGATAAGCCCGAAATTAACATGGTATAATAGCCACCCGATTGTTGGGCCACCCCATGAATGTTGTTCTCACAATTGCCCACGCTTCAGATGTTCATGTCTGAGCGTGAGAAAAATGAAAGATAGTCCCACATCGGTAGTTGGATAAATAATGATATAATATATATAGGGTTAGGACCAATCCACTCATTTGGTTTTGAGTAGGAGATCCATGATAACCCCGGAATTAACAGTTATTTTGGTATTTAAAAAAAAATTTGGGTGCATATTTGCATCCATAACAATTTTTTTTCTACTATGAAGTAGTTGGTTTCCAAATCCAAATGCAACATGGAACATAAATACCCAATAGATATTGCATCCAAATGCAAAAACAAATGGTACCATAACCTCATAGCGAATATATATTGCCGTTGATTTACCTGATCTATGGTTTCAAATTTAGAAGGTGGAGTGTTATAGACGGCCTTTAATCTCTCAGCGGGAGGAGCACCATATATTCTACTCATCTTTTTCTCAAGAAGTGTAATTGCAGAAGCTTCTATTGCCCAAATCCCCGGCTTCTCCCCCTTTTCCGACCCAAACCACCCGGAAGAATCCGCCTTCATTGCCTCTGAAGGAGACAAGAGCTCAAAAGGCGATGACAAAGGAGGGTTGGGGCAATAAGAGCATCCCTTTAGTCCTTGAATTCCAGCCCCACTCCGTTTCTTGAACCTCATGTAACTCATAATCCCCGGTTTAAGGGTAATCGGTCTGGGTCCATTGTTCTTCACAACCAGAGCTGTAGCCATGCTTACTGGGTAGAGAGAGACGATATAAGTTATGTCGAGAAGCCCGGCCTTACAGCTCAGTTCGATCTGAGAACGTTCACAAAGATTTCATCATTGTGTGGACAAGATTTTTGATATATTGGGGTATAGAATCAATCACCTGAAGGGCATCAATTGCGTCTGAATCAGTATCCTTGACACTCCAATCATATCCTGAGATTACTGAGGACCCTCCTTTAGATCCAGTAGTTTCTTCTCCGTTTACGATAACAACACCAACCCCACCTCTGCTCTCATCACCATCAATTGTGTAAAGGACTTCCTCGAATCCCTCGTCTTTCCAGTATACCTTTGGCTTATATGAAACCACATGAGCATCTGATAGACTCAGCTTTAACGAACTTCCATTTCTGACCTTGAGCTCCACCATAGGAACGTTGTTTGATTCCGAGAATTTTATGCCCCTTCGTCCGAATTTATCTTCAAGCCTCTCAATTATTGTCTGTGTTTGAAGAGCTGAAATTGAACTTCTTACGGCTTTTGGTTTTGGGAGAGATGAAAAAGAGATAAGAGAAGCCATTGATGCAGAGAGTAAGGAGAAGAAAAGATAAGACGAGTGAAGTTTGTAGTGCGCTAAAGCCTAATCTTTTTTCTCACTTTGTTTTTTGTCGTTTTCTTGCACTCTTTTCCGTAGCCAGTGGTTGCCCTTTTACGTAACATAATTGCCAAAACTTTAAAATGCAAAACTTACAAGATAATAAATTGAAACAAAACAAAACAAAATAAAAATATTACGGTAATTAAGGTAATTTTTTTTTTGCAAAAAATAAATAACAAAATCGCAGTTATTGTTTAACCTTTGCACGACTGAGACTTTTTATTCATAAAGTCTCAAGCCGTAACTAAATCTTATATTTAAATTAAAAAATGATATAAAATAATTTCATTGCAATTTCTTATACAGAAATTAAGTTTATTTAAATATGAATTTTATAAATTAAAATATCATAATAGTAAAACATGTAAGGTTGGCTATGTTCTAAACCCTATAAACGGTCGGAAACATCGGAAGCCAAGTCTCAAACCGTAATTAAATATTAAATTTAAATTTGTAAAATCTATATATATAATAAAGCTCTTTTCTCTCTTTCTGAGACTTCATCTTGAGACACCCACCAAACCAATGAAACACGTCTATGTCATTACTCATTATTTTTATGTGGGATGCACACATCTTATTTATTAAAAAAACATTAAAAGTAAAATTAACTTATAATTTATATTATTATTTTTAGTTTAAGAAAAAAAATAATTTACAAAAAGTAACTTAAATATTAAAAGTTGACAAAAATTTACCTTAAATATTAAAAAACGAAATGATAAAAATACTACACAAAAATATGAAAAAATGTGAATAGAGATTGAACAAATATAAAATGAGATATTTCTATATTAACATATAATGAGTAAATATTTTCAGGAATAAAAATTATCATATATATCATGTTACAATTATAGTTTTTAAGAATAAATAAAATTATATGTTTATAAACAATTATAAGAATGAATACTTAAAGATTTACTCAAAAAAAATTAATTCAATTCAAAAGAAAAATACACATTTAAATTTTGAAAATATATTTGTCAATGTTAATGTATCAATTCATGAAACCAATTTAAAAATAAGAAGAATTCATTACATGTTATTATTTATAACTATAATATATTATAAATAATTGTATCAAGAAAAATTTCTATAATATTTAATATTTTCTAAATTCAAAATCTTGATTTTTTTGAAAACATAGGAATGCCTAAAAGAGAAGAACTAAATATTAATCAGAGTTTAGAAAATTTATAAAGATTAAAAAATGAAGGTTATTTGAAATAAAACAAATAACTATCATATATATTACAAATAAAAATAAAATTATCTAATCGAATAATGAAAACTGTGTAATAATAATATTTGAGAATGTTATTTAGAAAGCAATCAGAAATAGGGCAGGTTGTGGAGAAGTAGGAAACAAATTTGAAAAATAGACGATTCAAGATAGTATTGAGGAGACAAATGTAGATGAAACAGAGCAGTGGTCAAATTTTTCACCCTAAATTAGGAAGAAGTCTGACAGAAAAATTGTTATACAAAACAGCACGAATCAAAATTTGTATTCCTAAGTCTCTAAGAAAAAAGAAGAAATCATTAAGAAAGAGGACATTGCAGAGGAAAAGGTGGTCTAGAACACTGCCGTGTTGGCTGATTCTGACATGTAACATAGCAACAAGAGAGATGTGAAAGGCGATAAGAGGGCAGGGGAGAAAGAACAACCTCCACTGTTACATGATGAGAAGAAAAAGAAGGCGGATACTTCATAAATTTTAATTTCATGAGTAATTCATGATTCAACCCAAAATAATTGTAATGAAAAGTGTTATGAAATATTTTACTAAACTTTATAAAGATAATGCATGTGACTAAATTAAAATATTTTAAAATTCAAATGATTATATTTATCTTCAAAGATTTATATTGATAAATGTTTTAAATTAAAATCACGCGCAACGCGCAGGGTCATAATCTAGTAATACACTACAAGAAAACACAGGGAAAACCGACGGCCAAACCGACGGTTAACCATTCCGTCGGTAAAAACCGACTGATTACGCACAAAAAACCGACGACTTTGTTGTCGTCGGTACTCGTCGGTAATTTGTCGGTAAAAACCGTTTATTAGTAAAAAAAGACGAAAAACTGACAAAAAACCGACGGGTTCAAAACCGTCAGTAAAAAAAGATGGAAAATCGACGGGTTCAAAACCGTCGGTAAAAAAAGACGGAAAACCGACGGGTTTTGATAACGGTCATATACCCGTCGGTTTTTCCGTCGGTTAATTGTTTACGTTAATATAACCGTTAAAGAACCGTTTGAATTCAATATGAAACCACGCTCATTCTCTCCAACACAATACTCATTCTTTTGATTCCTCTTATTGTAAAGAAATTACCAAAAAAAAAATCAAAGCCATGTCTTTTTCAAATGATTTTCGATCGTGGATGGACGAGCCAATGATGGATCCGGAGTCGAACTTATTAAACGATGATTATGCACGAGGTGTAGGAGAATTCATGGAATTGGCATGTAAGCAACCATCCACGCAACAAACCCGTAAGTCGAAATGTCCATGTTCTGTATGCCACAATTCGCGTAATATTAGGATTATTTAGTGTGGAATCACCTGTATCGCAATGGATTTACTCCTGGTTATAAAGTTTGGTATCTCCATGGGGAAATACCTTCTTCTAGTAGTAGTAAGGAACATTATATTGTAGATAAAGTAGAGGAACATAAAACGGAAGTAGATTTTGGTGGAGGTACTGTTCAGATGGTTAATGATGTGTATAGAGAAAATATAGCGGAAGCAGGCGAACCGTCTTTAGAAAGGGCAGAAGAACCTAATTTAGAAGATCGACAGTTTTTTGATATGTTAGATGCAGCCAAAAAATCTCTATACAGTGGATGCAAAGATGGTCACTCCCCTTTATCCTCTGTCAGCAGAAGATTGTGTGGATGCGATAGCAGATTTTGTTAAAGATATTTTGCCTGAGGATAATCTGTTTCCAGCATCATACTATGAGATTCAAAAATTAGTTGTTGGTCTTGGGCTACCATATCAGATGATTGATGTATGCATCGACAATTGTATGATATATTGAAGAGAGGATGAAAACCGCAGAAGGTGTAAATGGTGTAAAAAACCAAGATTACAAGAAACTAGTAGGAGAGATCGGATACCATATAAGAGGATGTGGTATTTACCGTTAACAGACAGGTTGAAGAGGTTATATCAATCTGAGCGGACTGCAGGGGCAATGAGATGGCATGCAGAGCACAGAAGAGAAGAAGAAATTACACATCCTTTAGATGCAGAAGCATAGAAACATTTTCAGAGAGTATATCCTGATTTTGCATATGAGCGACGGAATGTATACCTTGGATTATCTACTGATGGTTATAATCCATTAGGAAAGCATGGAAGACAATATTCATTGTGGCCAGTAATCGTAACACCATACAACTTGCCACCATCGTTGTGTATGCGTCGGGAGTTTCTGTTTCTCACAGTTCTAGTTCCTGGACCAGAATATCCAAAGAGATCACTTGACGTGTTTCTCTAGCCATTGATATATGAGCTCAACATGTTATGGGAACACGGTGTTGAAGCATATGATGTATCGACCCAACAAAATTTCCAGATGCGTGCGGTACTTATGTGGACTATAAGCGATTTTCCAGCACTTGGTATGTTATCAGGGTGGACAACTCATGGACGTTTATCATGTCCACATTGTCAAGATAACACAGATGCATTCTAATTGAGCAACGGGCGAAAGACATGTTGGTTTGATTGTCACAGAAGATTTCTACCTCCAAACCATCCGTATCGACGTACGAAGAATTTGTTTAAAAAGAATACAAAAGTTTATGATGCTCCACCTCCCGAGGTAGATGGTTCAGATATTTTGATGCAGTTGCGAGATTTTGGAGCACCAAGGACTCCTGACGTGGGTGGTAATGGGCATTATCCTTTTGACGGTGCTGGAACATATCACAATGGGCATAAGAAGAGCATTTTTTGGGATTTGCGTATTGGAAAGACCATTTGTTGCGGTACAATCTTGATGTCATTCACATTGAGAAGAATTTTTTTGATAACATCATGAACACAATCCTAAACGTCCAAGGGAAGACAAAGGACAATTTAAAGTCTAGACTAGACTTAGCGGATATTTGCTCTCGCCCTGAGCTTGAAGTAATGCGGAATGGGAGATGTCTGATTCCTGTTTATCGCTTAAATGCGCCATCTAAAGAAGCATTCTTCAACTGGATTATCCAAAGCGTAAAGTTCCCGGATGGTTATGCATCAAATTTGCGTAATTGCGTAGACGTTGGAGAAGGGAAGTTTATTGGAATGAAGAGTCATGATTGTCACGTTGTGATGCAACGCCTCCTTCCATTTGCGTTTACACATCTTCTTCCAGAAAAAGTTCACGAAGCTATTGCAGATACATTTTATAATTTTTAAAAAATAATTTACTGTCAATTTCTTTTACATATGTATGCAGGAGTTGGTGCTTTCTTTCGAGATATATGCACGAGATCGTTAACAGTTAATGGTATCCGTAATTTGGAAACAAATATCCCCATGATCTTATGTAACCTCGAGAAGATATTTCCACCGTCATTTTTCGATGTTATGGAACATCTACCAATTCACCTTCCGCGAGAAGCAGAAGACGGAGGCCCAATTCAATATCGGTGGATGTATCCTTTTGAGAGGTATATGTATCATATGAAAAAGAAGGTTAAAAATTTAAGCAAAGTCGAGGGATCTATTGTCGAGCAGAGCATCAACGAAGAAGCTTCAAATTTTGCCAAATATTATTTTCCATCCGAGGTCCGAACGAAGAGTCGTCGACCTTCTCGACATGATGATGGGGGAGAGCGACCAAGTTATCCTGTGTATGTACCTAATTTGTTTACACAAATAGGTCGCTTAAGTGGAAAAGGGAAGTCTCGGAAATTAACTGAGCAGAAATATACACATTTGCATATGTATATTCTCAACAATTGTGAGGATCTTCAAGAATACGAAAGGTAAGAAATGTTTAATCTTTTTTTTTTTTTTTTTAAAAAATTATTTATATGAAAATATTATTTAGTAATAACATTTTTTTCTATTTGATTTAGGATTTACATGGCCATAATACGCTCATATTACTCACACTATACTGAAGAACAACTCGAGTTGGAAAAACAAAGAAATTTTGCTAGTTGGCTCAAATATTACGTAAGTCTTAATTATGTATATGATTAATTTAAATAATAAAAATATAAATTTAATATACTAACGATTGATGCTTTTTTCCCACACAGGTTTTCGATGGGAGTTCGAAAGGTCAATCATTTCCGACATGGTTATTGGAGTTTATCAACGGCCCTAACTACAATGTCAAGTTTTATCCAAGATATTGCACAAGGGGATACGCATTTCGGATTCATGAAGAGGGATCAAGGAGGGAAACGATGGATTACGGTATCTCTTCCACTACAAGAAAAAAGGCAATTTGCGACGGAAGTATTCCGTCGCAAAATCGCGGCGGCATTGCGACGAAATTGCGAGGAAACAAGTTTCTGTCGCAAATTCCTCGCAAAATTGCGAAGAACATATCCCTCGCTAATTGCGAGTAATTTGCGACGATATAGCCTCCTATTTGCGATGAATTTGAGACAAAAAAATTAAAATCGCAAATTTGCGAGGGAATTGCGATGATTTTGCTTGTTTCCCTCGCAATTTCTTCGCAAAATTGCGAGCAAACATTCCCTCGCAAATTGCATGTACATTGCGTGTAGATTGCGACGAAATTTGCGACGGATTTGTGACTTTATTGCATGGGTAGTAAAAATAGGTAGAAAAAATGGGTAGAAAATTAGGTGAAACACGTTTTAAATGTTGTACCTAATTATTGCGAGGGCCGGTTTCCTCGCAAATACTCGCAAATTAGACGCAATTCCTTAGCAATTCTCTCGCAAAATTTTGCAAAAAAAACTATAAATATCGTAACGTGAGATCTCTCATTTCACAACAAACAAAAACTAGCTTAAAAAAAAAAAATTCGAGAAAATATTTTTTAAAAAACCGAGATATCGTTTTGTGAGAGCTAAGAAAGAATGGCGTCGCAGAATGAAGTATATGCATTACAAGTAAATTTTATGCATGAATTTCTTAATTAATGATAAAAACCATTGACTATGATATTTAATATAGGTATGTTACATTCCCTACCCACGAGTCACTGGTAGGACCGACCATTGGCTGACTGTGACGCCTGTAAACCCAAGAGGAAAGCTTTATGGAGTTCCTGATCACGATCCTTTGTAACTTAGTGGAATTGGTTTAATGGCTCCTATTGAGCATTCCCTAGAAGTTACCCTTGCGGTATATTTCACTTCTTTCACAGATGATAGAGTTGATAATGAATCTGAGGAGAGTATATGAGAATTTGGAGATGATTCTGATTCAATTCCATCTGATTACTCATCTGACTCAGATTAGATTGTAATCTTGTATTTTTTATATATTTCTTACAATTTTAAGTATTTTCATATTTGTAGGATTTTGAAAAATTTAATAATTGAGAATTTATTTGGTTTTTCAAAATTTACTTATTGAGAAAGAAAACAAGTAAACATAATTTCATAGCTTGTGATTTTATATTGTTTTTGCAAAATTTCAAAAAAATCATGAAATAAAAAATCCGCTGGTTATCCCGTCGGTTCTCATGAACAAACAGACGGAAAAACCGACGGCTAATAAAAAATATTAATCTTGTATTCAACGTCGGTTATTCAATCAGTTTTTTCATAAAAACCGACGGAATAATCGACGGATATTAAAAAAATATTAATAATTTACCTAATCCGTCGGTTATTCGTCAGATTTTTCATTGAAACCGACGGCTAACCGACGGAAAACTAACAGGCGATTCATTTTTTGTTGTTTATCAACATGCGACTACTAAGTTATAGATTATATCTCTTCTACTCTACATTTTGAACATAAATAATCAGTAAAAATAAACAAATTGTTCAAAATTAGAAGTTTTAGAAAACTTGTATTGAAATGAGTAAGTAAAGTTATGAATGTATATGTTAGTTATAGATTAGTTTGTGATATAATGTTTTAAAAATTTAAATTGTTATACATTGTTATTAATAGTGATTAGAAACTATTTATACCTTTTCTAAGTGTGTGTAAGTGTTATTATTCATAATCTCTAACTCAATACCCTAACCATACCCTAAACAAACCCCAAGTTCAAAAGTCCGTCGGTTATCCGTCAGTTTTTTCAAGTTAAACTGACGGCTAACCGACGAGAAACCATATTTTATTAATATTTAATTATTGCTGTCGGTTTTCCCGTCGGTTTTGCTGACCCGTTGGTTCTGCCGTCGGTTTTTTTAGACCCGTCGTTTTTCCTGTCGGATTTGTCTTGAAAACCAAAGGTTGACCGACCAATCAAAATGCATGCAATATTATTCTAGTCCGTCAGTTTTTAAAACTGACGGAAAAACCGACGAACTTTTAGTTTTCACCGCCAAACTTTTTACCAAATTTTTTGATTACGCGGTTTTTATTTATTTTTACTGAAACTGACGTGTGCCCGTCGGTTATTCCGTCGGATTTCGCGAATAAAAAACCGAGAAATTCTTCTTCTTCCTCATTTAGTCGATTCCAAAAACAAAAAAAACCTCTCAAACTTCCATCTCCTCTCCACGAGCTCCTCTCCCCCGATTCCTCTCCATCGATCTCCTCTCCACCGATTCCTCTCTTCAAAATGTAAGTTCTTGTCTATCTTTTTCATGTTTTTAGGATTTCATATAGAAATTAGGATTTTAGAATTTGATATATTAGAAAGTTGGTTCTTAAATCTAGATTAGGATTGTAAACTTGTTAGAAAACTTAAATCTAGATTGTTAGGGATTGTTAGAGATTATTAGAATTGTTAGGGATTTTTTTTAAAAAATCTTAAAAAGGGATCTATTAAGAATTGTTAGAAAAAGTTAGAATTGTTAGAAATTTTATAAAAGTTTTGTAAGAAAATCATAATAAGGGATCTATTAAGAATTGTTAGAAATTGTTAGAATTGTTAGAATTTATAGAATAGTTAGAATTGTTAAAAAATCTTAATAAGGGATCTATTAAGAATTGTTAGAAATTTCATAAAATTTTTGTAAATAAAGAAAATATACTTTGTTTTAAGATTTATTAAGAAGTTTAGAAACATTTATAACACTTTTATGAATATGTTATAAAACTTTTAGGATTTTATTAAGAATTTATGAAATTTTTATAAAACTTATATGAAAATTTTATAAAACCTATAGAATTTATTAAGTGTTTATAAAACTTTTATAAGAATTTTATGAAAATTTTATAAAACTTTTAGGATTTATTAAGAGTTTATGAAACTTTCATAAGACTTTTATGAAAATTTATAAAACTTTTACGATTTATTAAGAGTTTATAAAAATTTTATAAGACTTCTATGAAAATTTTATAAAATTTTTAGGATTAATTAATAGTTTATGAAACTTTCATAAGACTTTAATGAAAATTTATAAAACTTTTAGGATTTATTAAAAGTTTATGAAACTTTTATAAAACTTATACGAAAATTTATAAAACTGTTAGGATTTATTAAGAGTTTATAAAACTTTTATAAGACTTTTATAAAAATTTTATAAAACTTTTAGGATTTATTAAGAGTTTATGAAACTTTTATAAGACTTTTATAAAATTTTTATAAAACTTTTAGGATTTATTAAGAGTTTATGAAACTTGTATAAGACTTTCATGAAAATTTTATAAAACTTTTAGGACTTATTAGAAATTTATGAAACTTTTAAAAGATTTTTATGAAAATTTCATATAACTTTTAAGATTAATAAAACTTTTGATGTGTACATTTTGATACTTTTGTTTGTTTTATAATTTAAGGAATTACGATTCTTTTCTTCGGAGTCAGTCTCAGTCGGGCCGCTCGACCCAACCCCGGCCACGTGATTCTCCCTCCGCGACTCATTCTGATTCTCATGTCCCAGAGTCCTAAACTTCTGTGGGACCAATGGACATGACTATCGAGGAGCTCGTATCGCAGCCGGGTCGAACCCATATACCCCGAAAGTATGGTTATGAATGTATATGTAAGTTATAGATTAGTTTGTGATATAATGTTTATAAGATTTAAATTGTTATACATTGTTATTAATGGTGATCAGAAACTATTAAAACCTATTCTAAGTGATAAAAAAACATAATCTCAAACTCAATACCCTAACCATACCCTAAATAAACCCCAAATTCATATACTCGTCGGTTATCCGTCGGTATGTTTACATAAAACCGACGGATAACCGACGGATTTTTTTTTTAATATTTAAATAATAAACCGGCGGGGAGTCCGTCGGTTTAGCCGTCGGTTTTTTCTTGAAAAATCGAATGTTGACCGGCCTATTAAATTACATGCAATAAAGTAAGATCCGTCGGTTTTGTCCGTCGGTTTTGTCCAACGGATTGGAAATTGAACCGCCAAACATTTGCACAAAAACTTTCGAATACGCGGGTTTTTTTTTCGAAAACCGACGTGTGTCCGTCGGTTTGTTGATTTTTTTAATGAAACCGACGGGCGCCCGTCGGTTCTCCGTCAGTTTTTACGAATAAAAAACCCGACAAACTCTTCTTCTTCCTCATTCTTTGATTCCATAAGTCACAAATCTTACAAACTCTCTCAAACCAGTCGAATCTTCTCCGTCGATTTCGTGGATTCAACCTAGTTCTTTCTTCAATTCTTCTATTCAAATGTAAGTTATTCTATATCTTTATCAAAATTTTAAGATTTCATATAGAAGTTAGGATTTTAGAATTTGTTAGATTAGCAAGTTGGATCTTAAATCTAGATTTAGATTGTAAACTTGTTAGAAAACTTAAATCTAGATTGTTAGGGATTGTTAGATTTATTTAGAATTGTTATAAGAATTAATAAAAAAAAATCTATTTAGAAATGTTTGAAATAGTTAGAATTGGTAGACTTGTTAGAAATTTAGAATTGTTACAAAGTTATAATTGTTAGAGATTGTTAGGGATTGTTATAAGAATTGTTGAAAAAAAAAATATTTATAATTGTTACAAATTGTTAATTAGAATTAGTAGATTTGTTAGAAATTTTATAAAATATTTGTAAGAAAATCATAATTGAGGATCTATTAAGAATTGTTAGATTTATTTAGAAATTTATGAAACTTTTATAAGAGTTTTATGAAAATTTTATAAAACTTTTAGGAATTATTAGAAATTTATAAGACTTTTATGAAACTTTTATAAAACATTTAGGATTAATTAGAAATTTATGAAACTTTAATAAAACTTTTCTGAATCTTTTATAAAACTTTTAGGACTATTTAGAAATTTATGAAACTTTTATAAGAGTTTTATGAAAATTTTATAAAACTTTTAGGAGTTATTAGAAATTTATAAGACGTTTATGAAAATTTTATAAAACTTTAGGAATTATTAGAAATTTATAAGACTTTTATGAAACTTTTATAAAACTTTTAGGACTAATTAGAAATTTATGAAACTTTAATAAAACTTTTCTGAATCTTTTATAAAACTTTTAGGACTATTTAGAAATTTATGAAACTTTTATAATAGTTTTATGAAAATTTTATGAAAATTTTATGAAACTTTGAGGAGTTATTAGAAATTTATAAGACTTTTATGAAACTTTTATAAAACTTTTAGGACTAATTAGAAATTTATGAAACTCTAATAAAACTTTTCTGAAACTTTTATAAAACTTTTAGAACTTATTATAATTTCATGAAACTTTTATAAGAATATTATGAAAATTTTATAAAACTCATAGGACTTTTATTAAAATTTTATAACGCTTTTGTTTGTTTTATAATTTAAGGGATTACGATTCCTTTCTTCGGAGTCAATCTCAGTCGGGCCGCTCGACCCAACCCCGAGCACGTGATTCTCCCTCCGCGACTCATTCCGATTCTCATGTCCAAGAGTCCCAGACTTCTGTGGGACCAATGGACATGACTATCGAGGAGCTCGTATCGCAGCCGGGTCGAACCCATATACCCCGTCTCCATCCCACCTTAGACGGTGGTGCGACATGGTAAGTATTTTACAAGTACATTATTTTTTTATAAAAACTAAAATTCATAACTTACAGTTTACTTTTTTTTGGTAGGTTTGGATATACGGCTAACGGCATCACCAAGTCGTTCTTGCGCATGATGCAAGGTCTTTTGAAGCAACCATATCCAAAATACTCGGCCATGCCTGAATCTGAGAAGGAGTTGTGGTTCAGACAGTTTGCTGTAAGTTTTTTAAATCTTTTAGTGTTTTTTTAACTTTTAATACTTAACTAAAATGTATATTAACAAACGGTTTTTTGTCATTTGTAGCAAGATTTTACATGGGCTCCTGAGCATACCCACGATGTTCGTAAGGAGTTCGATACTCTCGCGAAAGAGCAATACAAGAAAACAATCAACGAGTGGAAGCAGCGATGGGCAGCCGGGAAGAAGCCGAAAAACGTGAACGACAATGTCTTTGCTGGACTTTCTGTTTATTGGGAGCAGGCGGAGACAAAAGCATTGTCGAAGAAAAACTCCGAGAACCGTTTGAGCACGAGAGGCGGAATAGGAATCGCCACTCACAACTCCGGAGCCAAGAGTTACAAGTCCCGCGAGGCTGAACTTGTAAGTTTTTAAAATATTTTTCAAATTTCTTTGACTTATATTATTTTTAACACTAATTATTTTTTCTTGTAATTATTAGCTTGCTCGGGATGGTGTGCCTCCTCACTCTTTACAATTGATGGAGTATACGCACACTAACCGGCAAACTAATGAGATTCAAGATGGACTTGCGAGAGACGTGCTCGAGAAATCTACGAAGAGGTTGGAAGATACCGCAATGTCTCAAGGATCAACAACTCAAGAGCTCCCCGCGGAAGTGATCAACCAAATATTTTTAGAGGTATGTCTTTTCACTATTATTAATTTATACAATTTTACAATTTTAAATTTTCTAATTTTATTTTAATTTTGTAGGAAACTCCAAAGACCAAGGGTCGAATCTTTGGGTTAGGAAATCTAACTCAAAGAGTTAAGGCCCTTGGTCGTTGTTCGTCTTCGTCGTCGTCGTCATCCTCTCAATCGTATGTTGATCCCGCGGTCCTGGCGTCGCTCCGGGAGAAGGAGGCTCGGATCCAGGTTCTAGAGACGCAAATGGAAGAGGAGAGGACCGAAAACCGTCGGCGAGCCGCAGAGATGGAGGAGGATCTCAGAGAGACAAAGAGGAAGATGCTCGAGATGGATAACTTCATGGCGGAGATGCGACGAGCCTTCCAGAGAGATACGCCGAACCCAACCCCGTGATTAGTTTAGTTAAAATTTAAATTTTGGTTTTTGTTGTTTTGAATATTAATAATATTTAGTTTTTAACTTTTTAATTTTATTTACAAATTCGAATTTATTAATAATTTTATAAAACTTTTTTTTTATATATTAATTGTAATTTTATAATTAATTTTAATAAAATTTAACTAAAAATAATTTATAAAAAAATTTTAATATATTCAAAAATTTTAAATTTCCGTCAGTTTGCCGTCGGTTTATAAAAAGCCAAACCGTCGGTTTTTCCGTCGGTTTTTAACCGACGGTTTAATCCGTCGGTTTTTACCGACAAGATATACCGTCGGTTATTACGTCGGTTCAAGCCTATCGGTTATCCGTCGGTTTTAAACCGACGGTTTGACCGTCGGTTAAAAACCGATGGCCGAGCTCGTCGGTTTATTGACCGTCGGTTTACCCGTCGGTTTTAAGCCCGTCGGTTATTTACCGACGGGAAACCGACGGTTTTTGAAAACCGACGCTATAGGACCGACGGAATGGTATGGTCGATATTCCGTCGGTTTTACCCATAACCGACGGCGTACTGACGGTTTTGCCCGTCGGTTTGGGCGTGATTTCTTGTAGTGTAATAGCTACCTAAACTATCGGTATTAAACGTCGAGACGGAAAAGTAAAAAAACGATTAAAGCTTCAACTACGACATCACTTCAAATTAGAAGAGGTTTACATATTTTCGACCATGATTGTATTATCATTTGATCATTAGATATTTAAAATCCTCATAATTGTATAAATAACGTCTCTGCAGATGCAATAGGTAAGAATCGAGGATATGCTCCCCTGGCATATAAGCATCATCAACTTTATCACCAATATTTAAATTATAATATGTATGGTTCAAGAGCAGCAAGAAAGAAAAGGTTTGATATTCTCAAGAAAAAAGAATAGAAAAAATCATACGGCAGAATGGTTTGTACAAATTTTGCTTGACTGAATCATTATTTATCTTTCATCCAATCCGTGTTAGTGTTGTTAAAATATATATATGGTAAGGACTTTGATCGTTATTATTTTTGTTTATTAGTAGAATCTATGATGCAGACAGATCACACCAAAGACTATTTTGTGTATGTCGTCACGACTGACTCTGATTCAGAAAAGGAAGACAGGCCCTACGACTCAACTGATCGTTATGATCATGCTATTCAAAATAGCATGTTATCTGATGATACACCTGAGGTATTAGATAATTTACCACAAAGTACAAGTCGTTTTCGTGCCTTTTCTCTTAGTGCCGAGGCAGATGGAATTATTAACCAGGATTTGTGGATAACGGTAATTTATTGAGAATACTAAATGTGTTTTATATGGTATGACTAAACATATGTGGTTCATACAAATTAACATTGTATTATATATTTGCTTTAGCTTATTTCGACGACGGTGATCCACCGTATCTTTGTCCTAATTGTGGAGCTTTCATGTGGTATGGAGAACGGTTAGACAAAAGAAGAAAGTTTACAAAACTTTTAGTTGGTATTTGTTGTAAGAAAGGAAAAGTTAAGTTACCGGTCCTTAGAGATTCCCCCAAAACGTTGTTAGCGTTGTTAAATAATGGTGATGATTGGAGCAAACATTTCCATGAAAGTATAAGAGTATATAATATGATGTTTGCTTTCACTTCTCATGGAGGCAAAGTTGATAATAAGCTTAACGATGGAAAAGATCGTATATGTTTCAACTATATGATAAAAACTACCACCTTATCGGTGATCTATTGGCACTGCCAAATGAGATACCAGTTTTCTTATAGGTATGAGGTGGGTAATCGATTGCTTGCTTACGGGTAATGATTTCGTTACATTGTTTTATATATACATATAATATATAATAAAAATAATAAACAATTACTAACACTATTAATTTACATTGTGTCGTAGCAAAACTGGTAACGTATCAAAAATCTAAGCTCTCGTGGTAGAAAAATTGAAGAAAATATTGGATACTCATAACCCTCACGTGAAGGTGTTTAGAACAGCGAGCGAGAGATTTAAGGAAAATCCAAACACCGCCGGTCTAAAGTTGGTCTTGCCATGTGATAGAAATAGCGATGGAAGAACAAATAATCTCCCAGCTACAAATGAGGTCGCCGCTCTTATACCTGGTGATTTTGTTATCGGAGATAACACACGTGATATGGTACTCGAGTCGAGGAACGAAACATTGCATAAAATTAGTGAGGTAGAGGATAGGTCGGATATTATGTGTCAGAGTGTTTAAAATGAAACTTGACAATTTAGTGTATGACTTGACTAAGGAGAATACTTTCGGTGTTGTTTCGTCAAGTAATAAAATTTGACACTTACATAAAATATATACTTTTATATATGTATAGTTAATTACTGTTTAATTTTATACTGATCTAAATTATATTGATCGTTTAGCTTTATACACTATTGAGTTTCGAAAGAGAGGTCTACCCCATCACATATGGTGCTTGTTTTACACAAGGACTCGAAATTACTGACCACTGTCGACATTCACAGATACATCAGCGCAAAAATTCTTGACAAGGATCTTCATCCTTCTTTGTATGAAGTCGTATCTGATTCTGTGATACATGGTTCATGTGGAGATGCAAACAAAAAGAACGTGTCTATGAGGAATGGAAAATGTAGTAAATTCTTTCCTAAACCCTATAACCTCTTACAAAGGTTAACGACGATGGTTATCCTCTTTACAGACGTAGGAAAGATGGGAGATTTGTTGAAAAAAAAATGATTTGGGTGTGATATACAAGGACAAGTTATTGATATGGTATTTCTTACCCACCATCGGATGACGACAATGATTAAAATTTCATTCCATATGGCTGGACAACAATTTCTGGTTTATAACTCCAAAGATCCTATCGAGGAGGTCTTGGATCGAAAATCATCTACACATTCCATCACTACAAGAAAATACTCGATTTCCTACGGCTAATATTATAGGGGAACAATTTGAACTATTTCCCAACAATTTTCCTACGTTATTTGTTCTTACGAAATCTTATGTGGGAAATCCAGACTGGTAGAAATTTCGTAGGAAATTTCCTACAAAAATAAGTTGTCAGAAAATTCAGTAGGAAACTATGGCAGGAAGTTTTTGACCGATTTTCTACGACAATATTGGTAGGATATTATTTCCTACCATTTTCTTACGAACTTAAAATAAAAAATGAAAATTATAAAATAATCAAAGAATTATTAGTCTGAAGAAAATATATAAAATTAATTTCTTTTTAAAAAAAGATAAATTACAAAATTCAGTACTCAGTAGCAAATGCAAATCATAAGAGACGTCTCAATAGAAGAATAATTATATTACCAACATAATCATAGTTACACGGCAAGCAATTCATCTTCGGAGGATAATCTTGATTGCATTAGATCCTTAGCTGACACTTGGGACAAGGCACCGTTAATTCTTGAACCGTAAAATCATAATAAAATAAAAGACTGAACCATTTCAGAAATGAGAAGTAGAAAGAAACTTCGGTTTTTAATTATCAGAAACGTCAATTGCTAACCATTTTGCAGCAGTTTTACTGTCCACATGATTGTGTTCATCCTCATCAATCTCATTATCTTGATTGATTTTTTTCTTTCTGAAACATAAAATAAACTGATTAGTACACAAACGAGCTTGTAAACCTAAGACTATTAGACAATAAGCTCATAAATTGGCATGTATTGTTCGACCGCGAAAATCTGGAGAACAAAACATGAATATAAAACCGAATAAAGGAAAAAATCCGTAGAGGCAAGATATGATCTTTTTCCTTAATTCAAACAATCTCCCGCAGTGTGGCGGTTTATGAGATGATGAATCCCAGGATACAACTACGGTGAGACCGTTTTCGCAACACTCGAAAACGAAATCTGCAAACTGGATATCTACGATATACTCTTGAGACACTTACTGTTTGCAGAAGAAAAAATATGGGAGAGAATTTTCTGTGTTTTTCAAAACGATGAAAAATGAAAACGAATGAGAGAGTTTGTTTTTAAAAACAACGTTGGGAGATTGTGCGATCCGCAACGTGCGGAGATCGTGATCCATTAAGAAAGGCGCACGACTGGGAGAGAATCTCGCGCACCATTAAGGCTCGGTCAAAGCTCATTGATTATGCAAAAACGTTTCTAAATTGGTAAAATTTTTAAGCAAAGTTGCATAAAAATTTTCCAAAAAGAACCCGGGCCCCAGGCCCGCGCGCGCGTGTTTTTGCATAATGGTCTTCTAACTCTAGCACCATGGTCTTTCCTTCCCATCTAGTTGTTGAACACTCTCATAAGTGTAACAACATATATACTAGAGGGAATTTTTCCACTCAACCAATGTGGGACTTTGTAATATAAAGTCTTTATAAGCTTTCAAGCTAACCACTTTGGAGTTCAATTTCTCATTCAATTTTACTTCAATTTTTACATGTAACTACACTATGTTATAGTGCTCATTACGAGGAATCCAAAGACTCCGAGACCCGGTCATTCCAGTGAGGGACCTCACCGGAAAAGTCGCCGGAAAATTGGTCGGAGCCACTTGTCCAAAATTGAAGTTCCAACAATCTCCCACATGAATAGAATTGACTCTAAACATATGAAAATGTTTTCTAACTTAATAACCTAAAACTTGACAGACTAGACAGACTCGACTTTCAAGAGTATAGGCGAAAAATAACTGTGTCTAAGATGGTAGCAATGTTTCAGCCTTGAACCACTCATTGTTAGCTCGAGATCAAGTGTCTAATGGTTTTCTGTCGTCTCCTGATGTGACGAGATTTACCATTATAAAGAGTATTCAGTGCTCGGGCTATAGCCGATTGACTATCACAGTGTATACGTAGTGCCGATACTGGTTTCTCCCACATTGGAATATCTTCTAAAAAACTTCGAAGCCATTCTGCTTCTTCTACGGCTTTATCTAAAGCTATAAACTCAGACTCCATGGTTGATCTGGTCAATAGAGTTTGTTTCGCAGATTTCCATGAGACCGCTGCACCTCCTAGAGTAAAGACGTATCCACTAGTGGATTTCGAGTTTTTGGAGTCAGATATCCAGTTAGCGTCACTGTATCATCAACATACAGACATAGCAAAATATACCCGCTAGGTGTACTTTTGATATATATGCATTTGTCACATTCATTAATGTTGAATCCATTTGACATCATTACTCTGTCATATTTTTCATGCCATTGTTTTGGAGCTTGTTTCAGTCCATACAATGATTTTACAAGTCTACAAACTTTTTTTTCTTGTCCTGGAACCACGAAACCTTCAGGTTGTTTCATGTATATTTCCTCTTCTAAATCTCCATTTAGAAAAGCGGTTTTTACATCCATTTGATGTATTTCCAGGTCTCTTAATGCTGCAATTCCAATAAGCATTCGAATCGAAGTTATTCTCGTTACTGGAGAATAGGTGTCAAAGAAATCCTGAGCTTCTTTTTGTCGGAATCCTTGCACCACAAGTCTTGCCTTGTACTTATCGATTGAGTTATCGGTTTTCAATTTTGTTTTGAAAATCCATTTACACACTAGTGCTTTAAACCCTTCGGGTAGATCAGTTATTTCCCAAGTATGATTTTGCATTATGGAATCGATCTCACTATTAACGGCTTCCTTCCATAAAGGAGCGTCCGGTGTATTCATGGCTTACGTGTATGGTTTTGGTTTATTCTCTGCGAAAAAACCATCAAGAAATCTTCGCCAAATGTTTTTTCCTTACGTGTTCTTTTACTACGTCTAGGTTCGTCTTCTGCATCTTGTACAGAGATTCCTAACGTACTGGCAATGTCGGAAAAGGCGTTTACATCTCTCTCATCACGTGTTCTTTTAGAACTTTGTTTATCCTTAGAAGGAAATATGTGTTCAAAGAAGGACGCATTTCTTGATTCCATAATTGTATTTATCTGGATATCCGGGTTATCTGATTTGTGTACCAGAAACCGGTAAGCACTACTATTATGCGCATATACGATAAAAATACAATCTACGGTTTTAGGTCCAATAGTGACCTTTTTAGGAGGCGGTACTACGACTTTTGCTAGACACCCCCACACTTTCAGGTATTTGTACGAAGGTACTGTACCTTTCCAAAGTTCATGCGGCGTATTGCCGGTTACTTTGTGCGGTATTTTGTTGAGGATATGATTTGTGGTGAGTAACGCTTCCCCCCACAGATTCTGGGGTAGCTCAGATTCCTGCAACATAGCGTTCATCATTTCTTTCAGAGTTCGGTTTTTTCTTTCCGCAACTCCATTGGATTCTGGTGAATAGGGAGCTGTTGTTTGGTGAATAATACCATTTCTTGACAAAATGCATTAAACGGACCGTCATATTCACCTCCTCTATCACTTCTGACTATTTTTATAGTTTTCGAGAGTTGGTTTTCAACTTCGATTTTATATTCTTTGAATTTCTCCAAGACTTCATCTTTACTACGTAGCAAATGGCTATATCATGGTTTTTACCCGTTTTAAGCCATGATATACGTCTTGTTTTCAGAGTCCTTCTAGTGTTTTTGTAGTCTTTTTGAGTCTTTTCAGGTTTTAGCACGTTTGGAGCTTAATTGGAGCTTTTTGAGTATGCTGGAGCTTTTTGGTGTTCGTTGAATGATTTTCCACCTATGGATTGAGCTCAAATTTGGATACAAAACAGATCAGTGGATTAGCTTTCATTTGGAAGTGGTTTGAGGTCATTCTAACGGTGCGATCAAACGTTATGCCAGTTTTTGTGAAGACAGTCCAGTCTGGCGAGCACAGAGTCCGAGTATCGATCGATACCAACCCGGTATCGATTGACACCGACTGCAGGAAAGGAAAACACGTGATTTTACAAGTCTGAAGAGTCTGCAACTTGGCCCAGAAGATTCTATTATTTACAATTAAGCCCAGAACGTGTTTTAGCATTATATTTAGGGTTTTTAGCCACTTTGAGAGAGCTTTTATCATTATTCTGAATACTTTGAGAGAGAATGGTTCCAGGTTTTTGTGGGAGACAATTCTAAACCCTTGTTTACTCTTGATTTATTTTATGCAATTCTATTCAATTATGATTTCTGTTTCATTGATCATGTCTGAGTAGATTCCTTGTTAAGTTTAGGGTTATTCAAAGGTATTTGATGAATTGTTAGGTTGATCTGAATTGATAGGAGAGATTTAATAGAGTTCTTCATCTAGACTTGTGATTACTGCTTATTCAAGCTTCGTGACCTAGAATCTGATCTTAGGTTGTTTGGTTAGCACAAAAGTGTGATTGATTGCCTGAACTAGTGTTAGATGAGCAAAAGACATATTCGCAAAGAAATTTGGTTTAGGATTTTGTGAACAATTGAACCTGATCATTAATACTTGTTTGAATTCATAGGATTTGCAAAGAAATTTAGAATTCTAGGTTTAGACATAGATAATCTTCGCAGCGACGGTTGGTTGATTTTACGTTTGTGTTTAAGTTCAAGAACAGTGCTTAATATCCTCCTGATATTCTGTTTGATCTGCAATTCTGATTTACCGGAGAATTTCCCTAGGCTTATCATTTTTCCTCCATTGATTTTAAAACTACTTTTAATCATTTGCGGTTTTCAATTACATTAATTTTGCTTAGCTTAATTCATATTCTATAATCTATTTAGTGATTTTTGAGTCTTTGTGGTTCGATCCCTATATACTGCAGCTACTGCTTTAGTACTCTTAGGGTATTATATTTAAGTATATCAAATTTTGGCGCCGTTGCCGGGGACTCTAATTCTGTCACTTACGAGATTTGATTTCTGTGTTTCAGGTGTATGCAACATCGAGAGACCAGAAGAAGCGAGAACAAGTAGTTGACCTATCTATCTAACAAAGAGCTAGTTGAATTAAAGCGCACGATCAGAAAGCAAAAGAAACAAGCAGAGATGAACAATCTGATTGTGCTTGCTCGTGATGAAGCTGGGGTTTTGAGAGATCAGGGAGGTCACCTGTGTGACGCGCAGGGACAGAGACTTGATGCAGAAGGAAACATTGTTGCCCCTGCACCGGTAGCTAATGAGGTTATCCCACCAGCTGTGCGTGGGAATGCTCTGATTAATCGCGCCAGATCACTTGGAGAATACAACCGACCAGACCAATTCTATTCAAATCTGTCTGCGATTCGTATTATAGCTTTCCAGAGAAATGACTTTGAGTTGAAGCCTGCATACTACACTCTTGTAGGCCAACACCCTTTCCATGGTATTTCTCATGAGCATCCCATGGATCATATCGAGAGGTTCGAGGATTTGGTCACCAGTATCAAATACAATGGAGTGTCCAATGAGTTCCTCTTCTGTAAGCTCTTCCCATACTCTCTTGGTGGAGATGCAGCTTACTGGCTGAAGCAGTTGCCTCCTGGTTCTCTGACTACTTGGGAGGAGACCAAGAATGCACTTCTGAACAACTTCTATGATGATGCGAGATCTGAAGAGCTCAGGAACAAGATCTCCCAGTTTTCTCAGGGAGCAACTGAGGCATTCAAGGCTGCCTGGGTTCGATTTCGGTCTTATCAGAGAGATTTTCCTCACCATGGTTTCACACAGGTTCAGTTGCTGGGTATTTTCTTCCGAGGAATCGTTGGAGATATCAGATGGCTCTGGATGCTGCGAGTAATGGTAATTTCAACACGAGATATCCCGAGGACGTTTATGTGCTGATGGATCGCAGATTGCTGAGGTGCATGCAAAACTGGATTCGGTGCATAATCTTTTGATGGGCAAGTAGCAGAAGGATGTACACTTTGCTGATAAGGTCGAGATTGTAGATGAGATTGAAGAAGAGGATGTTAATTACATTGGTGGTACTGGTTTTCAGAATCAGCAGTATCAGTTCAACAACAACCGAGATTTCACCAACAACGCTCAGCGAGGAGGATTCAAGTCTGATTTCAGAGCAAATTCCTTTGCCCAGAAACCGATGCAGAGCAGCGCCTATGGGGGTTCATCTTACCAGACTCTGCCGCCTAAGACTCAGGAGAGTAAGGTTGAATCCATGCTTGAACAGATCCTTCAAGGACCACAGAAGATAACAGTGGATTTTAATGGGAAGATGGACGCCATGTACACAGATCTGCATGGAAAGATTGAAGCTCTTAGCATTCATCAGAAGATGCTGGAAACTCAATATGCTCAGACATGAGCAGCTGTCAAGGGAAAGACGGTTCAATCACAACATGACTATGTCAATGCAATCACTACAAGAGGTGATTTTGAACCTGATACGTCAGTGTCGACAGACACCAACCGAGTATCGACCGACACCAACCGAGTATCGACCGACACCAACCGAGTATCGACCGACACCAACTGAGTATCGACCAACACCAACTGAGTATTGACCGACACCAACCCAGTGACGACACAGATGCGCAGTATCGATTGACACCCCCCGCAGTATGAGCTAAAATTTTCAAAAACACCTAGGATTGTCGAGGAAAGAGTCTATGTGCCTAAGATACCTTTCCCTCGACCTTCTAAGAAGACAAAGAAGGAAGTGGAAGACTGCAGATGCAAAGCAATGATAGAACAGTTGATTGTTGAGCTTCATGTTGTCGATGCTATCAAGACTTCACCAGCTCTCAAGAGATATGCTAAGAGGATGGTTACCAATGGTGTGAGTCCTGAGGAAGCAGCTCTATTCACAAAGGACATCAGTGAAATTCTCCTGATAAAGATAGTTTCCAGGAAAGAGAGGAAGGTGAAAATCTCTGAACATGTCAGTGCTATGATTCAGAGTAGGATTCTAGAGAAGCTACCTGATCCAGGAAGCTTTGTACTAGAATGTTCCATCTCAACTAAAAGGTTCCATCATTATCTCTGTGATCTTGGATCAAGCATTAAAATGATGCCTCTCTCTGTAGCTGAAAGCCTTGGGATGACCGATTTCGTTCCAACAAAGATCTCTCTCATTTTAGCTGATAGATCCAAAAGGTTTCCAGAAGGTGTCTTAGCCACTAATGATCGAAGGCTGTATGATTCCCACAAACTTTGTGGTTTTGGAATATGTTGAAGAACCTCAGGACCCTCTTATTTTGGGAAGATCATTTTTGGCAACAGCTGGTGCCATCATTGATGTGAGAAAAGGACAGATAGAGCTTGATTTGGGTGATGAAGTCATGAGTTTTAACATGGACGAGCTGAGGAGGAGATCTACCATTGATGGACAGACCTTTTCTGTAGAGATTTCCATTGATGAGGACCCAAACACAGAGCTTTCAGAAGACATTACTGCTGGGTATGTCAAGGTGTTGGATGATACTGAGCAAATGAGCAAGCTGGTTGTTCAAGAAGATTTGGTTGAGAGCTCTAAAAAGAGTGATGTACTTAAGGATTGGAGTGAGGAGTGTCTTTTCAGTACTACTATGCTGGAGGAAGAGGCTCCAATTAATGCCAGACTGCTGGAAAATGATGTCTTTACATTGGAGGCAAGGATTGCAGAGCTAAACTACAGAAAAAGTGATGAAATTCAAGTTTCAGACATTGCGTCGGTCGACGCAGCATTATGCCCGCCAGCTGATTTTGAGCAAAAACTCCCACCTCTCACACACCAGACACCTTGGAGAAAGCAAAGGTATGCACCTTCTTTTTCCAATTCCAAACCACCGAATGTCATCAATCATATGTTTCCATCTACTTCACACTTAAGCAAGCCGCAGGATTATTATCGAGCGCTTGTTGTTTCTTTTGATGACTGTGCAGGAAAACGAAATATCCCACCCAATCTTCCGTCCCGCCCTGATGCTGTTCCTTACTTCCTTGGTAGACCACATGTAGTTAATGCTTACACACCACCTTGGATGAGACGTTTGTCACAGATGCATTCACTGTCTCTCTGCGAACCACCCGACGCCTGAGCCCCGACACGGTCAAGCTAATGACATTAAACAAGCGCTTAGTGGGAGGCAACCCACTGGTGAGTCTGTATATAAGTTTTAATTTCAATTTTATTTCTGATTGTGTGTCATGTGTCTGCACGAGAAACAGGTACAGGCGAGCAGTATCGATCGACACCAGTCAGTGTCGATCAATACCACATCCACGGAGAAAGAGCCTGTGTCCACAAACACCTGGTATCGCTCGATACCAGGTTGTATCGGTCGATACTGATCATCACACGAACGGTAACTTCTTTGCATTTCATTTGTCGTCTATTCCTTTGTTTCTTTTGCTAAATCTAGACTAGATAACACTGGGGACAGTGTTGTTTAAGTCTGGGGAGGTAGTCGCTCACTTTGTGTTTGTTTTTTCTTCGAGTTAGTCGTTTTTGAGTCAAATTTGTTTTATTGAGTCAAAACTTGTTGGATACCAACCCGGTATCGATTGACACCGACTGCAGGAAAGGAAAACACGTGATTTTACAAGTCTGAAGAGTCTGCAACTTGGCCCAGAAGATTCTATTATTTACAATTAAGCCCAGAACGTGTTTTAGCATTATATTTAGGGTTTTTAGCCACTTTGAGAGAGCTTTTATCATTATTCTGAATACTTTGAGAGAGAATGGTTCCAGGTTTTTGTGGGAGACAATTCTAAACCCTTGTTTACTCTTGATTTATTTTATGCAATTCTATTCAATTATGATTTCTGTTTCATTGATCATGTCTGAGTAGATTCCTTGTTAAGTTTAGGGTTATTCAAAGGTATTTGATGAATTGTTAGGTTGATCTGAATTGATAGGAGAGATTTAATAGAGTTCTTCATCTAGACTTGTGATTACTGCTTATTCAAGCTTCGTGACCTAGAATCTGATCTTAGGTTGTTTGGTTAGCACAAAAGTGTGATTGATTGCCTGAACTAGTGTTAGATGAGCAAAAGACATATTCGCAAAGAAATTTGGTTTAGGATTTTGTGAACAATTGAACCTGATCATTAATACTTGTTTGAATTCATAGGATTTGCAAAGAAATTTAGAATTCTAGGTTTAGACATAGATAATCTTCGCAGCGACGGTTGGTTGATTTTACGTTTGTGTTTAAGTTCAAGAACAGTGCTTAATATCCTCCTGATATTCTGTTTGATCTGCAATTCTGATTTACCGGAGAATTTCCCTAGGCTTATCATTTTTCCTCCATTGATTTTAAAACTACTTTTAATCATTTGCGGTTTTCAATTACATTAATTTTGCTTAGCTTAATTCATATTCTATAATCTATTTAGTGATTTTTGAGTCTTTGTGGTTCGATCCCTATATACTGCAGCTACTGCTTTAGTACTCTTAGGGTATTATATTTAAGTATATCAAATTTTGGCGCCGTTGCCGGGGACTCTAATTCTGTCACTTACGAGATTTGATTTCTGTGTTTCAGGTGTATGCAACATCGAGAGACCAGAAGAAGCGAGAACAAGTAGTTGACCTATCTATCTAACAAAGAGCTAGTTGAATTAAAGCGCACGATCAGAAAGCAAAAGAAACAAGCAGAGATGAACGATCTGATTGTGCTTGCTCGTGATGAAGCTGGGGTTTTGAGAGATCAGGGAGGTCACCTGTGTGACGCGCAGGGACAGAGACTTGATGCAGAAGGAAACATTGTTGCCCCTGCACCGGTAGCTAATGAGGTTATCCCACCAGCTGTGCGTGGGAATGCTCTGATTAATCGCGCCAGATCACTTGGAGAATACAACCGACCAGACCAATTCTATTCAAATCTGTCTGCGATTCGTATTATAGCTTTCCAGAGAAATGACTTTGAGTTGAAGCCTGCATACTACACTCTTGTAGGCCAACACCCTTTCCATGGTATTTCTCATGAGCATCCCATGGATCATATCGAGAGGTTCGAGGATTTGGTCACCAGTATCAAATACAATGGAGTGTCCAATGAGTTCCTCTTCTGTAAGCTCTTCCCATACTCTCTTGGTGGAGATGCAGCTTACTGGCTGAAGCAGTTGCCTCCTGGTTCTCTGACTACTTGGGAGGAGACCAAGAATGCACTTCTGAACAACTTCTATGATGATGCGAGATCTGAAGAGCTCAGGAACAAGATCTCCCAGTTTTCTCAGGGAGCAACTGAGGCATTCAAGGCTGCCTGGGTTCGATTTCGGTCTTATCAGAGAGATTTTCCTCACCATGGTTTCACACAGGTTCAGTTGCTGGGTATTTTCTTCCGAGGAATCGTTGGAGATATCAGATGGCTCTGGATGCTGCGAGTAATGGTAATTTCAACACGAGATATCCCGAGGACGTTTATGTGCTGATGGATCGCAGATTGCTGAGGTGCATGCAAAACTGGATTCGGTGCATAATCTTTTGATGGGCAAGTAGCAGAAGGCTGTACACTTTGCTGATAAGGTCGAGATTGTAGATGAGATTGAAGTAGAGGATGTTAATTACATTGGTGGTACTGGTTTTCAGAATCAGCAGTATCAGTTCAACAACAACCGAGATTTCACCAACAACGCTCAGCGAGGAGGATTCAAGTCTGATTTCAGAGCAAATTCCTTTGCCCAGAAACCGATGCAGAGCAGCGCCTATGGGGGTTCATCTTACCAGACTCTGCCGCCTAAGACTCAGGAGAGTAAGGTTGAATCCATGCTTGAACAGATCCTTCAAGGACCACAGAAGATAACAGTGGATTTTAATGGGAAGATGGACGCCATGTACACAGATCTGCATGGAAAGATTGAAGCTCTTAGCATTCATCAGAAGATGCTGGAAACTCAATATGCTCAGACATGAGCAGCTGTCAAGGGAAAGACGGTTCAATCACAACATGACTATGTCAATGCAATCACTACAAGAGGTGATTTTGAACCTGATACGTCAGTGTCGACAGACACCAACCGAGTATCGACCGACACCAACCGAGTATCGACCGACACCAACCGAGTATCGACCGACACCAACTGAGTATCGACCAACACCAACTGAGTATTGACCGACACCAACCCAGTGACGACACAGATGCGCAGTATCGATTGACACCCCCCGCAGTATGAGCTAAAATTTTCAAAAACACCTAGGATTGTCGAGGAAAGAGTCTATGTGCCTAAGATACCTTTCCCTCGACCTTCTAAGAAGACAAAGAAGGAAGTGGAAGACTGCAGATGCAAAGCAATGATAGAACAGTTGATTGTTGAGCTTCATGTTGTCGATGCTATCAAGACTTCACCAGCTCTCAAGAGATATGCTAAGAGGATGGTTACCAATGGTGTGAGTCCTGAGGAAGCAGCTCTATTCACAAAGGACATCAGTGAAATTCTCCTGATAAAGATAGTTTCCAGGAAAGAGAGGAAGGTGAAAATCTCTGAACATGTCAGTGCTATGATTCAGAGTAGGATTCTAGAGAAGCTACCTGATCCAGGAAGCTTTGTACTAGACTGTTCCATCTCAACTAAGAGGTTCCCTCATTTTCTCTGTGATCTTGGTTCCAGCATTAACATGATGCCTCTCTCTGTAGCTGAAAGCCTTGGGATGACCGATTTCGTTCCAACAAAGATCTCTCTCATTTTAGCTGATAGATCCAAAAGGTTTCCAGAAGGTGTCTTAGCCACTAATGATCGAAGGCTGTATGATTCCCACAAACTTTGTGGTTTTGGAATATGTTGAAGAACCTCAGGACCCTCTTATTTTGGGAAGATCATTTTTGGCAACAGCTGGTGCCATCATTGATGTGAGAAAAGGACAGATAGAGCTTGATTTGGGTGATGAAGTCATGAGTTTTAACATGGACGAGCTGAGGAGGAGATCTACCATTGATGGACAGACCTTTTCTGTAGAGATTTCCATTGATGAGGACCCAAACACAGAGCTTTCAGAAGACATTACTGCTGGGTATGTCAAGGTGTTGGATGATACTGAGCAAATGAGCAAGCTGGTTGTTCAAGAAGATTTGGTTGAGAGCTCTAAAAAGAGTGATGTACTTAAGGATTGGAGTGAGGAGTGTCTTTTCAGTACTACTATGCTGGAGGAAGAGGCTCCAATTAATGCCAGACTGCTGGAAAATGATGTCTTTACATTGGAGGCAAGGATTGCAGAGCTAAACTACAGAAAAAGTGATGAAATTCAAGTTTCAGACATTGCGTCGGTCGACGCAGCATTATGCCCGCCAGCTGATTTTGAGCAAAAACTCCCACCTCTCACACACCAGACACCTTGGAGAAAGCAAAGGTATGCACCTTCTTTTTCCAATTCCAAACCACCGAATGTCATCAATCATATGTTTCCATCTACTTCACACTTAAGCAAGCCGCAGGATTATTATCGAGCGCTTGTTGTTTCTTTTGATGACTGTGCAGGAAAACGAAATATCCCACCCAATCTTCCGTCCCGCCCTGATGCTGTTCCTTACTTCCTTGGTAGACCACATGTAGTTAATGCTTACACACCACCTTGGATGAGACGTTTGTCACAGATGCATTCACTGTCTCTCTGCGAACCACCCGACGCCTGAGCCCCGACACGGTCAAGCTAATGACATTAAACAAGCGCTTAGTGGGAGGCAACCCACTGGTGAGTCTGTATATAAGTTTTAATTTCAATTTTATTTCTGATTGTGTGTCATGTGTCTGCACGAGAAACAGGTACAGGCGAGCAGTATCGATCGACACCAGTCAGTGTCGATCAATACCACATCCACGGAGAAAGAGCCTGTGTCCACAAACACCTGGTATCGCTCGATACCAGGTTGTATCGGTCGATACTGATCATCACACGAACGGTAACTTCTTTGCATTTCATTTGTCGTCTATTCCTTTGTTTCTTTTGCTAAATCTAGACTAGATAACACTGGGGACAGTGTTGTTTAAGTCTGGGGAGGTAGTCGCTCACTTTGTGTTTGTTTTTTCTTCGAGTTAGTCGTTTTTGAGTCAAATTTGTTTTATTGAGTCAAAACTTGTTGGAGATTATGATCTTTTTCTTGAATCAACTGTTCTGACCTTGCTTTTGAGTGACATGTGTTACAGAATCAGTTCTAGATGGACTAATGAAAAATCCAAAGACTGACCAGTTGACTAGAAGATACCCATGTCTCCAGCAGACTCCTTCCAAAGCCTGAGCCAAATTTTTGCACTTCATCATTATGGTTAGTGTTTATAGAGCTTGATTCACCATTCATATCTGACAAAGGAACCCATGTGTTTGAAAATTATGGTATACCTCTCCCTTGACACACGTTGATACAGAAGATGCATGAAAGATGAGATGATTTCCGCCGAATAGAGGGCTAGGAACATTTCCAGTGATCCCACTTTTCTACTTGGATAAGGAATGATCACACAATTAAAGGTCTGACGCGAGGGATATGAACATTTCCTGAGACCCCTTTATTCGCCTAAGATCTTTGATACTTTGAGAGGGGAGAATCGGGGATTCGGTGGCAATTACCATCAATACTCCTGTCTCAAACCTTGATTTGTATATGCGAAGCTAAATCCAAAATCAAGAGAATAATACAAGAGATAAGTCTGGGGGAGAGTAAAATAATACCAAAGTATGAAACTTGGGTGGTTCCTTGGTCATGATATTGCATGAGGAAGAATCTAGAAGGTTCCTGAACATCAGCAACAGTGATGAAACGGCAATGAAGGATTTAGTATGTTGATGCTGTGAGATAATGTGTGGAATCTGGAAAGCTGCAAATGTCTACGGAGAAGTACATGGTGGTTAGATCTGAAACTGATTAGGTGATATCTAGAAATCTTGAGAAAAGGGTCATTGTGATGTTTCAAGAACAGGTGAGTCTCCGTGTTTTCAAACCTCATCCTCTGGTTGGGTTTTCTGTTTGCTTGAGGGCAACCAAAGGCTAAGTCTGGGAGAGTTGATATATCATGGTCTTTACCCGTTTTTAGCCATGACATACGTCTTGTTTTCAGAGTCCTTTTAGTGTTTTTGTAGTCTTTTTGAGTCTTTTCAGGTTTTAGCACGTTTGGAGCTTAATTGGAGCTTTTAGAGTATTCTGGAGCTTTTTGGCGTTCGTTGAATGATTTTCCACCGATGGATTGAGCTCAAATTTGGATACAAGACAGATCAATGGATTAACTTTCATTTGGAAGTAATTCTAGCTTCATGACCTAGAATCTGATCTTAGGTTGTTTGATTGGCACGAAAGTGTGATTGATTGCCTGAACTAGTCTTAGATGAGCAAAAGACCTATTCGCAAAGAAATTTGGTTTAGGATTTTGTGAACAATTGAACCTGATCAACAATGCTTGTTTGAATTCATAGGATTTGCAAAGAAATTTGGAATTCTAAGTTTAGACATAGATAATCTTCGCAGCGACGGTTGGTTGATTTTACATTTGTGTTTCAAGTTCAAGAACAGTGTTTAATATCCTCCTGGCATTCTGTTTTGATCTGCAATTCTGATTTACCAGAGAATTTCCCTAGGCTTAGCGTTTTTTCTCCATTGAATTTCACAACTTTTATATTCTGTTATTTATTTTCTGCATTACTTTGTTCGCTTAGCTTAATTCAAGTCTTAATTTCTATTGAGTGAATTCATGAGTCTTTGTTGTTCGACCCCTAACATACAACAGTTACTGCTTTAGTACTTTTAGGGTATTATATTTGAGCATATAAAATTTTGGCACCGTTGCCGGGGACTCTAAATTTGCCATTAGATTTTAGCTTAGAATTTCGACTAAGTTAGTCAGTATCAATCGATACCCAATTGGTGTCGGTCGATACTCGTCGTATTTTTTTTATATTTGTTACTTACGTGGTTTGACTTTTGTGTTTTAGGTGTATGCCTAATCGCGAAACAAGGAGAAACAAGAGCACGCAGCTTGTTAATCTTTCTAACGAGGAACTAGCACTTTTGGAATGCACAAAAAGGAGAACAAAGAAGCAAGCAGAGATGAACAATCCAGTGGTTTTGGTTTGTGATCGACACCAGTGCATATACTTTCATCGAGCGACACCACTACCTGTGTCTATCGACACCAATCTGGTATTGGTCGACACTCCTCTCAGACTGAGGCAGAAACGACCCAGATGAGCAGTGTCGATCGACACCAGTCTGGTGTCGATCGACACCCCCTGCAGACTGAGCGAAAAAATTCAAAAACACCGAGGATTGTTAAGGAACGTGTCTACAAGCCTAAAGTGCCATATCCTTAGCCGCCTAGACATCTCAGAAACCCCATCACTGCAGAGAAGTTGCTTGCTTTTGAGAAGATGGTTAGGAAAGTTCCTAATAACATCTCATTTGAAGAAGCGGTGGAAAACTGCCCTCTGCTTGGTTACTTCCAATATTGCAAAAAAACTGAGGAAGAGATTAAGGCACTCTTAATCAAGGCAAGAAGTACACCACCTCCAATGAAGCAGTTGACTAAAAAGGAAGACCTAGGAAAATTTCCAGTTCAATGCTCTATCTCTGGAGTTGATTTCAAAGAGTCTCTCGTTGACTCAGGGTCTAGCGTCAATGTCATGTCAAGGTCAATTGCAGAGAGATTGGGAGCTGATAATCGATCTCCAAAAAAGCCTCTTACATTCGCAAACTCTTCCACCTCGCACCCATACGGTACAATCCCTGATTTGCTCGTTAAAGTAGGAGATTGTCTGGTTCCTACTGATTTTAAGGTTGTGGAAATGAGTGCAAGATCTAGTACACCTTTGATTCTTGGAAGACCGTTTATGGCTATAGTTGGTGAAATTATGGACACACCCAGTAGGCGAATCTCGTTCTCCTAATTGACAAAGAGGTATACTACAAAGCCATTCCTACTAGAGGAGCTCCCACACATGTCTCTTGCATCAATGTTGACACAGGAGAGACATTGGTGATTGATCTATTGGACGAGACTTATGATGAACCAAATGTCATAGATGTTTTAGATGGCCCTTCTATCATCACCAAGAAAGACATCAAAACAGCTACGGCAACAAAGAAAGTGCAGAACAAAGGAGTCAAGGGTATTACCCCTGTAACTTTAACCCCGCAGAAGTGGGATGGAGATACGATTGAATATAAGGTGAAGTGCAAGCGAACCTCGAAACCATTATCTAAGGTTAGAGTTATCCTCCCTTTAGAGCTTAAAGAGAAAGGAAAGGATGTTGTGGTGGGTATGTAGAGCAGAACTCTGAAGCTGGAGATGTCTGGTTGTGGAGCTTATTTCGGGGTTAGTTCTCAATCCTATCCTGACTGATATTAAACAAGCGCTTAGTGGGAGGCAACCCACTAGTAAGTCTGTATATAAGTTCTTTTAATTCTCTTTTTTTTGTGTTTTTGGTTTTGTGTCTTGTGTTTTGCATGAATCAGCAACTAAGGAGCGATGAAAAGGAGTCCATGTGTCGAACAACAACTGGTATCGATCGATACTAGTGATGTGTCAATCGACACTCATCACCATCTAGGGTAACTTCTTCGATTTTCCCCAATTCACACAGTTCTTTTGTTTCTTTAATTTTGCCAACTCTAGACTAGATAACACTGAGGACAATGTTGTTTAACTTCTTGTTTAATGTCATTAGCTTGGGGGAGGTAGTCGCTGACATTGTGCTTGTTTTTCTTAGAGTCAAAATTTTGAGTCAAAATTTGTTTTATTGAGTCAAAACCTGTTGGAGATTATGATCTTTTTCTTCAATCTATTGTTCTGACCTTGCTTTTGAGTGACCAGTGTTATAGAATCAGTTCTAGATCGACTAATGAAAAATCCAAAGACTGACGAGTTGACTAGAAGACACCCATGTCTCCAGCAGAGTCCTTCCAAAGCCTGAGCCAAATTATTGCATTTCATCGTTGTGGTTAGTGTTTATAGAGCTTGATTCATCATTCATATCTGACAAAGGAACCCATGTGTTAAAAAATAATGGTATAACACTTTGGTAAATAAGATGCGTAAAAGATGAGATGATTTCTGCCGAGTAGAGGGCTAGGAAAATTTCCAGTGATCCCATTATTCTACTTGGATAAGGAATGATCACACAAAAGTTGGAAGTGAGGGGTAGGAGCATTTCTCGGGACCCCATTATTCATCTAAAGTCTTTGATACATTGAGAGGGGAGAACCGGAGATTTGGTGGCAAACACCATCAATACTCACGTCTCAAACCTTGATTTGTATATGCGAAGATAAAAAAAATAAAGAGAACATAAAAAGAGATAAGTCTGGGAGAGAGAAAAACAATACCAAAAGTGTGTAATTTGGGTAGTTTTTTTGTCATGATATCGTATGAGGAAGAGTCTAGAAGGTTCTTGAACATTGGCTGCAGTGATGAAACTGGCGATGAGGGTTTGGTTGGATGATGCTGTGAGATAATGTGTGGAGTCTGGGAAGCTGCGAATGTCTACAGAGAAGTACATGGTGGTTAGATTTGGAACTGGTTAGGTGATATATGGAGAAGCTTGGGAAAAGGGTCATTGCAATGTTTCAAGAACAGGTGAGTCTCCGTGTTTTCAAACCTCTTCCTCTGGTTTGGTTTTGTGTTTGCTTGAGGGCAAGCAAAAGCTATGTCTGGGGGCGTGATATATCATGGTTTTTACCCATTTTTAGCCATGATTTAGGTCTTTTTTTTAGAGTCTTTATAGTGTTTTTGTAGTCTTTTTGACTCTTTTAAGGTTTTAGCACATGTGGAGCTGAGCTTTTGGCGTATTTTGGAGCTTTTTGGCGTCCGTTGAATGATTTCCCACCGTTGGATTGAGCTCAAATTTGGATACAAGATAGTTCAATGGATTAGCTTTCATTTGGAAGTGGTTTGAGGCCATTCTAACAGTGCGATCAAAAGTTATGCCAGTTTTCGTGAAGACAAAACAGTTTGGCGAGCACAGAGTCCTGGTGTCGACCGACACCAACCCAGTATCGATCGACACCGACTGCAGGAAAAGAAAACACGTGATTTTACAAGTTTGAAGATTCTGCAACTTGGCCCAACTTTGAGAGGGGAGAACCGGGGATTCGGTGGCAATTACCATTAATACTCGCGTCTCAAACCTTGATTTGTATATTCGAAGTTAAATCCAAAATCAAGAGAATAACACAAGAGATAAGTCTGGGGGAGAGTAAAATAATACCAAAGTTATGATAAGTGGTTTGACGCCATTCTAACGGTGCGATCAAAAGTTATGCTAGTTTTTGTGAAGACAGTCCAGTCTGGGGAGCACAGAGTCCTGGTGTCGACCGACACCAACCCAGTATCGACCGACACCCATTCAGTGTTTATGATATCTATTCCTCTTTGTATCCTTACCCTCTTTGTTTTCTTACTCTATTTTACTTTATGATATCTATTCTATTCATGATGTTTGTTTTATACACCATGTCTGAGTAGATTCCTTGTTAGGTTTAGGGTTATTCAAAGGTGTTTGATGAATTATTAGATTGAATTGAATTGTTAGGAAAATCCTTAGAGTTCTTCATCTAGACTTGCGATTATTGCTTATTCTAGCTTCATGACCTAGAATATGATCTTAGGTTGTTTGATTGGCACAAAAGTGTGATTGATTTCCTACACTAGTGTTAGATGAGCAAAAGACCTATTCGCAAAGAAATTTGGTTTAGGATTTTGTGAACAATTGAACCTGATCATTAATGCTTGTTTGAATTCATAGGATTTGCAAAGAAATTTGGAATTCTAGGTTTAGACATAGATAATCTTCGCAGCGACGGTTGGTTGATTTTACATTTGTGTTTCAAGTTCAAAAACAGTGCTTAATATCTTCTTGACATTCTATTTGATCTGCAATTCTGATTTACCGGAGAATTTTCCTAGGCTTAGCGTTTTTCCTCCATTGAATTTCATAACTTTTATATCCTGCTGTTTATTTCCTGCATTACTTTGTTCGCTTAGCTTAATTCGAGTCTTAATATCTATTGAGTGAATTCTTGAGTCTTTGTGGTTCGACTCCTATATACTGCAGCTACTGCTTTAGTACTCTTAGGGTATTATATTTGAGCATATCAGCTACCTTGGTTTGACCCCGTGTTTCTTCAATAAACTCTCAAAGACCTTATTGATGAAGTGAGTACCACCAGCACTAATCACAGCTCGAGGAATGCCAAAACGCGGTAAGATGATAGTCTTGAACATCTTCAACACAAGCTTAGCATCATTTGTCAGACTAGCTATAGCCTCAACCCATTTCGACACATAGTCGACTGCTACAAGGATGTAGTTGTTACCATTAGAAGACAGGAACGGTCCCATGAAGTCAATTTCTCACACGTCAAAGATCTCAACCTCAAGAATTGGATTTTTTGGTATTTCATTCCTTTTACTTATGTTGCCTTTCCGTTGGCATGAGTCACATCTCGAAACGAACGTTTGGGCGTCTTTGAATATTGTCAGCCACCAAAACTCTGCTTGTAATGCCTTAGTGACCGTCTTGAATGATGCAAAATGACCCCCGTAAGCTGAGCCGTTGCAATGCATTAATATACCGACAATTTCTTCTTCCGATACACATCTTCTATAGAGGTTGTCCTTACAAAGTTTGTACAAGTATGGCTCATACTAATAGAATCGGTTCCAGTCCTTGAAGAATTTCTTTATAGCATAGCCTACCAAGTTAGGAGGCTATTTTCCACAAGCCAACAAAATTCACATAATCCGCATACCATGGCAACTTCTCGTCCATCCCCATGATCTCTTCTAGTCTCTTATCCATCTTGATGGCTTTATTTACAAGACAAACCGCCATAAGTTGTTCCTTGGGTAATGAATTATCAATGGAAACACCAATTTCAATTCTAAAATGTGACAAGTGATCCGCTACACCGTTCTCAATACCCTTCTTATCTTTAATTTCAAGATCAAACTCTTGTAGAAACAAAATCCACCTAAGAAACCTTGGTTTAGCATCCTTCTTTGCCAATAAATGTCTCAAGGTCGCGTGATTGGTGTGAACAATAACTTTTAAACCCACCAAGTAAGACCGAAACTTTTCAAATGCAAACACAATGGCTAGGAGCTCCTTCTCTGTAGTTGCATACTTCACTTGAGCATCATCTAAGGTTCTACTTGCGTAGTAGATCACATGGAGAATTTTATCTTTTTGTTGACCCAAAAATGCTCCTACCACGAAATCACTTGCATCACACATGATCTCAAATGGTAGATCCCAATCCGGTGCTTGTACAATGGGGGCGGTCACCAGAGCGTTTTTGATCTCTAGAAACGCTTCTAGACACTCTTGATCGAAGTTGAACTCAACTTCCTTGCAATGTAGTCTTGTTAGAGGTCTAGCTATCTTCTAAAAGTCTTTAATAAACCTTCGGTAGAACCCTGCATGATCGAAAAAGCTTCTAATACCCTTCACCGAATTCGGAGGCTCCAAACTAACCATCACCTCAACCTTTGCTCTATCAACCTCAATACCCTTTTCTGAAATCTTATGCCCAAGAATGATTCCTTCTCTAATCATGAAGTGTCACTTTTCCCAATTGAGCTCTAGGTTGGTCTCCTCGCATCTTTTGAGTATCCTACAAATATTAGAAAGACAACCACCAAACGAAACACCATATACGGAAAAGTCATCCATAAACACTTCATACATATCTTCTATTAAGTCCAAGAAAGTTGACATCATGCACCTTTGGAAGGTTGCCGGTGCATTACATAATCCAAATGGCATCCTTCGATAAGCAAAGGTACCATAGGGACATGTAAAAGTCATTTTCTCTTAAAAGAACCCCGAATATCTATCTAGAAAATAGTAGTATGGGTGATTAATTAACCGTTCTAGCAGTTGATCAATAAAAGGTAGAGGAAGTGATCTTTTCTAGTTGAGGCATTAAGTTTGTAATAATCAATACACATCCTATGACCGGTGATAGTTCTAGTTGGTATCAATTCATCTTTTTCGTTTTGAACAACTGTTATTCCTTCCTTTTTTGGAACTACATGAACCGGGGAAATCCAAGTACTATCCAAGATATGATAGATTATCCCCGCATCTAGAAGCTTGAGAATATTATTTCTTAACAACCTCTTTAAAATTAGGATTTAACCTTCTTTTATGCTCAGTTGAAGTCATTGATTCATCTTCTAGATGTATCCTTTGCATGCATAAAAATTAAGCAGTTCCCTTAGTATCATCCAAAGAATAACCTATAACCTTTCTAAACTTCCTTAATTCACCTAGAAGGGTGGCTACTTCCTCTTCACTAAGATCTTCATACACTATGATCAGATAAGTAGAGTTTGTTCCAAGAAATGCGTACCTTAACCCTTTTGGTAGTGTGGTTTGAGGTCTACTTTTGGAGCCTTGAGTTCACTTCAATCATTGCCAATGCTAGACTTACCATTGCTAGCCTCCTTGAGTTCTATGTCATCTTCTACTTCAACCACACTCACATTGTGTGCCAAATGGGTGAGTTCTAGAAGTGATGTGCTCCCATTGATAGGCTTGTGAGAGTCAAGGAGCTTCTCATACCCAACACTCTCCACATCAATGAACTCATTATCCCTGTTCTTACAAATAAGTGCTACTTGTAGAGAATCTTCCAATGCAAGCTCTTCTAACAACTCATCCGCCAACTCGTCCATGGTCTCAATCCAAAACGCTTGACCCTCAATTGTTAGCTTCTTCATGACCTTGTTGATGTCGAATTGGAGAACCATATCACCTAAATGAAGATCTATTCTCCCCCTTCTCACATCAATGATAGCTCACGCGGTTGCTAGAAACGGTCTCCCAAAGATGAGTGGATCTCTTGACTTTTCATCCATTTCCAACACAATTAAGTCGGTTGGCACCTCAAAATTCCCAATCATAACCGGTAAGTTCTCTAGCATTCCAACCGGAATCCTAACTGATCTATCCGCCAATACCAAAGAGATTCAACATTGCTTATATCTTGTGAATCCAAGGCATTTAGCTACCGAGAGAGGCATCAAACTTACACTAGCTCCTAAATCACATAAGCAACGAGCAAAAGAAAGCGGTTCAATAGCACAAGGTAAAGTGAAGCTACCTGGATCTCCAAGGTTCTTTGGTAATATCTTTCGTTGAATGATAGCACTACACTCATGAGTCGAGACTACCATACCTTCTAGATTTTTTTATTTCTCCTTGATAGCATCCTTAAGAAACTTGTTGTATTGAGGAACCAACAAGAATGCATCAATTATGGGCATGGTCACTTGTATCTCTTTCATTTTCTTTTCAAAGATGGCTCTATACTTCTCCATGAGTTGTTTCTTGAAGTGGCCCAAAAATGGTAGCTTAAGCTCATAAGGCTGTGACACAAACAATGTCTCTTTGGGAGCCGTGATATATCATGGTTTTTACCTGTTTTTAGCCATGATATAGGTCTTGTTTTCAGAGTCCTTCTAGTGTTTTTGTAGTCTTTTTGAGTCTTTTCAGGTTTTAGGACGTTTGGAGCTTAATTGGAGCTTTTAGAGTATTCTGAAGCTTTTTGGCGTCCGTTGAATAATTTTCCACCGTTGGATTGAGCTCAAATTTGGATACAAGAAAGATCAATGGATTAGCTTTCATTTGGAAGTGGTTTGAGGCCATTCTAACGGTGTGCGATCAAACGTTATGCCAGTTTTCGTGAAGACAATCCGGTCTAGCGAGCAAAGAATCCTGGTGTCGACCGACACCAACCCAGTATCGATCGACACCGACTGCAGGAAAAGAAAACACGCGATTTTACAAGTTTGAAGATTCTGCAACTTGGCCCAGAAGATTCTATTATTTACAATTAAGCTCATAACGTGTTTTAGCATTATATTTTGGGTTTTAGCCACTTTTAGAGAGAGACTTGATTTTATTCATTATTCGGGTTTTGAGAGAGGGAGAGAAGTCAGAAACTCTGTTCCTGATAGAGAAGATTTCGAACCCTTGTTACTCTTTACTCTAATCTCTTATGCAATCTATTTTATTCATGATGTTTGCTTCATTCACCATGTCTGAGTAGATTCCTTGTTAGGTTTAGGGTTTTTCAAAGGTGTTTGATGAATTGTTAGGTTGATCTGAATTGATAGGAGAGATTCAATAGAGTTCTTCATCTAGACTTGTGATTACTGCTTATTCTAGCTTCATGACCTAGAATCTGATCTTAGGTTGTTTGATTGGCACGAAAGTGTGATTGATTGCCTGAACTAGTGTTAGATGAGCAAAAGACCTATTCGCAAAGAAATTTGGTTTAGGAATTAATGAACAATTAAACCTGATCATTAATGCTAGTTTGAATTCATAGGATTCGCAAAGAAATTTGGAATTCTAGTTTGAACATAGATAATATTCGCAGCGACGGTTTGTTGATTTTACATTTGTGTTTCAAGTTCAAGAACAGTGTTTAATATATCCTCCTGACATTCTATTTGATCTGCAATTCTGATTTACCGGAGAATTTCCTTAGGCTTAACGTTTTTCCTCCATTGAATTTCATAACTTTATATTCTGCTGTTTATTTCCTACATTACTTTGTTCGCTTAGCTTAATTCGAATTCTATATTCTATTGAGTGATTTCTTGAGTCTTTGTGGTTCGACCCTACTATACTGCAGCTACTGCTTTAGTACTCTTAGGGTATTATATTTGAGCATATCAAATTTTGGCGCCGTTGCCGAGGACTCTAAATTCGCCATTATATTTTAGATTAGAGTTTCGACTAAGTTCGTCGGTATCGATCAATACCCAGCTGGTATAGGTTCGATACTCGTCGTAATTTTTTAATTTTTTTTTTTGTTTTACGTGCTTTGACTTTGTGTTTCAGGTGTATGCCTAATCGCGAACCCAGGAGAAAACAAGAGCACTCAGCTAGTAAATCTTTCCAACGAGGAACTAGCACTTTTGGAACGCACAAAAAGGAGAACATCGAGGCTAGCAGAGATGAACATCCAGTGATTTTGTGTTCGTGATGATGCTAGAAGCTTTGATAGACCATGAGGGTCAATTGTGCAACTGAGAGGGACACAAGACTTTGAATGGAGATGGAAACATCATTGTCCCTCAAGCTATTGTGAATGTTGGAAATGACGTGGTTAATTGTGGTAGGACAATTGGTGAGTACAACAGGCCTGATCAGTTCTATGTCAATCGAGCAGCGATTCGTGTTCCTGGCGTTTCAAAGAAATGACTTGAGCTGAAACTTGCATACTTCACTCTTGTGGGTCAGCATCTTTTTCATGGTCTTCCTCATGAACACCTATGGATAACAATTGAGAGGTTTGAGGACTTTGGTCACTGAGCATCAAAGTACAATGACGTGTCCTATGATTCCCTCTTTGTAAGCTTCTTCCCATACTCCATTACTAGGGCATGCAGCTTTACTGGACTGAGCAAGTTGCCTCGAGGATCGGCTGGGCACACTGGGAAGAGACGAAGAACGCATTTCTAACCATCTTCTACTAGATGATGCGAGATCTGAGGATTTGAGGAACAAGATACTCCCAATTCTCTTATGGAGCACAAAGGTGTTTAAGGCTGAACAAACTCTACGCTATATGCGAGAATCTGAGGATTTGTGCACATCACGGATTCCTCACAGTGTTCAGTTGCTGGGGTATTTTCTTAGAGCAGGGAATCGATTGGGAGGTAATCAGATGGTTCTGGATTCCGCGAGTAGTGGGAAATTTCAACACTAGTAATTCCTGCCGATGCTTATGTGCTTATTGAGAACGTTGCATCTAGCAAATAGCACCAAGAATGCAGACTTTTGAGCGGAAGAGCAGGCTGGGAATTTGGATGGATCGCAGATTGCTGAAGTTAAAGCCAAGCTGGATTCAGTGCACAATCTTCCTGATGGGTAACGACGAAGAAGGTTGCACACTTTGCTGATGAGGTCAAGAATTTCGAAAAAGATGAAAGTGGAAGACGTTAACTACATTGGTGGTGCTGGTTTTCAAGGTCAGAGATTTCAAATACCAGCAGAAAAACAAACCAGCTGTTTGGAACAAATCAGTATCTACAGAACCGATGCAGAGCAGCGATTACAGATCGCACTACGGGAAGTTCATTCTTACCAGACTCCGCGCTCCTAAGACTTAGGAAAGCAAGGTTGAATCCATGCTTGAACAAATTCTTGAGGGAAAGCAGAAGATGCAACTGTTGATTTTAATGGGAAGATGGATGCCATGTACACAGATTTGAATGGGAAAATCGAGGCTCTCCAACATTCATTAGAAGATGCTGGAACTCAAATAGCTCAGATTTCAGCAGCAGCCAAGGGAAAGATGGGTTCATGCACAATAATGAACACGTCAATGCAATCCACACAAGAGGTGATTTGGAACCTGATACCGTCAGTGTCGACCGACACCACCCAGTGTCGATCGACACCAGTGCATATACTTTCGTCGAGCGACACACTACCTGTGTCGAGCGACACCACTACCTCTGTCGATCGACACCTAATGCTGGTTCGTTGACACTTCTCTCAGACTGAGGCAAAAACGACACAGATGAGTAGTGTTGATCGACACTAGTCTGGTGTCGATCGACACCTATCCTTCAGACTGAGCTAAAAATTTCAAAAACACCAAGGATTGTTGAGGAACGTGTCTACAAGCCTAAAGTGTTCATATCATTTTGCCACCTAGACATCTCAGAAACTGCATCACTGCAGAGAAGTTGCTTTTGCTTTTGAGGAAGATAGTCGAGGAAAGTTCCTAATAACATCTCATTTGAAGAACGCGGTGGAAAACCGCCCTCTTGCTTGGTTACTTTCGAGATTGGCAGAGAAACTGAGGAAGATATTTAAGGCACTCTTCATCAAGGCAAAAATACACCACCTCCAATGAAGCAGTTGACCTAAAAGGAAGAACCCATGAAAATTTTTCAAGTTCCTATGCTCAAATCTCTGGAGTTGAATTCAAAGAGTCTCTCGTTGACTCAGGGTCTAGGCGTCAATGTCATGTCAAGGGTAATTGCAAAGAGATCGGGAGCTGATATTGGATCTCCTTAGACGGCCTCTTACATTCGCAAATTCTTCACCTCGCTCCTTATACGGTACAATCCCTGATTTACTCCGTCAAAGTAGGAGATTGTCTGGTTCCTACTGATTTTCAGGTTGTGGAAATGAGTGCAAGATCTAGTACACCTTTGATTCTTGGAAGACCGTTTATGGCTACAGCTGGTGCGATTTGGACACACCCAGTAGGCGAATCCGTTCTCCTACATTGACAAAGAGGTCTACTACAAAGCCATTCCTACTGGAGGAGCTCCCACACATGTCTCTTGCATCACTGTTGTCACAGGAGAGACGTTGGTGATTGATCTGTTGGACGAGCCTTATGATGAACCAACTGTCATAGATGTTTTAGATAGTCCTCCTCTCATCACCAAGAAACACATCGAAAAGGCTAAGGCAAAAAAGAAGGTGAAGAACAAGAGAATCGAGAGTGCTACCCATATGACTCTAACCCCTCAGAAGTGTGATGGAGATACGATTAAATATAAGGTGAAATGCAAGGGAACCTCGAAACCATTCTCTAAGGTTAGAGTTATCCTCCATTCAGAGCTGAAAGAGAAAGGAAAGGATGTTGTGGAGGATATGTTGAGCAGAACTCTGAAGCTGGAAATCTCTGGTTATGGAGCTTACTTCGGGTTTAGTTCTCAACCCTATTGACTGATAGCTAAGCCCCGACACGATCAAGCTAATGACATTAAACAAGCGCTTAGTGGGAGGCAACCCACTGGTGAGAGTCTGTATATAAGTTTTAATTTCAATTTTATTTTGTGTCTTGAGTCTGCACGAGAAACAGGTCAAGACGAGCAGTATCGATCGGCACCAACCAGTGTCGATCGATACCACATCCAAGGAAAAGGAGCCTCTGTCGACAAACACTTGGTATCGCTCGATACCATGCTGTATCGGTCGATTCTAACCATCACACGAACGGTAACTTCCTTGCGTTTCATTCGCAGTCTGTTTCTTTGATTTCTTTTGCCAACTCTAGACTAGATACACTGAGGACAGTGTTGTTTAAGTCTGGGGGAGGTAGTTGCTGACAACATGTTTGTTTTTCTTAGAGTCAGTTGTTTTTGAGTCAAAATTTGTTTTATTGAGTCAAAACCTGTTGGAGATTATGATTTTTTTCTTGAATCTATTGTTCTAACCTTGCTTTTGAGTGACCAGTGTTACAGAATCAGTTCTAGATAGACTAATGAAAAATCCAAAGACTGACCAGTTGACTAGAAGACACCCATGTCTCCAGCAGAGTCCTTCCAAAGGCTGAGCCAAATTATTGCACTTCATCATTGTGGTTAGTGTTTATAGAGCTTGATTCATCATTCATATCTGACAAAGGAACCCATGTGTTTTAAAATAATGGTATACATTTCCCTTGACACACGTTGGTAAATAAGATGCATAAAATATGAGATGATTTTCGCCGAGTAGAGGGCTAGGAAAATTTCCATTATTCTACTTGGATAAGGAATAATCACACAAAGGTTGGAGGCGAGAGGTATGAACATTTCCCGGGAGCCCATTATTCGTCTAAAGCCTTTGATACAATGAGAGGGGAGAACCGGGGATTCGGTGGCAAACACCATCAATACTCGCGTCTCAAACCTTGATTTGTATATGCGAAGCTAAAAAATAAAAATAAAGAGAATATAAAAAGAGATAAGTATGGGGGAGAGGAAAATAATCCAAAAGTGTGTAATTTAGGTGGTTCTTTTGTCAAGATATTGTATGGGAAATAATCTAGAAGGTTCTTGAACATTGATTACAGCGATGAAACTGGCGATGAAGGTTTGGTTGGATGATGTTGTGAGATAATGTGTGGAGTCTGGGAAGCTGTGAATGTCTACGGAGAAGTACATGGTGGTTAGATCTGAAACTGATTAGGTGATATCTGGAAAGATTGGGAAAAGGGTCATTGCGATGTTTCAAGAACAGGTGAGTCTCCGTGTTTTAAAACCTCTTTCTCTAGTTTAGCTTTCTTTTTGCTTGAGGGCAAGCAAAGGCTAAGTCTGGGGGAGTTGATATATAATAGTTTTTACCCGTTTATAGCCATGATACAAGTCTTGTTTTCAGAGTTCTTGAAGATTCTGCAACTTGGCCCAGAAGATTTTATTATTTACAATTAAGCCCAGAACGTGTTTTAGCATTATATTTAAGGTTTTTAGCCACTTTTAGAGAAGAGGCTAGATTTTATTCATTATTCGGGTTTTGAGAGAGGGAGAGAAGTCAGAAACTCTGTTCCTGAGAGAGAAGATTTCGAACCCTTGTTACTCTTTACTCTACTCTCTTATGCAATATATTTTTATTCATGATGTTTGCTTCATTCACCATGTCTGAGTAGATTCTTTGTTAAGTTTAGGTTTATTCAAAGGTGTTTGATGAATTGTTCGGTTGATCTGAATTGATAGGAGAGATTCAATAGAGTTCTTCATCTAGACTTGTGATTACTGCTTATTCTAGCTTCATGACCTAGAATCTGATCTTATCTTGTTTGATTGGCACGAAAGTGTGATTGATTGCCTGAACTAGTGTTAGATGAGCAAAAAACCTATTCGCAAAGAAATTTGGTTTAAGATTTTGTGAACAATTGAACCTAATCATTAATGCTTGTTTGAATTCATAGGATTTGCAAAGAAATTTGGAATTCTAGGTTTAGACATAGATAATCTTCGCAGCGACGGTTGGTTGATTTTATATTTGTGTTTCAAGTTCAAGAACAATGCTTAATATCCTCCTAACATTCTATTTGATCTGCGATTCTGATTTACCGGAGAATTTCCCTAGGCTTAACGTTTTTCCTCCATTGAATTTCACAACTTTTATATTCTGCTGTTTATTTTCTGCATTACTTTGTTCGCTTAGCTTAATTCGAATTCTATATTCTATTGAGTGATTTCTTGAGTCTTTGTGGTTCGACCCCTACTATACTGCAGCTATTGCTTTAGTACTCTTAGGGTATTATATTTGAGCATATCAAGCCGAAATCGGTTCCTTCTCTAGAATGGCCTTTCCTTTACCCTTGTCATTCACCTTCACTACCTCATCAACTTTATCTTCTTCAATAACCGGTTCATCTTCTTCAATCTCGATAACCATCTCTCCCTTTTGCTTCTAACTGTCCTCATTAAGACTCTTAGAAGGAACTTCCCTTGTTGGTAGCTCTTTGTCGCTTCTAAGTGTAATAGCATTGATGTACTCTTTTCCTCGGTAAATTCCCCGGCTGTCTACTTGAAGAAGACGCTCCTTTAGCCATTTGGTAATCCATATGATTTATCTTTGAGTTGAGAGGTTCAAACTTTGCATTTAACTCATTGTGAGAACAATCCACTAGCAATTATTAGCTTGCCCCACTAATAATTGTTGAAACATACCCTTCATATCGAAGTCTTGAGGAATGTTCTCTTGTTGTGGGGGTTGATACCCTTCTTGATCATTAGGAGAGAAGTTGGGCTTGTTGTATCCTCCTTGGTTACCTTGGAATTGACCTCTAGGAGCAAATTGTTGTTGTCGAGGATTAGAACCTTGAGCTTGATTAGATGGCACAAAGGGTCTTTGTTGGGCTCCTTGAGGACATTGAGGCTTGTAGACTTGATCTTGTGGGTTCTCCACATTGTTACTCTTCCAAGAGAAATTGGGGTGATTACGGTAGTTTGGATTGAAGCCCTTGTTGTAACCCCCTTGGTAGTTCTCTTGACCACCCACAAAATTCATCTCTTTTTGCCCTTCAACATTCTCTTCGAAACCCATCTCTTGAAAGCCTTGGTTACCCTCACAATCGCCTACAAAGTTGATTGACAGTTGCGTTGCTTGTAAGACCTTACCCATCTTCTCATGTAAGGATTTGATCTCTCTACCACGTTACTCATCACTCTCTCCACTTTCTCGTGGAGCACGATCATAATCCTCACCGTAGTTTTCATTACTTTGCGCTAGATTCTCAACCAAGGACATTCCTTCTTCTACATATTTTCCTAAAAAGTTTTCGTTGCTTGACATGTCAAGTAGCATTCGGAACTTGGGAAGGACTCCTCTATATGGGGTGCTTAGGAGTGATGCGTTAGAGAATCTGTGACGAGGGCACTTAGTAATGTAGCCCTTAAACCCCTCCTAAGCTTCGCTAAAACTTTCACCACTCTTTTGCGTAAAGCTTGAGATCTCGTTCGTTAACTTAGCGGTTCTTGAAGTAGAGAAGAATTTGGCTAAAAAAGGCTTTTTTGCATTCATCCTATGAGTTAATTGTGTCACTTGGAAGATTTTTCTCCCATTGATGTGCCTTATCCCCAAGAAAGAATGGGAATAGGCGGAGCTTGAAAGCTTCTTCTGAAATGCCATTTATCTTCACTGTGCCGCACAACATATCAAATTGGTCAAGATGATCCAATGGGTCCTCCATTGGTAGACCGTGGAACTTTGATCCTTGAACCATGTTGATTAGGCTTGCCATGATCTCAAAGTTGTTGTTTCCAACCGGCGGAGCCCTAATACCATTGCGTTTCCCATGCACATTCGGTGCATCATAAGCTCCGATCACCCTACCGGGTCTAGGTCCATTGTGAGGAACTTGCTCACCATCATCTTCTTGACCGTGTTTATTGTGATTTTGGTTCCCACCATCAACGTGTGGATCTTGGTTCATCATACCCAATCGCTCTAGATGTTCTAACCGGTCTCTTTCACGTCTTGCTCTAGCGTTTTTCCTTTCCAACCGGCAAATATAAACCACGAAATCAACCAAGTTAGCTTGACCGCGGCTTTGCAAGTTAATACACCTAGAAACAAAGAGAAAACCAATCCAAGACGATCAAATATCAAAGAAAATAAAAACTTAGTCTCAAGTAGAGCTGCTGTGAGTTCCATAGTAATCATCGGCTGCAGCATCTCTTGCTTGTCTAGGTTGCACTCTATCTCTTCTTGGAATTCTTTCTGTTTCATCCCTTTGTTGTGACCTGTGTTCTGTTCATGTTCTGAGTTTGATTGCAGTTCCTGACGAAGTGCATTTATTTTTGCGTTCATCATCTGCTCCATTCGGGCTGTGATAGCTTCTACTAGCACTCTGTTGTTGTTGTTGATTTCCTCATCATGACCAGACATCTTTCCTGAAACAAATAACAACAGATCCCCAGTAACAAGTTCTTACAAAACAAAAGTAGCTTAAGAGTCACGCAACAGTCTGATTCATAGTGACAGATCTAAATAGAAGATAAACAGTCAATTTTAAGGACTAGATCAGTTCTAAAACGAATTTTCACTAACCAGAACTCTAAGCAATAGATAAGTGATTGATCCATCAACCTAGAATCCAAAAGTGACATACTGGGCAATATTCAAAACGTTTTTAGAAAAAAAAATAGAAAACTCAACTTTTCAGAGTGTGCTCTGATACCACTTGATGAGATCCTCCAATGATCGGCACTCTTAAAGTTAAGGAAAAGGGGATAAGCCTTGCTGCTATGAAACCGTGAATCTTCAAAGACAAAGGATGTGGATTGAATGGTCGCACATAAGCTGCAGAATGACTTCTGATTTACATAGGTCGATTCTCAAGATATTACACACCAAAGAAATCAAAATTATTTGCTGGATATTACACACCAACAATTATCTAACTTAAAAGAGTTTTTGATTAAAAAGATAGATAAGTGTTTACAAAAGGGAGGACAAAAATATAAAGGAAAAGAAGAAGACAAGCCTTGGAAACACACCCAAGACTGCTTTGGAAACACACCCAAAACTGCCTTGAAAACAAACAGAATTAAAAACACAGTTTGAAACTTGAAAATAACTCTTGCCCTTCTAAAATTGGAAATCTCCATGCTAGGCTGCGCTGGAATCAATAAAATGGGTGATTTGAAAGTAATCCAAATGCCTCATTAAAAACCTCTCTTTGGAAAACCTATTGGGACAAAACCATAGATGAGGGAAAAAGAACACAAATGGATCACTTGCCCATTTATTGATTGTCTTGAACATGTATCACAACCAAAAAGGTTTGAATGACACCTTCTCCATCTTGGTCCAAGAATTCTGATTTCTCCCAAATGTGGCTAAGTAGTCTTCCTAGTGCTTTGTTGAACTTCTTGGCTCTAGAACGAGTCACTAGTCCTTCTGTTGCAAGTAAAGCCTCCTCAACGTCCATAGCTACTAGATCATCCTCAGCTACAAGTTCAGCTCCATCCGGTTCAAGGTCCATGTCTTTAGTGTTGTTGTCCATGATCACATCAACTTAAAATGTTGTGTATGAATACACCAAATCAACTAAGTTTGTGGGGGAAATCTGCCGTTTTCCCGTTTGCAAAGATTTTAAATAAATTACCCGAGTAAGAGGATTACACGGTGTAGTTTTTGAAAGAAGTTTGGTCTATTGTTAGTAAGGATTTCACAGCTGCAATTACGTCTTTTTTTAGTCATGGGTTCCTCCCAAAGGGTCTCAATACCACAATCTTAGTCCTCATTCCAAAGACGAAGGAAGCAACAGTGAACAAGGACTATCAACAATCTATATTGCAACATGATATACAAAGTCATTTGGAAAATTCTTGGAGATCAACTTAAAACAAATATGGTCGGGATTATAGCGCCGGACCGATCTGTTTTCATTAAAGACCACTACTTAATGAAAAATAGTCTCCTAGCTTCTAAACTAGTCAAGGATTATCATAAAGAGGAGATTTTGACGTGACGTGTTGTGCTATAAAAATAAATATTTATAAAGCGCTTGACTCAATTCAATGGAATTTCTTGTTGACTGTTCTCACAGTTTTGCATTTCTCGCCCTAGTTTAATCACTGGATCAGGTTGTGCGTTGTCACAACTCCATCGTTCTCAGCTCAAGTGAATGGGTAACTTGCAAAGTTTTTCTGAGGTGAGCGAGGCTTGAGGCATGTCTGTTCGCTTTCCTTATATCTTTTTGTCATTTGTATGAATGTCTTGTTGTTGATGTTGGATAAGGCGGCATCTGCGGGAAAATTCGGGTACCATCAAGGTTGCGAAGGGCTGAAGGTTATACATTTGTGTTTTGGATACAATATACTAGTCTTTGAGGGTGGTAAGGCTCGTTTTATTACTCGTATTCTTAATGTTTTTATTGACTTTGCTCGCTACTCATGTCTTACCACTTACTTTGCAGCAGGGATTCCATTAAATCAGAGATCAATATTAGAGTCACAGTGTTCTTTCGCTCTTGGCAATCTACCGGTTCATTACTTGGGCTTACCGATGATGACAAGAAGAATGTCCAAAACAGATTTTCAGCCCCTGCTAAAGAAAATTAAGAGTCCCTTTGGTTCTTGGAAAAATCGTTTTCTCTCCTTTGCTGGTCGACTTCAACTACTCTCATCGGTTATTGCAAGTATAACAAATTTTTGGATAGCAACATTTAGGCTTCCACGGGCATGTATTCGAGAGATTGAAGACTTATGTATGCCGTTCTATGGTTGGGGCCGGATTTAAACCCAAAAATAGCCAAAACTGCTTGGAGAGAAGTATGCCGACCAAAGAAAGAGGGTGGTTTGGGCATAAATTAAATTGAGGAGGCAAACATTTTGAGCTGTTATAACCTGATATGGAGGTTAGTTTTGGCTAAATTATCCATGTGGGTTAATTGAGTGCAAAAAAAAATTGATACGGCCTGGTTCCTTTTAGTCGGTGAAGATGAACTCAGTTGTGGGTTTCAGGATGTGATGGAAACTTATTAAGTATAGCGACCAGGCAAAAGCTCTTCATAATATTGAAGTGTGAAGTGGTGCAGACACTTGTTCTGGTTTGATAATTTGTCTCAGCTTGGGCATCTTCATGATTTGTTTGGCGATAGAGGTTGCATTGACATGGAAATCCAATTACATTCTTCTCTGGCTGATGTCTTTGCTTCTAACAGGTCCAAGCGACAGTGGGTTAGTTTATTAAATAGAAAAGAGGGGGAGATTCTCAAACGTCGACATAGTGGCTATGCTGATTCGGGTATTACTCTTTGGCGCAGGAAGGAGGAAAAAATCATAAACTACATTCTCGTCAAAGGAAATTTGGAATCAAATCCGAGATGCGGTGCCGCCAAAAGAATGGTACAAAGGTGTATGGTTTTATTATGTGTTAACGATGAAGTTTTCCCCAATGTTATACTGCAAGTGTACAACAACTAATACAATAGTAATTATAGGGTCGAATCCGCAAGCACCAAAACTAGTACATTATGGATTATCATGACTCAATTGAAGCTAGGATGCAAAAATATTTTGTTGGCTTTTGTAACAAGCTAAACAATTTAAATAAACTAAAAACAGTAAGATAGAGCATTGTGCATAGGGAATTTTTCTAGAATTCTAAACAAGCAAAGACACAAATTGATGAGATAGCATTAAGATCCGTTCTCAAACTCAACATTAATACGTTTGTGTCTTAATGCTATCTCATCAATTTTAAGATCTGAAATACGTTTTGTAGCATTTCTTGAGTTAATCAACTCCGAATCAATATTGATATTGAATTTTGCATCATCCTGGTATGGTGTGTTTTGGAAGTCCACATAACTAACCAATCGGTTACGAGTTTGCACCAATCGGTTGGCGAACATACTTTGGATTGTTCAAGCCCAAATTCTCACCTCCAATAGGACCAGCAACCTCAGGAATGTTCTCCATCACTCTATTCATCTGATTTTTCTCCATGTCCTCTTGATTCGCGCGATTTCATTGTAATCGGGTTGCAGTAAATTTTAAGAACCTTGGCTCATTCTTTGCATTATTTGGGCTTATCGCAGATGTCAAGAAAAATGTCCAAAACAGATTTTCATCCCCTGCTTGAGATAATTAGGAGTTGCTTTGGTTCTTGGAAAAAATCGTTTTCTTTCCTTTGCCGGTCGATTTCAACTTCTCTCATTGATTATTGTATAAATAATTTTTCAATAGCATCATTTAGGCTTCCACGGGTATGTAGTAGAGAGACTGAGAGACTTATGTCTGTCTTTCTATGGTCGGGGCCGGATTTAAACCCAAGAAAAGCCAAGATTGCCATGAGAGAAGTATGTCGTCCAAAGAAATAGGGTAGTTTGAGCATAAAATCAAGTGAGGATGCACGCAAAGTGACCTGTTATAAGTTGATATGGAGGTTCGTTTCGGCTAAAACATCCATGTGGGTTAATTAGGTGCAAAATTTTTTGATACGGGCTAGGTCATTCGTCGGTGAAGATAAACTTAGATGTGGGTTCCTGGATGTGGCTGAAACTTATTAAATATCGTGAACAAGTAAAAGCTCTTCATAAGATTGAAGTGTCAAGTGGTGCAGACATTTTTTTTTGTTTGATGATTGGTCCCCGATTGGACATCTTCATGATTTGTTAGGCGATAGAGGTTGCATTAACATAGGAATCCAATTACATGCCTCTTTGGTAGATGTCTTTGCTTCTTACAGGTCCAGGCGAAAACGGGTTAGTTTATTAAACAAAATTAAGGAGGAGATTCACAAACCTCGTGATGGTGGTTTATGTTGATTCAAATTTTCCTCTTTGGCCCAGGAAGGAGGACAAATTCATAACTACATTCTCGTCAAAGGAAACTTGGAATCAAATCCGAGATGTGGTGCCGCCAAAGGAATGGTACAAAGATGTATGGTTTTCTTATGTGTTAACGATGAAGTTATACTTCATATTATACCGCAAGTGTACGAGAACTAACACAGTAGTAATTATGGAGACGAATCCACAAGGACCAAAACTAGTACACTTTGCATTATGATGACTCTAATAAAGCTAGGATGCAATAATATTTTGTTGGTTTTTCTAAAAAGTTAAACAATTTAGATAAACTAAAAACAATACGATAGAGCATTTGGCATAGGAAATTCTTCTAAAATTCTTAATAAGAACATATACAAATTGGTAAGATTGCATTAAGATCCGTTCTCAAACTCACATAAATATTAGATCTCCTACTTTTGCATGAAATATCTACATGTGCAAGTGATTCCTAGCTATTAAACTCACGTTTGTCTGTCAATTGGAACACAAGAAAGCATTATGAATAGGTTTGATATGTTCACAAGAACTTTAGCACCAACTCTTGTTGGCTAAAGATATCTTACTCATCTATGCTAGATCCATTGATTCAATAGCACTTTTAGTATCTGAAAGAATAGATGGTTAAAATAGACTAAGCATTAAAAGCAACGTAGATGAAAAACCATGAATATATCTCCAACAAACATGCATATCATACTTCTCTAAATGTCCTATTAGAAATCTCAAACCCAACAGTGAATTATTCAGTCATAAAAGTAGTTAACAAGCAAGACAAAGATGAAAAAACATAATTGAATAGCAAAAACAACTACAAATGGTTTGAGAATCTCTAAAACATAAAAGCTAAACTCACAAAGTATTTTTGCACTTAAAACCTCTGTAAGGCTGTTGTGGATGAAGCCATCTATTTATATTATAGGAGAGAAACCCTAAACTCAAAAAAAAAAAATTCCTAAATAAGCTAGCCGATTGTTGAGATGTCTAACTGATTGGTTCTTGAAGTCTTTCCAACCGATCGGTTGTGTATTTGGACTGATTCTCGTCTTTACTCTTTTCCTCTTCTGATGTTGTTTAAGCTCATTTCTGCTCCAAATCTCACTCTTTTACTCAACAAGTGAAAAATCCGGTAAAATAACAAAAAGACTCAAAAACCATCTTGTTCTTAACGAAGATAATATTATCTCTAATAATAGTGTTTGTTGCTTATATAGAGAAATTTATGTATGAATAAAGCCGTCTTGTGAAAAAAAAAACACTTTCTCTTCTTTATTGTTTTAAATTACCTATCTTAATTTTTAAAGATAAAGTGAAAACGGTTCAATCTTTTCGATTTTATTTTATTAACTAAGACTATTTATAATGAGCCTATTGAAAAACTATAAAGATGTTGAATTTTTGCAATAACATGTAGTAGAAATGGTTGAACATGAGGTGGAATAAATTTTGTTGAATTGATGAACTTGTTGAATCAGCGAAAGATAGTGCCATGTAGCTCAATCTCATAAGCTATTCAGATACTTTCTTTTCGTTATTCTAAGCCCCTGGCTCTCGAGGTTCTATTCTCTAACCTGAGATATGAATTGGGACACTTGCTGACTTGTTATTGGATACTGAGTTTTTGATTTTTTCCAAATTATTTGAGATCAATTATTTTATAGTAAATTAAAATTTTTGTTTTCAATTTTCATATCAAATTCATCATTTTTCATACTCTATAAATGAATACTTGTTTATACTAATTATGTGTGTGTGTCCATATTATGTATCGATGATGTCAAATTCATCTCAACCACCTCCTTATTCTTATACTCCAATAGGTGATGAAATTGTTTCGAATGTTAGAGCAATTGAATTTCCTAGAGTTTCTATCCAAATGGCTATTGGTGGTAATGGTATTGTTTATGAAGACACTCCAAATGTAGAGGATTCAACTACTGCTCGTCAGAAAAGTTCCAAATGGACCACTGAGCAAAATTTGGTACTTTTGACTTTTGAGTGGGTAGATTAATTATGTAACATACAACGTTATTGGCAAGAAAAAAACCCTGAAAAAGTGATCTAAGAGATAGGTTTCGTGCAGAAATAATTATAACTACATGAACCAAAAAAGAATAGGCAAATATATTGGGGCTTGTGATAACGATAAGTGTATGTAACAAACAGGGTGGTTGGAGAATGATATATTGGCAAAGAGAATGAATTCTATACAAGTGTTAAAAATTGCCATTTTAATGTAATGTCAGAATGGCAAGATGTCTGTGAATCAACCACGTTATGGTAGTCAAGTAGGAGGAAATTTTGGCTCTAGAAGCAGTAGATCTAAGAGATTCTGTGAGAGTGATGCAAGTGACTCCAGCTCCATAGCATCTAATGCTCGTCAATTGGAGTGGAATGCAGCAAAAAAGTAAAAAAAAAAGGCAAGGGTGCAACTTTGGAAATGGTCAACAAAGAGTGGAATGCAAACAGTTCAAGGAGCAAGAGTTGGAACGATTATAAAAAATAGCCACGAGGCAAGAGAAGACAAACTAATTGATGAAAGAAAGGACTCGAGATAAGAAGATACAAATATTTATGAAACTTAGTGAAAAGGAGTATCTCGATAACCACAATCTATTTGAAATGAATTGTTGGCAAATGTATGTTTGTATTATGTCACTTTCTGCTTTAATAATGATTGTTTGTCACTTACTGCTTTAATAATGTTGGTTTGTCAAGTGTTAGTCTGTATTTTGTCATTTTTGCTTTAATAATGTTTCTTTGTGAGCAATACGTAATTTTCGTCAATGTTATCTTGTCATTCGAATTTTAACGAGAGAATTTAACCCTTATCTATTAATAACGTCAATGTAATGGTTTGTTTGAATTCTCGCGATTCCAACTACTCAATTTCTTATAAATGGGGAATCATTCTTCCACTAGTGTACCAATACCACAAATCTCATCTTACTAAAAAAATATCAATGGATCGATCAAATATTTTTGATATCAAAGCTTATAAAAGGCAGTGAAAAATTGAAGAGAGGTATATCATCAACCGGTTTAGAGAGTGTAGAAACAAAATAGAGGAACACTATCCACCTGGTAACAAGAAAAAATATTTTAAGAGAGATCATGTAGCGCCCAACAAAAGATTGATTAATGACTACTTTGCCAATCAACCTATATATGACGATGGGCCGTTATATCGGTGATTTCGGATGAGAAAACATTTTATTCTTTGGATTGTTGGGGATCCATCAAGCAGTGACATTTACTTCCACCAAAGAGTTGACGTAGCCGATAAAGAAGGTATATCTCTATTAGCAAAATGTACCACGGCCATGCGAATGATAACATATGGTGTGGTGGACAATGCTATCGATAAATATATCAAATAGGAGGTACTACATCATTGGAGTGCTTGCCTAGATTTTGTAAAGGAATCATATAATTGTATGAGCAAGTGTATCTCAGACCTCCAACTCAAGATGACCACAAATAATTCAGCATGTTAGTGAAATGTGGGGGTTTCCAGGAATGATTACGAGTATTGATTACATGCACTAGGAATGGTAAAATTGTCCTACAACGTGAAAAGGTCAATTTACTCGGAGTGATAAGGAAACAACCTCTTATATTATTGAAGCAGTTACATCTCATGATCTATGGATCTCGCAAGGTTTTTTCAGGATGTCCGGGCACATCGAACGATATAAATGTTATTGATTGTTCACCAATGTTTGATGATTTTGAACAAGAAAATTCTCCAAAAGTGAGTTTCTTTGTGAACCAACGTCTGTATGACATGACATACTATACAACTGACAGTATCTATCTTTCTTATCCAACTTTCGTCAAATCAATTAGACTTAAGTGTATCAGACAACATCATGAGGGATGTCGGAAGGACATCAAACATGCATTTGTTTGCATGTGAGACATAGCCGATTGGTTAATACATATGCTCAACATTGGACCGATTATGATCAATATGAGACAAGTGGGTCTAGTACACCACAATCATTCTTGATCGAGTCTAGTTGCGTGATTCAAATGTATATCACAAATTGCAAGCAGGTCTAGTCAAACACATATGGACAAAATTCGAAATGTTATGTAGTTAAAGAGATTTTTATATTTGTATGTGTGATTTAAGAGGTTTATTGTTTGTGAGTTGAGTGTATTGTATTAACTAAATTATGTATATTCTATTAGTTGTGTCGTGTGCTTATTAATGTATTGTATTGCATTTTAAGATTTTCGTAGTTTTATTTGTTTTAATTATGAATATCCGTATTTCACGTCTTTATTACTTAAAAAAATAATTAAAAATATAAAATAAGAAAAAATAAAACTTATCTAACAAAATTATTAAAATCCTTATTATTTTAATTTTAATTTCAGTCGATAGTTGTTATTAATAAAGTTTCTGTCCTTATGCAGTAATTACCTTCCACATTCATCTCCCTCTTTATTCACTAATTTAAATGATTTGAAAACATATATGTATAAAAGCATATATAGAGTCAATCTTTGTCATGTATGTATAAAAGCATATATAAAGTCATTATTCATCACAAAACTTTAGAATCATGGATTCATTTAATTAAAAATGTCTAAAACCTAGATGTTTTCGTTTTAGGCTTTTACATTTCCATTGTAAAAATGTTTCATAAAATATCTGTTTATTCTCCTAAACTTGAAGCTATCTTACGAACTTAATTAATTCAGCTCATACTAACAATCCTCCTGTCAACTCTAATTTCTTACTCACTTGTCTTATTTCATTTTAATGTCTTGCGGACCACAGACTTTTTCCCTAGCTTTTGTTTTCTTCTCCAAAATTCAATGTCTCTGTATCTCAACCCGTCGAAACTTTACTTCAATTCACAATCGTTACAAAGAATCCTGAAAACTTTTAAATATGCATTGTATCTTGAGGTTATATGTGTCGTAAAGGCCTGTGTGCTGTCGATTGTGATAGGAAATTGAGTCTATAAATGCCTGCTGATCCCGACAACATTAATGTTCCAATTTTCAACAGTCGGCTATGGACGACGTCACACGTGTGAATGACCAACAATTGGACCGATCAGCAGTCAGACTCGTTAACGTTACATTTACATTTGCCTGTTATATTTCCACCTATGCAATTTTTTTAACAACTTAATACAGTATCATTTAGATAACTTAAACAAATCAATCCGTGCCCAAAAATAAGAAAAACACCAGTCCGGAAAACATTATTTACGAACAAAATAAAACCCGAATTTACATGAATATTTCATACTAATTTACTTGTTTTAGTATTAAATCGACAAAATATTAAAAATATTGAGAAAGAAAAAAACTGAGGAAAAACAACTAAAATTAACCTGAATTACATCAAAATACATTTTTTTCAACCTGATTTTTGTTAAATTCTAATTTTAAATCTGAAATTATATACGTTATACAAAATATTTGAGTTAATTTTGGCCGTTTTTCCTAAAAGCTAACTACTATGTCGGGGAAACACCATTTTTATTAGATCAAAACAATCTGTTATAAAAACAATCTCACGCTCATGATAGCTAATTATGTATTTTGTTGTCCAAACAAGTGTTTTGACCTATGTATTTCTGTTTTTCTAAGTAATAATGAGAGTCAAAAAGATTTTAAAAAGTGATATGCTAATTAATACTAGTAATTACCAATTTATGTCCGATCTACAACATTAAATAATGAAATTGCAAAAGAGAAAAAAATAGTTGTAGTCAAAGTAAGAATATTAGTAGTACAGTGAGAAATATTGAAAGTCGTAATAAGATGTTTCAATTTTTTTTATGGAAGTCATATACATAAGCATCTTAAATGAATAATAAATATACACATAAGCATCTTTGACTTTTCGAATATTTTTTCAACATACAACGGAGCTTCCAGAGAGAAAATAGCTGTCTTTTTTATATATTTTTTTCTTCTTTTTCAAGCCGCCACGTAAAACATTGATAACCTCACCTGGTCTTCACATACGTCCGAGTCCATAGATGCATGTCATTGTTACTATTATGATGATGGTATGGACGAATATGATGATGATGATGATGATGGTTCTCATCATGGTTCCTTCTTGCCATAATTTTATAACAACTCTTGTACCTCCATTCTCTCGTGCCATGGTCATCATGAAAATTTGTAATTACATCATGATCAGTATTCACTGAAACCTCATGACTTCTTTTACATCTCCAACTTTTTGCACAACTATCATCATTGATCGTAGATAAATCCACCATATGATAACTTGCATCATCAGTGTCGTCTTCATTAATCTCTTTACCACATTCCAGATCAGATCTACTTATCTCCACACCCTCAGCCTCATTACCTAGACCCTTAGGTTCATCTTCTAAGTCCACTATTTCTTCGGGACCACAATAAGCTCTAATGGGATTGTCGACACCATCGACAAGATGTAATCGAAGCCTTCCATCTTCCCGAGAAGCCCGAAAAAGCTCCGGTCGATCGATCATAACTTGAGTAAGTTCCAATCTACCGTCTTTCCTCACTGGCTGGAGATAAAAAGACCGTTGTCCACGGCCGTTCAATGACGAGAGAGGAGGAGGAAACTCTCTTTTCTGCTCTCGCGCCACTACATTCTCCTTCGTCTTCCTCCTCTTTGTGTCGACCCTTTTGGTCTCCACCTCCGCATGACACGTCATCTTGTTCTCCACCTCGTTCTCGGACATCCTCATGTCGTAACTCTCGAACCCTAGATACTCTGTACACAACATTATACTATTCACCTCGTCATGGCCAAGACCGGATTCAAACAGCATCTTTTTGGTGTTTGGTCGAGGAAAGAGTGAAAGCTTCTGTTGTAGAAGCTCGTCTTGGTAACAAGAGAGAGAGAGGGTGACAAGATAGATACCTCCCTTATTTTGTATTATTCTGAATTCTGATGATTGATGAATAATTATTACAGCTTTTTGTTTATAATAGAACAAGAAAGAAAAAAAAGAAGAGAGAAAAAAGAAAGTGAAAAAGAGATTATCGAAGGAAGCGGTGTTTTGCTTGGTGAATAAAGGTGCCACCGAAACATATGAGTTGTAGAGATTAGAAGAGAACGTAAGTTAGGTCCACGTAAGATGGATTCACACTTCGATCTCTTTCACTCCTTTTTATTGGTTTAATTTTCTCCCCTTATCTATTCTTGTTTTTAGATATAAAAAGAGGAAACATTGACCAATTTGTTTTACCCATTAATTAAATATCTAAGAAGATGATTATACAAAACCCATATCATGTGTTTTTGGCTATTTATAGGTGGATTCGGTTATTGTGCTTTTGTTAAATCTGTTTTTCATTTTCTATCACCAACGTCAATATGCCCAATTGTGGATAATAAACAGATCACAATTTTTCGAAGTTAGTTTCAACAAATAATCTTTTAGGTCGAAACCAGATTAGAAAAATTAAAAGTTTAAACTAAAATAGTCATAGAAACTAGAAATTCAATCGACTTAGAACATGATAAGAGATAAACATTTTAGGATTATAAGATAGCGATATGTTAAGAAAGCAGTAAAACCCAATTGTCAATATTTCAAGTGATAAATTAATCCGGATAAAGCCTAGAAGTCGTTGGTTTGAGTTGCAAGAACCATATAAAATGATTTAGTCACAGGTTTGAAGGGATGTACGGTTCTAAACCTAAAACCTCTTAATATTTAAGGAAAAAAAAAAGCAGTACAAAACACTAAAACCGCATATGAGAAAATTCTATAGTTTTATAATCAATTAAGTTGATTTTTAAAGTTATTTATGGTCTATTTATATATTAATATTTTAGCTGTTTATTGATTTCAAAGCTATTACAAGTTTTTACTAACATTTCACCAGATGATTATCCGCGTATTCACGTTCGTTTCTTTTAATGTCTGTTTTTTAAAATTTGATTTTTTATATTTTTATGTAGGTTTTTGTAATGTTTAAATTATAAATTTTTAAGTCAATAACAATTAAACTAACATTCGAAAACAAATATACTTCATCAAACAAACAATGGAAATTTTAGAAAACACAAGTTATGTATTGGTTTTAGCATTATTAAACATAAGAAAGTAGCCTTTTTCCAATAGTATTCCAGTTTCTACAAAAATTCAGGTTGAGAAGCTTTCCATTTTGTGATTTCAAAAATGGAAAGGTCTTTCGGTTTTGAAATCACAAAAGACCTTTCCATTTTGAAATCGTTAACTTCAAAAATATCCTGCTTCTAAGATGGTCTTATCAGACTTTTGAGTCCATTACGAAAAAACACTACGGGAAACATTGATACTAGTCCCGTAGTCCGCATTATGTAGAGAACTCTATCCAAAGACCATTTCTCGTCTATCACACCACGTGATCAACGGACCATGAGTCGTTGTATCCATTACTAAACAATGTCTCACCACATTTTCAAAATCTCTCATGCCCATAGAAGAAATGTCATAACAAGAATATTCTTCTAAGTCTAAAGTCTCGTTAAAATCACCAAAATGAATACATGGTATGCCACGATAACTCCCCCCCCCCCCCCCCCCCCCCCCCCCCCCCCCTAACTCCGTCCTTTCCTCTACAAAATTTGGGGACATAAATAAATGAACGTAACAACTCCTCTATGCTCTCAACCTGAATTGAACACGTTAACATCTAAGCACTCTTGAAACTACACGCAACTCTAAACTATTTCTCCACACCACCCAAATCCGTCCCAGCCGATTAAACTTATAATTAGACACCATTTAATTTTCATATCAGTAAAACCTTATTAACTATTTTATTACTCCTACTTTCCTTCACTTTTGTCTCCAATAAACAAGTAAACTGCATAAGAATTATCTTTTACCCGGTCACGAACCACAAACTGCTTATTTGATTTATCAAAACCCCATATGTTCCAAAAGATCTTGACATTAAGAATTATACTTGGATTGCTTTTTGTTGACATTGCTCAAGAGAAAGTCGTTCGTTTTATGTGAATTCTTAGAAATTCTTGGGAGTGGAACTCGAATGTAACTTCTTCCCGTTCCGGCTTCGTCTTAATCGCTTAAAACTTCTTCCTGATATATAATCCATTTTGACAGGAATATAATCGCTTAAAACTTCTTCCTGATCTTTTACTAACATTATGTACATTGACACATTTGTAAGAAATTTTTACTTATAAATTATAATTTCTTTCCAAACATCTATAACTAATTCACATTTCTATAAACTTGCCAAGCTGTTAGCAGCTATATGCAAAAACCAAATATTAAATTCTTCATCTTTCATGTAATATAGGAAGTCATAACGCAATACAAAAAAATGTCATATCTTATAATTAAGCGTGGCTCGTTAGAGATTGATGGCCTTGTAAATTTCTTCGAGTGTTCGGCCTTTGGTTTCTGGTACAAGTTTTGCTACAAAAATAATTGTAACTCCACAAACAGTTGCGAAAAAATAAAACGTTCCTGAAAATTGAAAATTCATTTCACAATTAGTTAAATTAACTGAAAAACAATAGCAAAGTTTGAACAAAAATTATACCTGCTGGACTCCAATTCATTAGAAAGTTAAATGAAAATGATATAATCCATGATCCAACCCAGCTAACCACAGTCACCAAGCTTCCGGCTGGTCCTTTTATATCTATTGGAAATATCTTTACACAAAATAAAATGTTTATATCTTTATAGCAATTAAATTAAAGAAAAAAATGGTTATGTACTAAAGATACTACCTATAAAAAAAAAATATATGGTCATAATTTATATGTAATCAAATCCATACGAAATGGAATCATAACTCGAATATTAAGCCGTAAATTTTAGAATATAATTTTTTTTATAGAAATGAACATTTAAGTTTAAGAGTATACATAGAACCAAATATATTATATGAGCATTATTTACCTCTGACATAATAACCCAAGGGATCCCACCCATCCCTAGAGAAAATGATCCGGTGTACATCTGAAGTGTAAATGTAAAATTGTTATATATCTTATGAATATTTTCAATGTTTTTATATGGTTGATTAAAGCAAAATCAAGTTTCTCGGTATAAAACTTACCAAAACGCCAGTGAGTGCTAGATATGAAGTCTCTCCACTCAATAGGCCGCTTACAGGCTACAATTTGAGGGATCCAAATTTTATAATATGTCAACTTTAAATATATTGAAGCATGAAAATACTTTAAAAAAATATTTTTATTAATATTCAATAAAGCAAATTCCTAATTAATCACTTTTTAAACACTAGTTCTCACCATATTGTGAAGAAATCTATTATATATGAATATGAAGAAAAATGTTATAATTACATAAGATAATATGAAAAATTAAATTAATGTGTGTGAAAGATATGTATATCTATTTCCGTTATTAAATCACATGTACATATATACTTCTTTTGCTTGTTTATATAGATATTTCAAACATATAAATAAGGAGAGAACCTGTAAAGAAAATGATAAGCCGACGAGGAAACATCCGATACATGTTCCGCTAGCAGAAATCTAAAGAGATGAATAAAAATTTAACACGTACTTTCACCAATTATTATTGTTATTACACTAATTATTGATCAACTTATTAAAAAATTAACAATATCTTTCGTCATAACATTATAATCTTCGAATAACATATAAAAAAATGTTAAACCGTAATTTCTTACTAGAAGTAGTGGTCGCCTTCCTGATTTATCCATCAACAATACACCTATAGTTGTCATAGGTATCTGAAAACACTCTGTATCAGCTACATATAATTTTTAAATGGCACATCTTAATTTAATCGTTAAGTATTTATTCTTATCAAATTCTAAAACCGAACTGATGTATAGCTCCACAAACTACGGATCAATATCTTTATTACTAGTCCGATCCATGACGTTCTAATATCAACTACTTATACACGTAAGGCTTTGTGGTTTTCTAACTTCAAATCAATCTTTACTTACTAAAATATGTCTCTTATATATTAAACTAGATCGTTTATAATTTTCAATGTGAAAATTTAATACGTTCCGCGTGATGATGATTATATTTTTCCACTATGTACTAAATCTCACTCTAAGACAGGCAATAAACCATAGACTAACCTACTTGGATCAAACAACGGAAAATAACCAAAAACAACTCAAATAATTTGTAAAATAAATTTAAATTTTATGATACAATGAATTTTTTAATTCAAATCGTCATAAATTCAAATTTTATACATGAATTATTAAACGTTATCGGAAACCAATTTAACTTAAACGGTGTTAGTCAACTGTTAAGTTCTGATGACTAAGACACCACTGTGCGTTTGATATAACAATTTATTGGTTCAAAACGACGTTGTTTTGGTCTTGGTGCATACATACATGACGTCATTTTGATTACTAAAATTTTTTTTTAGAAAAAATATTAAATTTCAATTCTAATAAATATTTTTTCTAAATATTAAAATTATTAAAACCGCGTCATTTTGAGTCTATGTATACACCACAACCAAAACCATGTTGTTTTGAAACAATCAATTGTCATGTCAAACGTGCAATGGTGTTTAATCATCAAAACTTAATAGTTGATTAACACCATATGATTTATTGGTTTCCGCTAACGTTCAATATTTCAGGTTTAAAAACTGAATTTTATAACAGTTTGGATTGAAAAATACATTATATCATAATTTGTGTAAAAATTTTCATTTTGCAAATTAATTGGATTGATTTTGGTTGTTTTCCCGATCAAACAAACACGTGCTTTATGTTAAATTTTATAAGTTTTCACCTCAAATCCAATTGTAAATGAAAAGATTAACACATGTCTTTCTTTAAGTCTTTTCCCCTACGAAAATTCAAGTATTATTTATTTTATTTTTGGTCAAATTTTTCTAGTATTATAATTATATGTTTTTGTATTAGCTGGTGTTCTTAGACGTTAGATTGCACAGATACTTTTCGTTCATTTGATTACATGCCAAACAAAATAATTAATAACCAAAAACTTACTTGTACGACAACCATCGCAATCATTCCAATTTTGGAAGAAAACCCTACAAAACAAAATTGAGATGATGATTTAAGTCTAAGTCCTAACTTACATATATGGACATATTTATTGAGCACATGAACTAATATTGTAAGTGTATGTAGTACCAGCAGATTCAAAAACTGAGCTGGCGTAAAAGGCAATTCCATTAACCCCTCCAAATTGTTGCAATACCATCAGACCAATTCCCACCTAATCCCACACTTAGCATTGCATCATGGAATAATGAAGATAACCGATTATTGAACAATTTCAAAAGGCAAAACTGGTTTAGCTTACAAATAGAGATTTGGCATATTGCGGCTTGAACAGATCTACTATACTACCTTCTGATAAATGTGAATGTCTTCGCGTATAATCCTAGAAAATATAGAAATACAAGACATTTAATGGAACATTATAAAAATTAAAATTGAGTTCATGAAATAAAATGTAGTGTTACTTTACTTTGATCTCACTAGACTCATATGAAATATCTGCGAATTCACCACGTAATTGTTGCAATGCGATCTCGAATTCTTCCCATCTGCCAACTTTTGCCTGTGTGAATGTTTGCGAACAATTATCATTTCGTTTCTATAACAATGAAAGTTTTGGTTGACTTAATTAGCATAATGATATATATACACTTAAACTCAAATTCATCATAACTTTTCGAGTTACGCTAGTTAATTAGATTAGGCAGAATAATTAATGTCTCAGTAGTTACATCACAACCATTAAACTTGTGATATATTTAGCGGTCAGCGGATAACGTACCAACCATCTAGGAGATTCCGGGATGATAAATAATCCCATCGTTTGTACAACACATGGTACCATTCCTAAAGTATCAAAAAATAATTAACGATATGATTTACTTATTTAAACAAATATATAAATATATATATTATCAAAAGTATGTTCTTGTATATTACCGATCAAAGCCAAAATTCGCCAGCGAATAAAAGAGCCCAAGAGATATGTAACTGAGACACCCAAACATATCATTAACTGCAAACTTACAAAATTTTGTAAATGTTACATCTTAGCATTGTTACAGAACAATGATAAATATAACGTATTTTATTGTATGAATATTTTGATTTAATATTTTTAAAAAAAGAATATATAATGTATTTGTTGTACAAATATTCTTACCTGATGAACAGTTGTAAACCCACCTCGAAGATCTTTAGGAGTGATTTCAGCTATGTATACAGGGACCTGCTCATCCATTAACAAACACAAATTAAACGAGAATATCACAAAAAGATGAGAACATGTTAATTAGAGTGGTGTAATAATAATCAAACTAGATTTCTTGTAACTCTATCATATTTATTCATTATTCAAGCTATTATAGATTTTACCACAAACGAAAGAACGCCCATTCCATAACCGACCAAGAATCTTCCAACGTCGAGCCAAACTGCAACCTTAATATATACAAAACCACATGTTTTATTCTTTCAAATAATACTTCTTGAAGAAATATGATGAAAGCAACCAAGGTACATAAATACTAATACAACCTTAGAAAGGTAGATTGCTAACCATCCGAGAATGCATACCATCTCCGAGAAACCCATAGTCTAATCACACACATACACAAATGATTAATTACCAGTTTAACGCAAATGTATAAATATTCAGTTTTCATGGAAAAAGAATAAATTTATACAGCTCGTCTGCCTATAAAATCGGCAATTCGTCCACTCATAGATGCACCGATCATTGCCCCTATCGTTAGAATCGAACCGAAGAGCGAGTACTGCATATATTTTAAAACATTGATAGGTGAGATATCGAGCATTCATTCCAACCACTCCAAGACACATCCCACATGGTTCTTCTTTCTGGTCGTGTATAACCACTAACTCATGTATAATATTGCATATCCAAGTGTAAGAATGTAAATTTTGAAGTTAACAAAAATTGTAAGATATTTGATGTTTATATGATGTGTCATATTACAAGTTATTTATAAAAATTATGTTTATTTCTCAATTTTCTACTAAATTATTTTCTGATTCATATAAGTGTATATCATAATCATGTATAGTACATATATATTTCTTATAAAGTTTATATATCTAGAACTAAAAAAATAAAACAATGTTTTTTCTATACCTAAAAACCTTAAACCAAAACGAAATAAAAGTAAATAAAACTCACTTTAAACTTTTTAAAAAACTAAAATAAAGATCATAGGGAATTGAATTCATTTATTAGTTGTTCTACACCCAAAAAAAAGAACTAAAAACTTTAACTGAAATAGAGGGCTCAGTTAATAGCTCCACAAAAGTCAATATATCAACATACTACTATATTATTTTAATTAATACATATTTCATCTGTCCCATATTATTAGATTTTTAACATAAATACAAAAAAATTAAGAAATAATAAATATTTCCTCGTTAATAAAAATCCAACCAATAAAAAATACACAAGAATTCACAATAAAAAAAACTAATACACAATAGTCAAAATCATTATATATTAATTTTAACACATAAAAAACAGTTGTCCTAATGCAAAAGACAAACAAATAAAAAACAGTTTACCTCTGACACAGAGAGATTCAAGTCTTTGGTTAAATCGGACTGAACGGGTGATGAGTATCCTATCTGCCAAATTTGCGAAACGAAATTCTTAATCAAGAATCAGAGACAAAACAGTGACATATGATTATTATAACAAAAAGCGAACGATTGAATAATTTCTTATCAAAACAAAGAAAAGATATAAAACTTTAAACTCACAGCTGATCCGAAAACGAACGAACCAGACACAGCTACCAAAGTGGTGAACAAGAGAGTAGTTGTTGGTGTGGCCGATGAGTCTTGATTCTCTTGGTTAATAAGTGAAGTTTCAGGAGCAAGATCAGATTCATCGGTTTCTCCTCTCATTTTCTCTTTCTTTTTTGTGGGTTCTATCTTTCCTAGTTAAAGATTTGAGTAAAGACAAAGTAGAGTTGTTGGAGAGCATCTTATGAACTAATATATAGAGAAGAGATAAGGATATTTATTTTTTTCTTCGTCGTCAGTTTGTTATTTTATTTAGAGGAAATGTAAGAGTTATTTTAGAAGAAAAACACGATATTTAAGAAAGAAAATGACAAGATTATTTCTGAGGTCATACTAGACAAAAGTGAAAATGACAAGATTATTTTTGTGATTCTACTAGAAAAATATGAATTTAATTAACCATTTTAAATGAATTTTCTTTTCCATTTAATTGTTATAAAATGGGATTGTTGCGAAAGATAATAAAACAGGCTTTCTACAATGTCAAAATTATATATATGCACATGTTTAATAATATGAACAAAATATCATTTTATGTGGAGTTTACTGTCATTATGCAGGCACAATAATTTACTTTTCTATTTCTCTATAAGCGATCGATTTCACCGTCTTAACTACACACTTCGACAACTTCAATAACTAGAATATTAAGTATACGAGAATCCGTTATGTTTGTTATTTAGGTTAAATTTTATTATCAGACTCATATAAGGAGAAAGCCACTAAGCCACCAATGTAAAGTTTAATCTTAATAAGAAAGAGTTTCTAACATGGTATTAAAGCATTAAACGCTTAAGATCTCTCTGATTCAGCTGAAATTCTTTTTATGTTTCAATTTTTCTAAAATTTTCTCGGGAAAGTCACTTTCTCAGCTTATTTTCTCTTCATCGATTATGCAAAATTTGTATAACACTTGATTTGATTTACTTCAGCTTGTTGTGTTCATCTTTCTATTGTCGATCTATCGTGTAATTTTCGATGGCAAAGAAATGAACCAAGCTTAGGAATCACGTCATCCCTTCCAATTCTGAAGATGCTTCAACTGTTCGCGATCGACTATCTAGCTCGAAAACACGAAATGAAGATCTTACACAGTGTTCTCCTTCTCCGATTGTTGTGAATCGCATAATTCTAGGTTCATATTCAATTGATAGCATTCATAATCCGTTTTGCTTATTCTAGTGATAATCCGGGAATGTCTTTGATATTTTAAATCTTGACTAGAGAGAATTACAATACTTGGATAATTAATATGCACACTAGTCTTCAAGCAAAAATCAAAATTAGTTTTGTTGATGGATCCTTATCTAAACCTCCAGATTCAGATCCTATGTTTCAGATCTGACATCGTTGTAATAGTATGGTCAAGGCATGAATTCTTAATGTTGTTTCTAAGGAAATCTCTTCAAGCATTCTATACTTTGGTGATGCTTCAGATATGTGGAATGACTTGCATAATCATTTTCACAAGAGTAATATGCCATTGATTTACAATCTTGATAATGAGATATGTTCTTTACGTCAAGGAGATATGGATTTGTCAACATATTACACTAAGATGGTGACTCTTTGGAAAAGATTGTCTTGCACTAAGAATTTACTTGAAAATGGGTTTACTCAAAAAGAAGGTCTCAATTATGAGGATTCTTATTCACTAGTTGCAAAACTGACTTCTTTCAAGACGCTTCTCAGCCTTGCTGCAATTCTAGGATGGTTACTTACACAATTAGATGTCTCTAATGCATTTTTAAATGGAGATTTGGATGAAGAAATATATATGAATACCTCCATGATATGTTCTTGCTAAGAGGGAACCTATACAAGCAAATGCAGCCTGCAAACTTCAGAAATCTTTGTATGGATTGAAGCAGACATCTCATCAATGGTATCTCAAGTTTTCTGACACATTAAAAGGAAAGGCCTTGGCTTTACAACAGCATGTTCTGATCACACTCTGTTCACTAAGGTCGATGGTTGTGTGTTATTGGCTGTTTTGGTATATGTGGACGATATTGTTATAGCAAGTAATAATAATAACACAGTGACAGTTCTAAAGAATCGACTACAGAATCATTTTAAACTCAGAGACCTTGGCCCTCTCTGATATTTTCTTGGATTAGAAATTGCATGGTCTTCAGATGGCATATCAGTTTGTTAGCGTAAATATGCTTTGGAATTGTTAGACAATGTTGGTTTATTGGGTTGTAAATCTTCTTCTATCCCAATGGAACCAAATCAAAAAATTTCAAGAGATGATGAAGATCTTCTACCAGATCCAAAAGTTTATAGGAGCATTGTGGGCAAATTGATCTATCTAACTATCACACGTCCTGATCTTTTTCTCTTAGTCCAGCGTATTGCACAATATAATTTTGCTCTTAGATTGCCTCATTTTAATGCCTTACTGAAGGTTCTGTATTACATAAAGGGTATTGTTCGAAAAGGGTTTTCTACTTTTCAAAATCAAGTCTGGAGCTGAAAGCATTTGCTAATGCTGACTGGGGTGCTTGCTGTGATACTAGAAAATCAATTACAGGTTATTGTATCTTCCTTGGAGATTCATTGATATCTTGGCAATCCAAGAAACAAGAAAATGTTTCTAGTTCTTCAGTAGAAGCAGAATACATAAGCATGTCATTTGCTATTCGAGAGATATCTTTCCTACGCAATTTGCTGGCTGATTTCAGAATTACATTGACAACACCAGCTCACCTATATGGTGATAACACATCTGCAATCCACATTGCTCACAACCATGTATTTCATGAACGAACTAACCTCATTGAAATGGACTGCCACATAGTTCGTGAGAAGGTCAATGATGGTTTTTTGAAGTTGTTTCATGTTAGAACAAATCTACATGTGGTGGATATTCTCACCAAATCTCTCTAACCTGGCCAATTCCGCACTCTGATTAGCAAGATGGGAGTTTCAACACTTTACTCTCCATCTTGAGGGAATATTAAGTATATGAGAATCCGTTATGTTTCTAATGTTGGTTAAAGTTTGTTATCGGACTCATATGCAGTGTATAAGGAGAACACCACTAATATAAAGTTTAAACTTAATGAGAAAGAGTTTCTAATATAGAAGAACAAGATACAAATATATATATATTGCCTCTCTTTTTATTTCAATATCCTAATTTTGCAGGTAATATTTATTCTATTTTTTGTATTTATCGTCATAACTTATAAACTTATTTATAATACGTTACCGTCATCATCACTCTATGATTGGTTACAGATAGCTTCTGAGATTAAAAACCAAACTGGTTTGGCCGAACCAAACCAAACCAGAAATTTGGTTGTTCGTTTATGGATTAGTTATTAGGTGTAAACTGGTCGACATGATTTGAACTCATGTTTGGTTTTCTCTTCGGTTTCACAAAACCAAAATTATTTTAACCTAGGTACTAAGTTAACACAAACCTAACTCTCACCCGACCAAACTCACCAAAGCTTGTGTGCTCTCTCTTTCTCTCTTGCACCCTCAATCTCAACATTCAATTTTATCTTCTTCTTCCTTCTTCTCTCGTCTTTTTTTCCTTCTTGTTATGCTTCTTCTTATGTCGTCTTCTTCTTGCATCTTCTTCCATCTTCTTTTTCCATCTCTTCTTCCTCAAATCTTCGGGAGACAAGAACGAATATGAATTTAAGGCGGCGTATGATGGTGCTTTCTTCTTTGCCGTCGCCATTCATCCCATAGTCGTCACTCATCGTCTGCCGCTTAGATTAGGGTTATAATGGAAAAGCATAATTGATTGGTTTGGGTGTTGGACAGTCCCATAATGGGTACTAAATTTCTCTACCCAAAGTATCCCAAACCGAACGGTTTCTACTCAAAACCGAACCGAATACCTGAATGTCGATGCTAACTTGGACTAATCGGCTTAATTTGTTTTTTTTTTCATTTATTGGCTTTTATTGAAAACCCAAAACCTTTTGTTATCAAAATTGGACAATTAAAATCCAAAATATTATATTAGTAAATAAATTCAGTATTTTTCGGTTTTAAAAACTCAAAACCGAAATTAACCTAGAGCCGAACCAAATCAAACCACAATCTCTATCGGTTAAATTCGGTATAGTTTTCAAATTCTGAATTAATCGAGAACCCAATTATACCGACCTGTATAACCAAACTCGCAGGACTATATATATATATATATCGTATATATGTTATATCAAGCATTATGTCGCCTTGTTAATAAATACTACTTTTTATTGGTTGTTCAAGAAACGATTTTTTACTTGAACTACATTGGGAGAACTGTCACTCTTATGAGTAACTAGGTGTGTACCCGCGCATACGAGTATATTTTGTTTAATGCTTTTTGCTTTAGGTTTTCGTTCATATATTGTTTTAAAAGAAACTGTATTTTTTTAATTAACCTAAAATTTAATTATGTGAAAAGATTTGAAAGTGGAAGATACATATATTTGCTAGGGAAAATATGCTCAATTTCATATGTGAGAATATTTACGTATTGTTACTTCAAATTCTTTCCGAAAATACATCTCTTTTAAATATGAGTAGTTTGTACCATTAGCATTTTGGAAAATATTAACTTTTTAAACATAGTTTCATCCAAAAAATATGGACATCGAAGTACTATGTCTCTTAAGCTTATGAGTTGTTTTGTTAAACATATAGCATCAAAAAATTTAAATCTCCTTGTTTTTTTTTCTGCTTCTAAGTAAATACTTAAAGTAAAAAAAAATGAACAAGTTTATAACATACGATAAAACCAAACATAAATCATTATGAGAAAGAATACATAAGATACCTATATTGGTACCCTTGATCTTACAATGTCTCAATCAACCAAAATTTCATTTACCACAAAATGTATGGTACTTCTTCTCAAGTATCTCTTACAATATATATTCAAACATAAGTTTAGAAAATATGGAATATTTGGAAATATTTAAGTGTTAAATTAATAAACTCCCAAAATATCAACCAAAACTATAGTGCAATTAGAAAGTTATAAAATTTAATAACTTTAACGGAACTTCATATATTAATGAATAAGATGTTAATTTTAGGAGAGAAAATAAAGAAGCATGACAAAAAAAAAGTAGGTGATGGAAAAGTAAGAAAAAATATGTAAATATTGAATGATGAAAATATTAAAAAACATGTGTCATTTGTTTCTGCGACTACGTGGCACAAAAATAGAGAGAATTGACCATTTTTTATATATAAAATTTTTGCGGTTACTATTTTATCAACCATAACAATTGACGGCTCACCCACTTATAATGTGGATGACTACATCGCCATAATTTATTTACTGTTACAGATGACTTCTTCACCATAATATTGTCGTTAAAATACATTTATATTCTTGTCATTTTATAAGGTATATAAACCTTTTATCTGAAATTGGTAAATTTAATTGATTGACTATTAAATTTACATATTGATTGTCTATTTACCTATAATGTGGATTGACTATCAAGACAGTTCTCACTTTTCAACTTGCTATAAACAGTGTTTTCAATTTATAATTACATCATCTTTCACTCATTCACCGCACAAATTTTTGTAACCCCTCAAATCCGTCTCTAAGAAATTTGTTTAAGTATTCATTTCGAAAATTATCCGCTTGTTTTTAATCATTAGTTTAGTTGAAATTATTGCTTATACTGATGGTCTCTTCGTTAGAGAATATACTCATAAAGAGTTTATTACAAAAATAGATTTATTTTTCTATGCAATTGTGTTCTTTGTAATCGCTAGCATCATTAATATAAAATCGTTCAATTCTAATACTATAAAATACTATTACTAATATTTATTCGGTTGCTTAGATAACTAATGTCAAACATTAAGAAGTTTAATTTTCCAGTCTTAAACATCATCATTTTGGCTAATTATTTTGGACTGTCAACGTCAAACTAAATTAAAGTTAATGTAATCCGAAAACATTTATCTTTCTATGCTTTTCTTTTTGAGTTCAAGAACGTTCAGTTATCAATATTCAGTCACTAGATCCACTACAACGAACATCTTATGTTTTTTTGAATCCCTAACGCTAACGCTTTACTTTCTTTGTATTTGTTTCGTTGTCTTTGCATTCACATTTCCATTCACTTGCATCGAAATCCTCAAACCATAGTTTTGCCCTAGTTTGACCCTTCTTTAGCGGTCTTGTTGTGCAACTTTTACTACCTATGGATTTGATCTTTAAGGCTTTCGTTGTGTATATCTGAGGTAAAATTTGGGCACACAATTACTAGACTATCGAGAGTACTTGGTTGACCGAACATATTTGTTGATGTTTAAGATTAATTACGCTTTCATCCAATATATAAACTAAAACTCAAAATATTTTTGTTATGAAAATATTTTTTTTTACAAATCCTAAATTAAAAAAAAAAAACATAATTAGGAGAACACAACCGGACCACACTATATACGGAACATTGTACAACTTTCGTAATGTCGGATCATCGGCATGGTGTTGATTCTAACACAATTTGATAAGAATCTAGCTAAAAATAAGTCAAACCAAGCACGCAAGATCCATGAGTAATAGTCATCCAAATTTTGGTTTTCACAACGTGGGTACCATCCTACTTAATTAATCTAAAAAGGAAATCAATCTCTTGCACGCCTGAATTTGGTTAATTGCATTCTTCATTTTAGGTATCCACCAAGCTTCATTTCTTGTGATCCCCAATTGAAGTTGCATTCGGGTCTGACTAAAATAAATTTGACGTCGTTTATTATTTTTACACCGAGAAATATGGACCGTTATAAGGCATATACATAGCCTAATCTATAACAAGTAAACCGAACACTCTTTACAAACTTAGTTATTTTTCCCTACTAGCCCATTAGGCTATGTACATAGCTTCACCAAACTTTCTATATTCATCACTATCTCACATATACATATTTATTCATATAAACCTATTTACCCTCTTGCTAACGTAAGCTTATGCAAAGTTGATATTTTTGAGGTAGTGTGGTCCATTTCATCAACTATATGTTTAAAGTGCCTACGATGATAAAGTGGGTTCTAATCATGACTGGTTCTAATAGCTTCCACCAATGAAGCATGTTCCGTATTCTGTAATTTTTTTTTCTTGGTAAACGAGGATTTTTTAGTATGGATTCATATTAATCTAGAATTCACTTTACCTGATGGTTCTATCAAACCAACCAATTCGTGTTCTTTTTTTTTTGTCAACTAAAATTTTCAATGATTAAGGTCTCCAAAACGAGAAGCTCTCCTCTAGTGAGAGTCGGAAACCGGTGAACGTACAAGGGAAAAAAGAACATATATACAGCAGGTGTAAAAGCTACCCCGAATAGAGCTACAAGAAACAAAGCAATAAAGGCTAAAACATAGACCTAGGAAACAAAACACCCTAGAGGGGTGGGAAACCGTCACGAGGATAGCTTGTCAAACAAGGAATCTGAAGTTCCAAATTGATTTTAACTTCCATAATTGCGCCAAGTGTACCAAAGCACTCGATCCCTGAAAAAGGGAGTCGCTAGTATGTGATACACGCCTCAGGAGTGAGTGTGTACGTGGGATAGGAGGATGGCTTCACAAAGGGTGATCACCGGCCCTTGATGAAGAAGAGATGGTCGAAGATGGAGATCTAACACGATGGCCGTCGCTTCTCTCGCGTGCGATCGATTCAAAAGGGAAGTGATGGCGGATTGAAGTGCACCACAAAGTTGTGATTAAGCTCTGATATAGCACAATTACTCAGCCTTGGTGAATCACTCACACAAGAAATAAAGCACAAACTAACACAAAGTACTCGGACTTTGAGTAAAAGAAGAACAAGTCTTATAAAATTCAATATTCAAGGGTTGTTTACAATCAGGAACGAACTGAGCTTATATAGGAGCTCAATACAACGGTAATAATCTAGAAAAGCAAAAGAATCGCAAACATTAAACAAAAGAGCCGTTGGGAATATTCAAAGGGATTTTGTGGCCAAATAAGGAAGTAGCCGTTGGTCTTCAGTCTTAAGAGTTTGGGTGCATATAGGTGGATTCTTGGGACGTGTAGGTTCACTTTGGATGACTTCAAAATCCAGCAGCATTGATGGAAAGAGATTCGTTGGAGTTTTAAGACAAATGGTTCCACACTCGGCAAATAAGGCAAGCTCAGCTCCGGATATGGAAAGTGAAGGTGTGAGAGGATACGCCTGATCCTATGCATCTTGGTGAACCTTAGAATGTTGTAGAAAGCTTTTAGATGTAGAATAAAGTCTCCTGGGCGCCAATGATACGTTTGGAGCTTATCAAGCTTGCAAGCTTCCAAATAAGGCAAGCCTAAGATCCTTCGTTTTATAACTTTAATAACTTTTATGTCTGATCTTGGTTTGGTATGAATCCAATTTTCTGAGCTTTGCTGATGGGTCAAGATTTCATACCAGGTCTGTTTGTAGCATAATTCCTTCTTATTTGATCAGAATCTTTCAAAGAGTGCACGTAGGTCCAAAAATGGTAAGTGTTGTCTTCGCGGGTTCAAGTGTGGTAAAGTGCACTGTAGGTTGGATGGTAAAGCTTCTAGATGGTCTAGAGTATCTCCTGGTTTCCAAATGAAGTGTTGAAACTCGTCTTGATGAGGGGAAAGAAGACTTTCTTTAGTTGGCTTCAAGTAGATCAGCGTGGAAGATCCAAAGGGCGGTTTGGATCCGGGTCTACTCTTGGGTAATTCTACTTGGGCTGAGGCTTCATGGTGGATCAAATATGAGTGTGGGCTTCCTTCAGGGCTGGTCCAAAAGTTGAAAGGCTGAAAATCTTAATGGTTGGTTAGCTTCATACTCTCTGAACTACGTCATGTAGCACTTCTTGATTTAGTCAGCTTCGAGTCAATATTGGTGTTGAGTTTTGCATCATCCCAATATGGTGTATTTGGATGTCCGCATCATACCCTCCCCCTTGAAAATGTTTCGATCTCGAAACTGTATAATCTGCACCAAGAGAAAGCAAGTTAGCTTTCATTCGTTTTTGGGAGGCTAAAGTCTTACCTTGGTATTGTGGTGACTGGGTGATGCGGGGTGCATCAGGTGGCTCTCCCTTGAGCAAGAAAGATAGGACCATTCCTTGGCTTTGATCTGGTGCATTGACTCGTGGTGTTGCTTCCTTAGCTTATTCTCGGCCTTTGAATTGGACTCTTAAATCCGGTGGTTCCTCTTTGATTAGGCACGAGTTTGGGAACTCTTCTAGTCTCCATTAAGGATGGTATGATCACCAATGGCGCTATTTCACTCTGGTTTTGGTTTTGATTCAAGAGTCTCTTCTTTACTGGTGAATTGTCTTTATGCTTTGTGTGTTCCTTATTGGTACCTGCAAGTAACTCAACTACTTTGGCAAGATACAAGTGTGTTAAACTTGAAGTGGAAAAAAATACAGAGTACTTAAAGCTTCGATGAATAATGAAATCATTCCAATACCGAATAAGATCACATGTGCCACTTACAAGTGTTTCTGTTGGTTGCTCCTCGTTGCTTACACTTCGTTCAGCTCTCTTAGCATTATGCTCCATGGTGTGACCTGAATCAATAATCTTTGACAAGAGCAAGTGCATCACCCAAGAACTGGAATTTTCAGAAGTTGATTTTTACTAGACAATCACTTGATTTAAATGTATTCGGTTTCAACCCTAGTGTTGTGGTGTATCCTAATTATCTTTTAGGACAAGTTGCAGCAAGGTGACCTCTCTTATGACATATATAACAAGTTATCTCTGTTGATTTTGAAAGGTTAGAGAACTTACCTTTAACCTCCTTGTCTTGCGGTTTACGTAGTCGCTTCACACTTGATTTTGGGGATGCAGCTTGGGGCTTTTGTTTGGGCGTGTCATCCTTTGCATGAGTTGTTGTCTTAGCCTCAGGTCTTTCTCCTATAGTAGGTGTAGACGTCCTCTTTTGCTTGGGGCTGCAAGTATTTTTAGATGTAGCTTTCGATTTTGCTAGGATCCATCTTCTTGGCTCAGGATTGTTGTAGAATTTGATGTTGTATTAACGCATGTTCCACTTATCTTCTACAAACTTTTCATACAAGAGATGATTCATATCTTCCCAATTGGAGTCTGGCTCATCATACTCAAATCGGATCTCAGCATCTCGACTTCATTGCCTAAAGGCATCCTCGATTAAGGTATCCTCCGCATAACTTGTCTTCTCATCTTCAGGGATTTGGTTTGATGAAAAGCAATCCTCTATATCTCTTTCCCATCTCGTGTATGCTTCGGGTCCTTGGTGGTGACCTGCAAATGTAATGTACCTTGGCTCATGGTCTTCTTCTTCAATTGTTGAATCTTGATCTACTTCATGATCTACATCACGATCTTATTCAGCTCCAAAACTTGCTTCGGATTCAGCCTCATGATGCCAAGTTTCTCTACTATGATGCTGGAACTCCTCTAAACTGATTTGAGAATCAGTTTCTTCACACCACGGTACTTCATCACACAATGCTTCATCATAAATATTATCCGGTATTTCACACCATGGTATGCCTTCTTCTTTGTGATTGTATTCTTCTTGCTCTGGTTCATCATCGTGGTTTTCTTCTGGACTGATTTGAGAGTCAGTCTTCTCATGGTTTTCTCCTTCGTCCAAAGCACTCTCAGATTCAGTTTCTTCATCCCAATGCTCTTCATCACGTTCATAGACATCTCCTGGACTGATTTCAGAATCAGTACCTTCTCTCCAAGAGCTATTGTCATAATCTTCTTCTCCACTCCATGAGTAGTCTGGTTCATCACCCCAATCGATCTCAGAGGTGTTAAACTCATTTCTATCATCCTCTTCATCTTCATAGTCCATGGGTACGCTCTCCTTGCACGGTAAAAGAGGCGACAAAAGCAAAGAAAAATGTTAAGAATATATCAACAAAAGTAGGAAATAAAATAAAAGGAAACTAAAAGAAATAGAAAATTTTATTTTTCTTTTATATTATTTTTTTAAAACTTAAATTTCGAAACTTATAAACAAAATATAAAGAAATAAAATATTCATTTGAATTTTATGATTTTATCCAAACAAAATACGAAAATTAACAATACTTAACATAAATCAGAAAAAATCAATTTTTATAGGGTTTTCTTCATAAAAATTTGAAATAAATAGCAAACTGAAGTAATAAAATTTTCATTTGATTTTCATGGTTTGATAAATTAGAAACAAGAGAAAATAATAAGAAACTTGAAAAGAAACTGAAGAAAAACGAATGTTTTTTTTAATGGAATAAAAAAAACTACTTCAAGAACTAACTCAAGGACTAAATCAGACTTTTTATTTGGTTTTTATAAAACGACTTTAACATAAACTGAAGCAACTAACTTTTGTTTTCTTTTCTTTTGAAGGTGTTGATGGTGCAGAAGCAAAATAAGCAAGAACAAAATGCAAGAAACAAAATTTTATAGATTTTTCGATTGATTGAAAGAAAAGTGCAAAACAGAAAATTAAAGGATAGAAAACACTTGAATAGGTAGGAGCTTTTAGCTCTGATACCAGATGATATACGCCTTAGGGGTGAGTGTGTATGTGGGATAGGAAGATGGCTTCACAAGAGGGTGGTCACCGGCCCTTGATGAAGAAGAGATGGTCGAAGATGGAGATCTAACACGATGGCAGTCGCTTCTCTCGCGTGGGATCGATTCAAAGGGAAAGTAATGGCGGATTGAAGTGCACCACAGAGTTGTGATTAAGCTCTGATACAGCATAAGTACTCAGCCTTGGTGAATCACTCACATAAGAACTAAAGCACAAACTAACACAAAGTACTCGGACTTTGAGTAAAAAAAGAACAAGTCTTATAAAATTCAATATTCAAGGGTTGTTTACAATGATGAATGAACTGAGCTTATATAGGGGCTCAATACAACAATAATAATCTAGAAAGGCAAACAAAACCGCAAACATTAAACAAAAGAGCCGTTGGGAATATTCAAAGGGATTTTGTGGCCAAATAAGGAAGTAGCCGTTGGTCTTCAATCTTGAGAGCTTGGGTGCATATAGGTGGATTCTTGGGACGTGTAGGTTCACTTGGGATGACTTCAAAACGCAGCAGCATTGATGGAAAGAGATTCGTTGGAGTTTTAAGACAAATGGCTCCACACTCGGCAAATAAGGCAAGCTCGGCTTCAGATATGGAAAGTGAAGATTTGAGAGGATCCGCCTGATAAAGTGCTCCGTAGCTTGGATGGTAAAGCTTCTAGATGGTCTAGAGTATCTCCTGGTTTCCAAATGAAGTGTTGAAACTCGTCTTGATGAGGGGAAAGAAGACTTTCCTTAGTTGGCTTCAAGTAGATCCGCGTGGAGGATCCAAAGGGCGGTTTTGATCTGGGTCTTCTTGTGGGTAATTCTACTTGGGCCGAGGCTTCATGGTGGATCAAATATGAGTGTGGGCTTCCTTCAGGTCAAGGCCAAACGTTGAAAAGCTGAAAATCTTCATGGTTGGTTAGCTCCATACTCTCTGAACTACGTCATGCAGCACTTCTTGATTCAGTTAGCTCCGAGTCAATATTGGTGTTGAGTTTTGCACCATCCCATTATGGTGTATTTTGGATGTCCGCATCAGTATGGCAAGAAAATACTCTTGAGAATAAACAAAAAGCAGCATTGCTTGGAGGTGGAGTTATAAAACCTTATAAACTAGAAAATCTAAAATAAGCAATGAAAAACATATCAAACTAGAGAACCAATTGTACGTTATATATATAGATCTCACTTGAGTAAAATCCAAAATAAAAATGCTAGAGTTTCTTATGCGTCGTTCTTTGGTACCAAAACAAAACCATATATAGTCTCCCACTTTACCTGATAGTTCCTTCGAAAAAACCATTGGAAAGGCTCTTACCTACTTACTGCATACATGATTACAAAACAACCGCATAAACTCCTACCTCAGTGTCCAATTTCAACCGTTTCTTTTTTTTCTCAGCTTCCTTAGTCACAACCAGAGTTTCTTCTTCATGGACGGTACCTGAGCCTTCACCTTCATCTATAGGCTCTGCGTTGTCCTCTTCCTGGTTCTTCAGTCTCTCTATCACCTCCATTACTTCTCTATAGACCTATTTACACACATTTTACTCAAGATATTATTCCTCAATTTATGTGATCATAATAATGGTAAATATCTTATGATCAGATGTGCTACAGTTTCTATATTTCATGAATGGAAGCAACAAATAAATGAATGACATACTAAAAATCCACTCAAATTTAGAAGACTTTTGTATAAATCTTTTCTTATGCAATCACATTACAAAATTAATAATATATAGACGTTATATAAGTATTTGTTAGTATTGACACATAACAACTAAAAACACACAAAGTTCCACTGTACTAACTTCATCTAGTTTTACCAAAGTCAAATTAAATGCTAATGCAATTTGAGCATGTATTCATATAATTTATATGAAAGAAGAAGCAGATATGATGATGTTTCACTTAAGGGTTCCGGAGAAAGTCACAAATGTCAATGGGGCAACAAGGGCATTTCATGACATTCTTATGTGCATGTAGTGTACGTTCACCTCTATTTCTCTCTCTCACTAGAGTTTTTCCCAGAAAATTTGGATTCTAAGCATGCCTTTCATAACTTATATGAGTACAAGGCGTTGTCACCGGAAGAGTCATCACTTGACGACAAATCTGGCAGTTAAACTATGCATCAACCAAAACCCAACGACCGTTCAGAAAAAAGGTATATAAAGAAAGAGCTGAATATTTGGGGATCATATTAATAGTTATGTTAACCATTTTGGAAACATTGACTTCATGATACTAAATGTTCTCAGGTAATCTTAGCTTGAGCCTAATTTCTCGAAAAGGTAACTTCAAATTGTTTAGGAAGGCATAAAAAAAACATTATAAGAGCAGAGGTGGAGAATTTGGAGACACAGACCTTTCAGAAGTTTTGCCTTCATAGTATTCGACTGTGACGCCTTTATGGCTTTCCTCAAACTTTTCCTCTTCTGAGGATCCAAAACATTAACTTACTTTTTACTAGCAGGTGGAGGCTTCATCCATCTCTAACGACCCTCACCATCCTTATCAATTAAGCGTATTATCAGATGGAATCTACATAGAAAAGGCGCACACTTTCAAGAAGTAGATAAAACCTGGTCTATAGAGCTGGTTCATGGTCACATCTAACAAATATGTAACGACATACCTTAAAAGAATCTTGTGGAACACAAAATAATAAGTCAGTGCATAAAAGGGAACACGGTAAATTTACAGTTGTTAGCTATATTTGTACATGTTTTCAACCTTTCCGCCAACATTTGTCAATCTTGCGAACCCCAACATACCTCACTCGTCCTTCCTCAGGGGCATATGCAGAACGCATATCCTTGTGAGACCTGATCATATATGGAAAAAGCTAATTGAAGAGTTATGATCACTAAAACAGGATTTAAAGCTTCGAGTTGAAGAGTGAGAAATATGTTTCATGCAATGGAGTTGTGCTCAAATTACAGCTAACCTCACAACTCGAACATGATACCCGAATTTGCAACTAAGTCTTTAAACTGCATCAGAATTTTTAATCTTTTGATCAAAAGTTTGAATCTTGCTAGTCCTTTTGTTGCCATTGATATCTCTTCACCCACTACGTGACACATCCGTACATTAAGACAAAACAAGTCTGTATATTGGAGAATAGCTACTTATATACATGAAAAGGTAAAATATACAAGATTACTCAAGGAAACAAATCCTAATCCAGTCACTAGAATAAAAGAAATGGACCAAAAGCTATGATTTATGAAAAACAGACTTTCCTGTGTATAGAAACCATTCCCCATGATCCTCATGATCCTTATAACCTCCTGAGAATACTATAGATTGAGCTCCATAAAGTGATTGTCCATCAGTGCCAGCAACATATGGGAAGTGAGCCCCCAAGATTCTCCAACCAAAAGACTTTGGTTCGTGACATGATCATTTTCAGCTGGTATAGGATCAAAGTGATTAGGTGGTGTCGTAACATAAATCCTCCCACTCAAAGCATTCACCTTCCCTGTTTTCTTTGCACGCTTGGTTGTGAATGCTTTGTCTAGTCAGTCATGGTTTCTTATGAAATGCAAGACATTTAAAGTACATGCAGAAGCACTTCTAGTGACTTTTTCTAATCATATATTAGACACAAGGGACAAGTTGATACGGGGATTTCTTGCCACCTGTTCAGGAACTATGCTGTAGCATTTTCCACCAGTGCACTTTCCCTTACCCATCCACTTCTGGAAATATTCCAAGCAAGCGTTGTGCCCACATGGTTTTTGAAAAAGAAACATACAAGATATCTAGTAGTCCTACTTAATATAGTCTTCATATTAATCAAAAAGAAGACTTCTTTTAAAAAGAAGAAGTTAACATTTATAAAGTCGTATTTGCAGTCCTACTAAACCGACAAAGCGTAGGTTACTCCTAAGATTTTTTAAATATTTAAGAACTCCCACCAAACTTTTAATTTTAAAAGTCCAATCCCATTCAATTTAACTAGATTTTGTTTCTTTCGTCCTTTTTTGCATCTTCTCGTCGTTGTCTCAGGTACTCTACTTACCTCTTTTTTGTCTCTCTTCCACAAATCGAGATATGTTCATGTGTTTCTCACTTTCTTCGAGAAAATTTGATGGGATACTTGATTATGTTCTTCGATTTAGTCTTCTTTTATGATTTATTTTTTGTTTTTTCCATAGATCTGGTAGCTTATGCATTATGCTCTTGTTTTTCTAAATTTTCCTTGTTTTTTTGTATGACTTTATATGGTTAGATCTAGAGGAAGGAAACAACAACTTCAGCGACATGGCAGGCAGAGGAGGAAAAGGACTTGTAGCTGCGAAGACGATGGCTGGTAACAAGGACAAAGACAAGGACAAGAAGAAACCCATCTCCCGCTCAGCTCGTGCTTGTATTTATACAAGAAGAATATTGTCCTTTTCTTTTTCCTTGTTACTAGTCATTGTCTTCGCAGCTACGAGTCCTTTTTCTCCTTTGTCTGCTATCTTGCTAAAGTTGTTGTTTCTTTCTTCAAGATCTAACCATACATAGTCATAAGAAAAAACAAGAAAAATTCAAAAAAAACAAGAGTATAATGCATAATACTACCTGATCTAAAGGAAAAAACAAAACAAAAAATCATAAAAGAAGACGAATTTGAAGAACAAAATCGAATCCCACCAAATATTCTGAAAAGAAAGTTAGAAACACAGTAACAAATCCCGAGACAAAAGAGAAGCACGTAAAGTTCAAAGACGACAACGAGAACATTAAAAAAAAAGGACGAAAGAAACGAAATCTGGTTGAATTGAATGGGATTTGATTTTTAAAATAAAAATTTTGGTGGGAGTTTTTAAATATTTATAAAATCTTGGGGGAACCTACGCATTGGCGGTTTAAGTATTATACAGTTCAAATATTTTTATACAGTTCACCATATATATCGACTACTCTTCAATAGCAAAAGTTCAAGAAACACCAACATGTCTAAAATAAAAAAGGAAAGCATGCTGAACAACAATAAAGAAAAGAACAACCTTCAACAAAATTGTACATATAACACTCCTCACAATTATTAGTATGTATATTAACACCATGATACACCTCTCAACTAAACAATCCAACCCAAAATAACTTAACAAGTATATTAACAACCTATGTCTTTGTAATGTAGGTAAACATATGCCACAAATGGTAAGCACAATTAAGTCTATGTCTTTCCATATCAGCAAAAAGAACGATTCAAAGTGTCAATAAATGAAAGTCAATTAATGTTTGTAAATAAAGTGTACGTACACATAAATAATCATAAACAATAATGTGAATCCACAATTAATGAGAACACACTAACACAGATTCGAGAAAACACAATAAACTAACAAGCATGAGAGCCAAAGCAAAGAAAACGTACCATCACAGGTTTCACGCAACTGCGTACATAAAGAACAGAACAAGTTATCTCTAATTAAGAGCAGATAACACATTTCTTCCTTTACCCTTCTTATTCTTTTCTTCTTCGTCATCCTCATTGACGCTTTTACCACTCACTAACTGTTGCCTCTTCTTAGCCTTCTCCGCATTACTCAAAGGCTCATCAGCCTCAATTGCATGGATCACTGCTACAAGATCTGAACAAACAGATCCATACCCCACCACAACGCCAGAAACAAGAAGAGGATCGATTTCGCCGGAGCAATCAGGACAAGACCACCGTAAATTAGAAGCCAGGGTTTCAGGAGGAGACAAAAGACATGACACGTGCCAGGGCATGACGCACGTGACGCAAGAGATAGATTCCACAGGCAGAGGCTTGGATTTGCAACGCATGCATACACCGTCGCCATAGAGAGAGAGAGAGAGAGAGAGAGAGAGAGAGAGAGAGAGAGAGAGAGAGAGAGAGAGAGAGAGAGAGAGAGAGGATGGTGACAAAGAAGTGACAAGGCGGGGTTTTAATATTTGTTTAGGGATTCAAATAAGCCTTATAAGGAAGGATATCTCTTCGTTTAGTACGTACAGTTGTCAACAAAAAATAATATAATTGTCCTAAGCCTTATAAGGAAGGATATCTCTTCGTTTAGTACGTACAGTTGTCAACAAAAAATAATAAAATTGTCCTACCATTGAATATGGACTAATTATAACATTTGAACATTTAAGGTAGTAAGATAATTAGTGTTTTTACTATATATATTAAAAATATATATGTTTTTGAAAATAATTAGGCTTTTATATCATTTTATGAGATTTTATCCCAACACTTTTTATTATTTTCTAATAAAAAAAATGATAAAAACGCATGTTAACTTTAAAGCATGGGTATTAGAAGTTTCGCTACATACACGGACTTGCTAACTAATGTAGTAATGTTGTGGTATAAAGAATACTTGGAAGGTGTACATTAATTGATTTCATATATATGAACAATGTCTATGCGATACCGCTTTCATAATCTCACATGTGGGCTGATGCCACCATAGGTTACGAGCTATTTTGTTTCATTGATTTCTTCTCAAGATACAACCACATCCACTAGATTTGAAGACAAGAAAAAGCATGTTTTAATCATTTATATATGATCTACTTCTACTAGATGTTGTCGTTCTTATGAAAGAATGATGTAGCCACTTACCGACGATGTACAAACTGTTGAGCATTAGTGATGAAGAGCCGAACAAAATGAATAAGTGTGGAGAAGTGATACTCCAGCTCAGCAATTCAAACTCAAGTTGCAGAATTACAAGACTAGGAGTATCCGTTATGCTCAGCTCATAAAAGCAAATGCAAATGGCAAAAGCAACACTTGTCTTGTTGTGGAAAATTGTAGGTTTTGGGTGAGTTTCTTTCAAGTGGGGAAGCTGCCAAAACAAGAGGCAATTTCGTGGAAGCTGTAGAGGAGGCTTGGTTTAGAATGTGTGTGAGTATATATATGTTGTTGTGACTTGTGAGCTACGTGAAAGGCTGGTAAGAAAGGTGAGAGAACGTCATCAAACTTTATATAAGCGAGTTTGAGTGTTTTTGGGGAAATAGTTGAGTGGAAGAGAGGGAATCCTAAGACATAGCTTTGTAAGGGGTTGTGAGGGTTAGAGATCTCTTGTAAAACTCAATGATATAGTGTATTCCGGGAATAAGTTTCCGGTGAGACGTAGCGTCCAAGTTGAAGGACGTGACCTCGTTAAAGTGTTTGTGTGCTCTGTTTTTCATCTGGTTCAAACCTACAAATCTGTTCTACTTGTTAATGAAGAGAAAGTGTTCCCAACACTTTGTTTATGAGACCCTCTCTTCCATATAGAAGGTCTTATACTCTCTCTAATCGAACTACACACGTGTGGTTATACACGTATGAGTAACGGTCATATTTTATCCTCTCTGTTCTTGAGTTAGAGTCAGTAAGAGGTGGTTAAGCTGTGATTCGCATCTTATCTTGGGGTTAGATGAGATAGAATTGTGATTGATCTTGCAGAGTGAGGTGAGAGAGAGACAAAGAAGCTCGAGTTTGAGCTTGTATTGATTCTAGTGGATTCCGGAGGAAAGGCTCCGGTGAGAAATCTGAACTCGTTAAACTCTCTGTGTCGTTTGTGTTTTCTTTGCTTTTAACAAACGAGTGATCGAAGAGAGATTGAGAGGTGAGTGTTTCTTGGAAGCCAAAGCTTCACAAATTGGTATCAGAGCTACAGACTTAGTAGCGGATCTTCAAATCAAATCGGAGATGACGAACACGAAGCTCAAGGTAGCTACGTTCGACGGATCAAGCGATTTCTCATTGTGGAAGACTCGGATGTTTGCTCATCTAAGGATACTCGGCTTAAAAGACACCTTAGTAGAACAGCCTAAGCTCCCAGATCTATCAAAAGAAGACGAATTGGATCCAGAAAAGAAAAGAAAGAGAATCGAAGAAGAAACAGCTAGGATCGAGAGAAGTGAGAAGGCAATGGACATAATATTTCTGAATGTGGCAGATAAGGTACTAAGGAAGATAGATAGGTGTACTACCGCTGCAGAGGCATGGTCAATGTTGGAACGTCTGTACATGGTGAAGTCTCTTCCAAATCGAGTCTATCTTCAGCTGAAAGTTTATAACTACAGGATGCAAGATTCAAAGACCTTAGAGGAGAACATTGATGAATTCCTAAAGATGATCTCGGATCTAGCCAATCTTCAGATACAAGTCCCAGATGAGGTACAAGCAATCTTGATTTTAAGTTCTTTACCTTAAAGATACGATATGCTAAAGGAAACACTTAAGTATGGTCGTGATGGTATCAAATTAGAAGAAGTACTTAGTGCAGCTAGATCTAAAGAACTAGAAATCAGGGATAATACTAGTTCTAGGACAGATGGAGAAGGTCTCTTTGTCAGAGGAAGATCAGTCACCAGAGGGCATCATCAAAACAGGTCAAGCTACAACAGCAAATCAAGATCCAAATCAAGAGAGGGTAAGAAAATTTGCTGGATCTGTGGTAAAGAAGGACATTACAAGAAACAATGTTACAAATGGTTAGAAAGAAATAAGGGCAAGTCTCAGAATCAAAACACAGGGGAGTCAGCTCTAGTCAGAGACGATGCTCAAGATCTGGTAGGCCTAGTAGCTGCAGAAGTAAACCTAACTGAAGATAGGATTGATCAAGACGAATGGATCATGGATACAGGATGCTCATTTCACATGACACCTAGAAAGGAGCTTCTTATAGATTTCGAAGAAATCAAGTCAGGAAAAGTCAGAATGGCAAACAACTCCTATTCTGAGGTAAAGGGAATTGGTAGAGTTAGATTTCAAAATCCAGATGGCACCACCTTTATTTTGAGTGAAGTCAGATATATGCCAGATATATCAAGAAACCTTATATCAATGGGAACACTTGAAGATAAAGGTTGTGAGTTCAAATGTGCTAATGGAGTACTCAAAGTTATAAAAGGATGCACAGTGTTTATGAAAGGGTTAAGAAAATCATCTCTGTATGTGCTGCAAGCTCATGCAAGACTATCAGAAGCTCTAATAGTTGGAACAGAAGAAAGTGATCAAACAAACCTATGGCATAGCAGACTAGGACATGCCGGTCAGAAGGTAATGGATGTATTGAGCAGAAAAGGATGCTTTGGGAGTGACAAAGTCACCAAAGTAAAATTCTGTGAGAATTGTGTATTAGGAAAGGCTCACAAGAATAGTTTTGAACCTGCTAAGCATGTTACTAAGGAGAAGTTAGACTACATTCATTTTGATCTATGGGGATCACCTAATGTTCCTCTAAGCCTAGGAAGATGCCAATACTTTGTCTCATTCACAGATGACTGGTCAAGAAAGGTATCGATTTACTTCCTAAAGACTAAAGATGAAGCTTTCAATACATTTGTGATATGGAAGAAAATGGTAGAACTACAGTCTGGTAGAAAAGTCAAGAAGCTTAGGACTGATAATAGTTTGGAGTTTTGTAACTCAGAGTTTGATAACTTCTGTAAGAAGGAAGGAATGGTAAGACACAGAACCTGCACCTATACTCCTCAACAGAATGGAGTGGCAGAGAGGCTTAACAGATCAATTCTCAACAAGGTCAGAAGTATGCTCAGTGAAAGTGGCATGGATCAAAGATTTTGGGCAGAAGCAGCATCAACCTCAGTCTATTTGATTAATAGATCACCTTCATCAGTCATTGATTTTGAGATTCCTGAGGAAAAATGGACTTCAGCAGTTCCAGACTTGTCAGGTTTAAGAAAATTTGGGTGCTTGGTTTATGTTCATTCAGACGAAGGAAAGCTGAATCCTCGAGCAAAGAAAGGTACCTTCACAGGTTATCCAGAAGGAGTAAAGGGTTTTAGATTCTGGTTATTGGATGACAAGAAATGTATCATCAGCCGGAATGTAACATTCAGAGAAGAAGTGGTGTACAAGGATGTCATCAACAGGTTACAAGAAAGCTCAAATTCTCTATATCCTGTTATTACTAATGGTATTTCTAGTTTTGATCTTGCAGGTAATAACAGACAGACAGAAGATATTTCTCAAGGTGGAGCTCAAGAGCAAGCTGAACAAAGGGATGAGGAATCAGAAACAGATGACACTGATACAAGGGAAACTACTCAGAACCTTGAAGGCTATGTTCTAGCAAGAGATAGACCAAGAAGACAGCAAGTACTACCAGCTAGACTAGAAGATTATGAAATGAGTGAAGAAGTTCTAGATGAAGTTGTTGGGTTTGCCTTCTTAGTCACAGAAGATGGTGGTAAACCAGAACCAGCTAGCTTTCAAGAAGCTATGCAAGATCCAGACAAGGATAAATGGATAGAAGCTTCAGATGAAGAAATTGATTCTCTAAAGAAGAATCACACATGGATTCTAGTTGACAGAATCAGTACACAAAAGCCAATCGGTTGCAAGTGGGTTTTTAAGAGAAAGGCAGGAGTCTTTGGAGTTGAAGGTCCCAGATTCAAAGCTCGATTAGTTGCTAAAGGATTTTCTCAGAAAGAAGGAGTTGATAATCAAGAAATCTTCTCACCAGTAGTTAAACATGTTTCTATCAGATTCATACTCTCAATGGTTACTCATTTAAACATGAAACTACAACAGATGGAAGTAAAGACAGCATTTCTACATGGTCAATTAGAAGAAACAATATACATGGAACAACATGAAGGATAAATTGATGAAGAGCATACAGAAAAAGTGTGTCTACTAAAGAGGTCACTGTATGGACTGAAACAGTCTCCAAGGCAATGGAACAATAGGTTCAATGAATTCATGCAGGGGATTGGTTTCATCAGAAGTCAGTTCGATTACTGTGTTTACTTCAGAAAATCAAAGAGTAATAGGTACATTTATCTACTCCTATATGTAGATGATATTCTTATTGCTTCAGAGGATAAAAGTCAGATAATCAATCTGAAAAGCATGCTAAGTAAGGAATTTGAGATGAAAGATTTAGGGGATGCTAAGAAGATCTTAGGAATGGAGATAGTCAGAAACAGAGAAGAAGGAACTTTGTCTGTCTCACAGGAAGGTTATCTTCTTAAGGTCTTAGGAACTTTTCACTTAGATCAGGCTAAACCAGTTGCAACTCCTATGGGAGCTCACTTCAGATTGAAGTCAGCAAAATTCAGTGAAGAAAGCCAACAGTTTGAGACAATGAGAAATGTGCCTTACCAGAGTGCAGTCGGCAGTCTGATGTATTCTATGATAGGCACCAGGCCGGATTTGGCATATGCAGTTGGATTGGTCTGCAGATTTATGAGCAATCCTTTGAAGAATCACTGGCAAGCAGTTAAATGGATACTCAGATACATAAACGGTTAATTAAAGAAGAAACTTTGTTATAAAGCAGAAGGAGAGTTCATCATCAAAGGATATTGCGATTCAGATTATGCTGCAGACTTAGATAGGGGAAGATCAACTACTGGATTGGCCTTCACAGTTGGTGGAAATCTCATAAGCTGGAAGTCAAGTTTACAAAAGGTAGTGGCTCTTTCGTCTACAGAAGCCGAATACATGGCTTTGACAGAAGCTACAAAGGAAGCAGTTTGGCTAAAAGGCTTTATGAATGAACTAGGTCATGATCAAGAAACAGTGGAGATACATTGTGATTCTCAGAGTGCAATAGCACTGGCCAAGAATGCGGTTCATCATGAAAGGACTAAGCATATTGCCATCAAGTTTCATTTCATTAGAGACTTGATAAGCAATGGAGTAGTTCAAGTAATCAAAATAGCTACAACATATAATCCATCAGACATCTTCACAAAAGTTTTACCAGTGAGTAAGCTTCAGGAAGCATTGGAGCTGCTCAGAGTGACAGAGAAGTAATGGAGCTGAAGCTCCAAACAAAGCTGGATGGGTTTATCTAGAAGATTTGAAGCCGAGTGGGTTTACTTGGAAGATATGAAGTTGAATGAGTTTATTCAAAAGGAATTAAAGGAGCAAAAGGCTCAAGTATCCGGAGCTGGAATCCAAGAAGCTAGAACAAGTTGGTGTTGAGAACAAGGTGGAGAATTGAAGAGAAAGTGTTCCCAACACTTTGTTTATGAGACCCTCTCTTCCATATAGAAGGTCTTATACTCTCTCTAATCGAACTACACACGTGTGGTTATACACGTATGAGTAACGGTCATATTTTATCCTCTCTGTTCTTGAGTTAGAGTCAGTAAGAGGTGGTTAAGCTGTGATTCACATCTTATCTTGGGGTTAGATGAGATAGAATTGTGATTGATCTTGCAGAGTGAGGTGAGAGAGAGACAAAGAAGCTCGAGTTTGAGCTTGTATTGATTCTAGTGGATTCCGGAGGAAAGGCTCCGGCGAGACGTAGGATTCCGGTGAGGAATCCGAACTCGTTAAACTCTCTGTGTCGTTTGTGTTTTCTTTGCTTTTAACAAACGAGTGATCGAAGAGAGATTGAGAGGTGAGTGTTTCTTGGAAGCCAAAGCTTCACAGTTAAGTTAGTGCTTCTGTGAACATTTTAATCACTTAGATCCTTGGTTTGTAGCTGATTCAAGTCAAAGAAGTTCTCTTTAGGGCTCTATTTATTTACACGAAAGATGTTGTAAAATCAAATAGATGATATTATGGAGATTTATGTAGACGAAATACTCATCAAATAAATTGATGCAACATACCACGTAAAACATCTAGGTCGAAGCTTCCAATCATTTTGGAAGTACAATATGAAGTTGAACCAACCAAATGCTAGCTTGTTTCGACTATTACGGAGAGATTCCACGTCGTTAATTAATTGTAGCTATCAAAACTGTTGGTTAGCCATGCAGTTTTTAAAAAAATTTAAGGATAAAATTAGTCGTACAAAGAAGGATATTTCTTGTAGTTGTCAACAAAAATAAAATGTCCTACCACTGGATATTGACTACTTTACCATATTTGAATATTTCAGGTAGTATATAAAGTAATTAGCATTTTTTATTTTTCTTAGCTTATATATCATTTTTAATAAAAAAAAATTATTCAACTTAGTGGAAGTATAAATTGAGATTGAACCAAACCAAATGTTCCTTTCTAGTAATTATTCAGTGATGCATAAAAGTGAATGCAAACTAAATCAATGTCATCCAAAACTTATCGTGACATTGGCATGAAAAAGAAGTCTCAAGACCAGGGCCGCCTCAATTATTGTAGAGTCCCTGAGCAAATTTTAGATTATGGTCTTTTTTTTTACACTAGCTAAAATAAAAAGAAAAGCTTTTTTTAGAAAAAAATGAACTAAAAATTTATTTAAATGTGCATTTGTTCTTTTTGCTCCCCCTAAGAACCGGCCCTGCTCAAGACTTAAAAGAAACATACTAATCCTAAGCTGGGTTTTCTCCAAACACGCCGACAAAACCCATCTTTTTCTAAATGACTTAAAAAGACACAAATATATAGACTTACTAGTGTAAAGAATCCTTGACACAAATAAATACTCCCTCTGCTTCATTTTAAATGTTGTTTTAGGTTTTTTCACACAAATTAAGAAAACAATTAAAGTGTTTGTTTTACCCCTAATTAATCTGTCTAATAATTTTTTCATTGGTCAAAACATTAAAATAGTAGGGATAAAACAGGAATTTTTAAAAAACATGTGCATTGAAAACTTAAAACAACACTTAAATTGAAACAAAATTTAAAAGGTAAAACAACATTTAAAATGAAACAGAGGGAGTAATACTTAACCTGTCATTTTGTTTTGGCCAAAGCCCATATAAAATGACCACTCTCTATATATCTGGCAGTCTTACCCTTGTTGCGAATTTGTTGCTAATTTGAATATATGAAAGAAATAAATCACCGTCTTTAAGTAAAATTTTCTTAGTATTAAATTATTAATTAGTAATTATCATCTATATATATCTTAACCTCTAAAACTAAACCTCCTAAATCCTAATGAAGTCGGTTCCTATACACCATGAGCATCCAAAAAAAAAAAAAGAATGGAAGCAATTTAATCATAGACTATGATAACTTATAGAGTATATTTAGCCAAACATGAATACCCAAAATAATGTCTAACTGAATACAACAAACTATACGAACACATTAAAAATAAAATAAAAACAAAGATAATCTAAATGCTTTGAAAGATTTCCTTGCACACCTTATTCATTGGGTTTTGATATATTTCCGTCTTTGTAGGTTATCAATATCTTAATCAAAAAAGAGTTTAGTCATAACGTCTAAAGAAAGTAACAAGAGAAAATACACTTAAATATGAAATAGAACTAGATAACTAACATTTACATTGAGTTTAATAGGAGCTTCGCTGGAGAAGGACACTAGAGAAACAATTATTTTAAAGTTTTTTCAATTTTGTATATCGACTAATTCAAAATTATCAAAAATATTTCATATATATATATATATATATTGTCACAAATATTGTATAGAAAATATATATTTAAGATTAGTGAAACAAATGTTAAAAATACATATAAACTCTGCATATCACATTTATAATCTGCCCCCAAAAAAATATTAATTTAATATTATTGATTTTAAAAAATATACTAACTTATCTTAATTACTATATTTTAGATTTTTTAAAACTAAATGACATACATTTATAATTAAGTAAATTCATTAAGGGCAGAGGGGTAACTAACCATTCTGAGGATGCATATGAATATATTTGACATTTCTTTTAATATATAAGATATCATTTTATTAAAAAATTTCTCATCATTTTTTTATTTATTTTAGGTAGATATATGCACCATGGGCATAGATAAAGTAAATGATAGCAATTTAATTAGAGGGTATAATAAATTATAGAGTATATCGAAAGATGAATAGCCAAAACAATAAATAAATGTCTACATCAAATTATACGAACACCAAAAATGTTTTGAAAGTTTTTCTTATACACCTTATTGATTGTTATTTTTTGTCTAATTTTGTCTTTAGCGGTTATTAATATTTTCAAATGAATTTAGCCATAATGCTTAAAATCCTTAGTTTATGAAGTATAATATTAGAGAGATAATTAGGTTTTTATAAAGTATAATAATTGATAGATGTAATATGTATATATATACACGCATGACTTGGCATTTGGGCAAGAGACTCGGCACATGGGCGAAAGACTCGGTCTCATCGTTTTAACAATCAGTTTTTATTATGCAAAAAATGATATCGAGTTGGACCAAAAAATATAACATCAAAATTTTGTCGAAAAATAACATTTTTGTGGGCCCAAGACCTGAGCTCGGTACACCATAGTGTCCCCTTCCCTCATAGATAGTGAACTTTTTTATAACTGTAATACTATATATTCTAGAGGACAATTTTTCAATCTTCCAACGTGGGACAAATACACGTTTGTTATTATAAGCTCCTCAAGCTAACCATTTTGGATCTCGAATTCTCATTGAATATTTTTTCATTTTTGACATGTAATTACACTATCTTATAGTGCTAATTTCAGCGAATATAAAGACTCCAAGATATGGTCATTCTGGTGACGAATCTCACAGGAAAAGTCGCCAGAAAGTTGGCCGTAGCCACTTTGTCAAAATATTAGTTCCAACACTACTATATGTTGCCATTCTTATGAAAGAATGACAAAGCCAGTAAGTAAAGATGCATGAACAATATGTTATAAAATCAAATAGATGCAACTTGATGCAACATACCATGTAAAACATTTATGTCTTTGCTTCCAATCATTTTGGAGAGTATTATGTGTCGGTAACAATGTGTCGGTATTTTGAGTATTTTGGAGAGATTATGTGTCGGTAACAATGTAACTCATTGGTGCATAAAAGCGAATGCAAGCTAAATTAATGTCATCCAAAACTTGTCACATTGCAATTTAAAAAAGTCTAAAGAATCACAAGAAGGAGTGTAACCCTATTGATATGTTCAAATATAATACCCTAAAGTATCTAAGCAGTAGCTGTAGTATTCTAGGGGTCGAACCACAAAGACTCAAGATTTTCACTCAATAAATTCCAGAATATGAATTAAGCTAAGCAAAATGAATATAATCAAAAATAACAAAATAATTAAAACAAAGTAGTAAAATCAGTTGGGGGGGGGGGGGGGGGGAAACGCTAGGCTTAGGGAAATTTCAGGCAAATCAGAATTGTCAATCAAATCAAATGTCAGGAATGAAATAAGCTCTGCTCTCGAACTTGAAACACAGATGTAAAGTAAACCAACTGTCGTTGCGAAGACTATCTATGCTTAAACCTAGAATTCCAAATTTCTTTGCAAATTCTATAAATTCAAACAAGCATTAACGGTCAAGTTCAATTGTTCACAAAATCCTAAACCAAATTTCTTTGCGAGTAGGTTTTATGTTCACCAAACACTACTTCAGGAAACTAATCGCACTTTCGTGTCAATTAATCAACCTAATATCAGATTCTAGTTCGCGAGGCTAGAATAAGCATTAATCTCAAGTCTAGGTGAAGAGCTCTATAGGTTTTCCTAACAATTTATCTAATTTAACAATTCATAAAACACCTTTGATTAACCCTAAACCTAACAAGGAAATCTACTCAGACATGTTGAATGAAACAAACATCATGAATAAAATAGATATCATAAAGTAAAATAGAGTAAGAATACAAAGAGGGTTCAAGGTTCTTCTCCCAAAACTCAATTGCAAAAATTCTCTATCTCCAGAATCCGATCCTCTCTCTGGAGGCTGAAAAACCTAGTTTTATATCTAAAAACACGCTTTTGAGTTCCTTGGAAAAATAAAGAAAACTTCTGTTTTTCTTCGGGTCTTCTGAAAAATGCGCGTTCTGATTATTGGTATCGACCGACACCGTGAATGGTATCGATCGATACTGAGATCTTCAATTGCGTTTCTTCCCAATGATGGTGTCGATCGACGCTGCATAGGTGTCGATCGATACTGAGCTTTAGTTCTCCGAACTGCTTCAGCTCCAATATGCTTCAAAAGCTCCCATAAATCCAATTTAGCTCCAATTGTGCCTACATCCTGAAAAGACTCTAAAAGACTCTGAAAGACTCTAAAACTACTAAAAAGACTCAATGAAAGGACTTATATCATGGTTGAAAGTGGGTAAAAACCATGATATATCATCTATGTTGGGTTTTCTCCTAACTCATCGACAAACCACATCTCTTCTCTAAATGACTTAAAAGGACACACATTTATTAATAAATTTATTAGTTCAAAGAGACCAATAAAATTACTCAACTAATAATCTATTTTGGCCCAAGTCCATGCAAAATGACCATTTCCGATATCTCTGATAGTCTCACCCCAAGTTGTGAGTCTGTCGCTAGTTTGAGGAGATTACAGAAGTAGTCACTCGTCTACAATGTGAGTAACAATAGATTTAATGGATTTCATTAAGAATGTTAGTTGCCATAGACCAACAATAGTAAATATCATTAAGATTGTCAGGATTCACAAACCAAAAACAGTGAAATCCAAAATATAAACAATCTTTAAAACTCCAACTCCCACTAAAACCCCTAAACTCTTTTGAGCGCCAAGTATTGATACCCTTAAGTGGAAAATTTGGCGTTCACATTAATATGTACGAGGAAACTACTACCATATTTTCAAGTTTATACTACATACTCTTGCTTAGTGATTTACAAGTGGTAGTCTACCAATCTCAAGGTAAACTATAAGTTGTGAAATGACAAGATGGTCAGTTACGTTGTAGGTGTAAAAGAATTTTTGGGCACCTTTACCTCATTGCATGTGTAGCGAATCCTGGGAAAAGAATAACCTCGTTGATCTTTCGTGGAGATAGGATCGTCACGAAGGAAAAAATCTTCGAAGACAACATAGTAGTGGTAAGACTATTGTGGTCAGATCTGGCCCTGACCTAAAGCTCAAGAAGCTGATGCTTTATGCATCAAATTTATAATTAAAATTTTTGGACAACATTTTCGGGAAGACATTTGTAGTGTAATGTTTTAGAAATAGTTAATGCCTTAAAAATAGGGAGTTTGGACGGCTTGGACAAAGAAAAATTTGCTTAAAGATGGTTCTTTTTGGTCAGCTCCAAATACCACCATAGGATCATAGATTTGGAGGAAATTGCTTAAATTTCGGGAAGACATCAGACCATTATAAGGGCTGAGAAGGGATGGTGCTTCGGTGTCTTTCTGGTATGATAATTGGTTACCTATGGGTAGCTTGTTGGACCTTACGGGTTATGTAGGTCCGAGAATTTTGGGAGTTCCATTGAACGCATCGGTTAGAGAAGCTTTTGGCCCTAATGGTTGGAGAGTTTGTCGTACACGGCACACTCACATGACCCAGGTTTTAGAGCAGCTTCGTGCCCACCCCAATCCACTCACAATAAACGGCCCTGACATGTTCCTATGGCGACACAAGACATATGTGTTTAAACAAGACTTCTTGACTTCCCTCACATGGGCACAACTCCGTACTCCAGCGCCACTAATGAGCTAGAGTCGTGTGGTTTAGTTTCACCAAAGCATTCCTCGATGTGGGTTCATAACATGGCTGGCGGTGAGAGGCAGATTATCAACAGGTACACGTATGCGGGATTGGGGCGTAAACCAGTCATGTATTATGTGTGGGGAAAGATGAATCTCGCGATCATCTTTTCTTTACATGTCCATACTCATTTACAGTTTGGTCGGAAGTGGTTGGTCGTTTATTGCGACAACACCAGAATCCAGACTGGGACATAACTCTACGGAGCTTAATAGCGGGAATGGGACACACTAAGACAGACATCCTCCTTAGGCTATGTTTTTAAACTACCATTTATCTTGTTTGGACAGAATGAAACTCACAGATACATCACACTAGTTACCTGACAGTTACTCAATTAGTACGTCAAATTGACAAGCTTATTCGTAACAGGATCACATCTTTGGACTACATGAAGAGCACCCACCTCCGATGCTTGGTAGAGTGCTGGTTTGCTCACTCCCCTACGACATGACGTAGAAGAACTCATCTCCTCTTTTTTTTTAATTATATTTTTAATATAGTTTCGAGTTTCTAATTCTTTGAACTAAGCCACAAAGTTGGTTGTTGAACATATTTTCCCAGCTTGAATAATCAATTACACATTCAAACAAAAAAAAAGGTTGGAGTTTGATTCCTTCACCTACATTAATGTTATTTTTCATTTAGTAATTGGGCTTGATAATGGGCATAATTTTTTATTTTGTTTCAGACAACAAAATATTGTGGGCCGATCCTGATTGTTGACGTCCCTAGAAAAGGTATTAAAAATGAGCAAGAATCTTGAACGAGCCTCAAAGTCGGGCTTTGGTACCGACAACAATAAGAAGGAAAAGAAACTCAGAACAATTACAGTTAGGTAACTTTTGCAAAAATCCGCTTTATTTGTGGCTTAGGTGTGTCACCGGCAAGGAGTTCTACACCATACTGAACAAAATACATGGAGGTGAATGTTGTGCCAATAGAAGGGATAAAAACACTTAGCTAACAAGGTCTTGACGACATGTACTATTTTCCGCACTCAGTTCAGATGCTATTAAGCAAGTTTGGCTACACAAAAATGTCAAATAAATCTTTTCCATGTTGTCAGAGAGGATGAATCTAAGATCTCAGGGAGTAGCTTACAATGGTGAAAGTCTCTCTAAAAAAGAGAAAAAATGGTAGAAAATAAAAGATAGGTCTTAGAGTTTTTATACCCATTGTAAAAAGAATATAAAAATATAAAATAATAAAAATCAGTCGCACGATCGGATCGGTCGATTCTTCTTTGGATCGATCGATCTCTTTCTCTGATGCTCATTTGTGGGTTCTGATCGATCAATATTGATGTGGATCGATCGATCTCATCTTTTTTTTTTCTCGTCTGTGGATTCCGATCGATCGGTCCTGATGTGGATCGATCAGTCTCTTCTCTGATGCTCATCTATAGGATCTGATCGATCGTTCCTGATATGGATCGATCGGTCTCTTCTCTCTTTCTTCGTATGTGGATTTTGATCGATCGATTCTGGTGTAGATCGATCGATCGTTCTCCTTCATGCCTAACACTGTCCCGTAATCATCCCGAAAAATGTGCAAAAACCTCCTATTCCTGCATAGCATCTCGTAACCTGTAGAAAGCTCAAGACTCGAGCAAAAAGACGCTAAAAAGACGTAACAAACTCAAAAATCGACGCTAAAACCTAAAACGATAGATGACGAAAACACGATATATCAGTATTAAGGAAAACATTCTCATGGATGATTCCGATTAACCAGAGGATAATATTTCGAGGTTACTTAAACTCAAAGGAAGAATAAAAAGAGATATAGAGTTCAAAACGAATAAATTTGACTAGAAATTGAGAATAAAAAGTGAGTGTGAATCAAAAGAGGTAAAACATTAAAAAAATATGATTTTAGAGAAACCATTACGAGAGATATTAATTTCAGAAATATTTTGATTACAAAAATAATTATTTGTGGTGTATTTGTTTCTGTATTTTATTTTTCTAAAAAAAAATATTTTTCTCATTAAACAAAATAATTAAATCAGTAAACAGAAAATAAATAATGTAAACAAGGTTCTGATAAAAGTCAACGCAATTATTTACCTAGTTTATATAAAAGTTATCTATTTCTTCGTTATTTTTTCATAAATTTAAATTTACTTATTCTTTTTTTTGTCATGAAATTTAAATTTTCTTTATTCATTATTGTTATTTTTATGATAAATTATATTATTATTATTATTACCAAAGAGTGAGTATAATGTTTGATAGCTAAATAAGACTAGTTACAATGAGCATGTTGAAAAAAAAAATATCAACTGTTGAACACCCACAATGAGGGTGTGTATAATGACTTAGCAAAATTTTGGTTGAAAAATTTTAACAGGTTGATAATCTGACAAATAGGACCCTCAACACTACTTGCTCACTTTTAATTGGTCAGAAAAAAAGAAAAAAATAAATAATTACAAATCACACGCCAAAGTTCGATGAACGTCGATAAGGAAGCGTGGGTGAATTTAATTGGTAGAAGAAATATTTATCCCACCCAATAATTCAAACTCAATTATTTCATATCACATTACTTTTTTATTTTTATTTTTTTATACCAAAATTCATCGTTTTTTCTCTATAAATAGAAACTTGTTTCATTGGATTTGGACACAAAAAAAAAATCAATTTTTTCTACTATAAATTTTCATCTAGACTTTGATAAAATTTTGTTCAGAGTTTCAAACACCTTTTTAAGTTAAATGGATCCCAACAATAACCTCTTTCACACCCAAAATTCTTCTAATTACCCTTTTAACTATCCAAACCCCAAAAATTACCAAAATCAGCCTTCCAACCAACCTCATAATATACCAAATTATGGGTTTTCACCAAATTTTTTCATGCCATCAGCAGTTCCAAACTATCCACCATATTATGGATCGATGATGCCATATCCATCTCCACCACCTCCTTACTCTTCTACTCCAACCGGTAATGAAAATGTTGCAAATGTTGAAGCACCTGAGTTCCCCGAGTTTTCTACTCAACTCGCTCTTGGTGGCATGAGCGGTGCTAACGAAATCACTCCAAATGCAAAAGATTCATCTCACGCTCGCCGGAGAAGCCCCAAATGGACCACTGCCCAAAATTTGGTCCTAATTAGTGGGTGAATTAAATATGGAACAGACAGCGTTGTTGGCAGAAACCAAAAAAGTGAATCGTATTGGGGTAAAATTGTGGCGTACTGTAATGAGCATTGCTCGTTTGATCCTCCGCGTGATGGAGCTTCGTGCAGAAAATTACAATTACATTAACAAAATATTGGGCAAGTGGATTGGCGCTTATGATAACGCTAAGCGTATGCAAAAAAGCGGGTGGTCGGAGAATGATGTATTGGCGAAAGCGCATGAATTATATTCAAGCGATAGGAATGGACATTTTAATTTAATGTCAGAATGGCTCGCTGTCCGTGATCAACCACGTCATGGTAGTCAGGTAGGAGGAATACTGGTTTTGAAAGCAGTGGATCTAAGAGAGCCCGCGAGAGTGATGCAAGTGACTCCAACTCGGTGGGATCTATTGCTCGTCCGATGGGGAGAGATGCATCTAAAAAAAGGGTAAAAAGAAAGGCAAGGGCGCAGCCTTGGAAATGGTCAACGAAGAATGGAATGAATTAAAACAGTTTAAGGAAAAAGAGTTGGAACGATTGGATACAATAGCCTTAAAGCAAGAGGAGGCAAACCAATTGATGAGAGAGAAGACTCGTGCTAAGAAGATGAAGATTTTTGTGAAGCTAAGTGCAAAGGAACATCTTGATGATAAGAACAAACAGTTGTTAGAGGAGTTGAGCCACGATCTATTTCCAAATTAATTATTACCAATTGTCTGTATTTTGTCAATGTCTGCTTTAATAATGTGTGTCCAGTGTCTGTCAGTATTTTGTCAATGTCTGCTTTAATAATGTGTGGCAAGTGTCTATCAGTGTAATATATTTTTTGCTTTAATAATGTGTGGCAAGTGTCTATCAGTGTAATGTCATTTCTGCTTTAATATTGTATGGCAAGTGTCTATCAGTGTAATGTCATTTTCTGCTTTAATAATGTGTGGCAAGTGTCTTTGTGCATTGTATTGTATTGTTATGTGCTTTAATAATTTTCATCATGGGTCTTCCTCAATAATTCATGAACTTTCGGATTTTACTAAGAAAATCTTTTCTTATCTATTAATTAACTATATTCGATTATGTGTTGGAGTCCGTGGATTTCAACCACTCAATTTTCTATAAATGAGGAATCCTTCTTCCATTAATACAACATTACCATCTCATCTTACTAAAACATATCAATAGATCCATCAGACTTTCCATTTGATATTGAAGCTTACAAAAGGCAATCTGAAATCGAACAAAGCTATGTTGTCAACCGGTTTAGGGAGCGTCGAAACAAAATTGAGGAGGATTGTGCACCTCGTAGCAAGAGGAAATACTACAAGAGAGATCATGTAGCGGAAAAACAAAGACTGATTGACGACTACTTTGCCAATCAACCAACGTATGGCGATGCAATGTTTCGTCGGCGATTCCGGATGCGAAAACATGTTTTCCTTCGGATCGTTGAGGACCTATCAAGCAGTGACAACTACTTCACCCAAAGAGTTGATGGAGCCAACAAAGAAGGTATTTCTCCATTAGCAAAATGTACCACGGCTATGCGAATGTTAATATATGGTATGGCGGCCGACGCGGTCGATGAATACATCAAAATATGAGGTACTACAGCAGTGGAGTGTTTGCGTAGATTCTGTAAAGGAATCATACGATTGTATGAGGGAGTGTATCTCAGAGCTCCAACCCAGGATGACTTGCAAAGAATACTGGAAGTTAGTGAAACACGAGGATTCCCGGGGATGATTGGAAGTATTGATTGCATGCATTGGGAATGGAAAAATTGTCCCACAGCGTGGGCAGGTCAATTTACCTGGGGAGATAAGGGAACTACCACTGTTATACTTGAAGCGGTTGCATCTCATGATCTATGGTTCTGGCGTGACTTTTTTGGATGTCCGAGCACATTGAACGATATAAATGTTTTAGATCGTTCACCGGTGTTCGATGATGTTGAACAAGGAAATACTCCAAGAGTGAAGTTCTTCGTGAACCAACGTCCGTATGATATGGCATACTATCTAGCTGACGGTATCTACCCTTCTTATCCGACTTTCGTCAAATCTATTAGACTTCCTCAAAGTGAACCAGACAAGTTATTTGCACAACGACAAGAGGGATGTCGGAAGGACATCGAACGTGCATTTGGAGTGCTGCAAGCTCGATTCAAAATCATACGCGAACCATCTCGTATGTGGGACATAGCTGATTTGGCTCTCATCATGAGGTCATGTATCATATTGCATAATATGATTGTTGAGGATGAACGCGATACATATATGCAATATTCGACTGATTTATGATCAATCTGATGCAAGTGGGTCTAGCACACCGCAACCATTCTCGACTGAAGTACTACCCTGCATTTGCAAATCATGTTCGCGCTAGATCCGAGTTGCGCGATTCAAGTGCACATCACCAATTGCAAGCTGATCTTGTCAAACACATATGGGCAAAGTTTGGACAGATTCGTGATTAAAGAGAACTTAATTTCCCTTTGTGTGATTTAAGTGTTTTATTATGTGAGTTGAGTTTCTTGTTTGTGAGTTAAGTTTTGTGCATTTTCCTTGTCAAAAAAAAAATATGTGTATTTTATCGGTTGTGTTGTGTGTTTATTTAATGTATTGTATTGCAATTTTAATTTTGTAATTTTCACGGAAAAAAAAATATAACTCTATTTAATTTATTTTTATTATTTTTATTTTTATTTATTGTTTGGAAAAAGAAATTAATAATATGATATAAAAAGGTTATTAATGGTTTTTAATATAATTTTAATCAATAATTGTTATATTATTATTTAAATAAAAATAGTGAGGTAAAGTGTTGAATTTTTATAAACAAAATCATTGTAAGAGGGTGTTGAAAAAAAATGTGTTGAAATATTATGTGGAAGAAAGAGAAGATGACGTGAAGTATAAAGTAGGGTGAAGTAAAAATTATCATCGTAAATAGTCTAATAGTCAACAACAAAACGCCACGTTGCAGCACAATTAAGTTCAGTTTGCTCAAAAATGTGGTTGGGCTTGACTCTCAAATAAAACATTATCCAGAAAATCTAACATTTCCACCAATCCTTCACTTCTTTCACGATCCAAAACAACACAAGAAAATGAAACAAAATCTCCCACTCTGAACTCAAAACTCATTCTCTAAAAAACATGGAGACCCTTCTCTCCCCTCGTGCTCTCTATCCTCCTCTGAACTCAAAACCTTCGTCGCTTCACCAGACCAAACCAACTTCACATTCCTTGTCTCTCTCAAAACCCACCACGTTCACCGGTCCTAAACACCTCTCCACCCGGTTCACTAAACCGGAATCAAGAAATTGGTTAACAGATGCAAAGCAAGGACTAGCAGCGTTAGCTTTATCTCTAACACTCAGTTTCTCACCTGTTGGCACTGCCTTGGCCTCTGAGTTCAATATCCTCAATGATGGTCCACCAAAGGACACTTACGTAGTCGATGACGCTGGTGTTCTAAGTCGAGTGACGAAGTCAGATCTTAAGAAGCTTTTGTCTGATCTTGAATACAGAAAGAAACTGAGACTCAATTTCATCACTGTCCGAAAGCTCACTGTGAGTTTTCTTTTTCGGTTTTGTATTAAATTTTTTTGGTTAACTCGGAAGTTGAACCGGAACCGGTTTGGTTAAATTTTGCAGAGTAAAGCAGATGCATTTGAGTATGCAGACCAGGTTTTGGAGAAATGGTATCCTTCAATTGAAGAAGGTAACAATAAGGGTATTGTTGTTTTGATCACAAGTCAGAAGGAAGGAGCTATTACTGGTGGTCCAGCTTTTATTGAAGCTGTTGGTGAAAACATTCTTGATGCTACCGTGTCTGAAAATCTTCCCGGTATGAATCTTTGAGTCTGGTGTAGTATATAGTGTACTGTTGGAGTCTTGATCCAGCGTCTAGTGCACAAAACATACAATCTGGATTTTGATTTGGATTTTTCGGTTTGTCGAACCGATTCTAGTGTTAATCGTTTGGAATGATTTCGGTTTTGGTTAGGATTAGATTTTCTTGTATGTAGAAAAAATGAATCCATTTTAACTAAATTAATATTTGCTTCGAGTTTGATACGAAGCAAATTAGTTTAATCTGGATTGAACACCTCTAGTTTAGACAAACATGATCAATAACCCGAATCTGGTGATTTGCTTATACCAAGCATTGTCAAGGGCTCAAGTTTTCTGGTCCATGCTTAAGTGGTAATTAGTGAATTGTACCAACAATGTTCTTGATGACTGACCAGTATGATTGGTTCAATCATCAACACGTCCCTCTGTTTTTTGAATATAGATTTTTTTATGTTTCTCACACATATTAAGCATACAATACTTTGTATTTTTATCACTGTCTGTTTAAAATTTTTGAGTTGGAATTGATTAGTATTTGAATGTATGATGGTGCAGTACTAGCAACAGATGAAAAATACAACGAGGCGGTATACAGCAGCGCGAAAAGGTTGGTAGCAGCAATAGACGGTCTCCCGGATCCTGGGGGTCCAACAGTGAAGGATAGCAAGAGAGAATCTAATTTCAAGACGAAAGAAGAAACCGAAGAGAAGAGAGGACAGTTCAGTCTTGTCGTTGGAGGATTACTTGTAATTGCCTTTGTAGTTCCCATGGCACAGTACTATGCTTATGTCTCCAGAAAGTAAGTACGTAACTCGGTTCACTCTCGTAAGCCAAACCGATCAGGTCAGAACTTTGTTTTACCTTGGTTATTTGGTTATGGTGTCTTGGTAAATCGGTTTATTTGAGCAATATAAGTAAATAATGACAGAAAAACTAAAGAATGAATGAAACCAAACGATTGTAAAGAGCATTTTCTAAAATTTTAAGCTTAGGAAAAATGGCATCTGGTCCGAAAAGGGTGGATCGGAATACTTCCCGGTTAATATTTGAGATGACACGAAGTTGTTTGCGGCTTCGGTATAGTGAATTCCATCCCAGTTTATGTACTCTGAACTGTCATTGCAAGCTTTGGCCGTTACTGATATCCCATCTAAGACTTTAGTTTGGCCACATGTAATACGGCTATCGTAATTTAAGGGCGCCCCTCCGACTCCACAACACGCCATTAACGGGTTTTCAAAACCTAAAACAATCGAAATATTGTTATAACCAACATACCTCAAGACAGTAAAGATCTATATGTAGTTTAGAAATTCAAATTGTAGAGCAAAAAATGCTTACCAAAGCGGGAATAATTAGCAATGAGATTATATTTAATAGAGAAGATATCAACGTAAGTAACATTTGAATCAGGGTATATGGCTCGAAATTTGTTGGACAGAGCATGGAGTTGAAGATTGAAGAGTTTGGCCGCTTGGTTATGGGAACTAACACAACCAAACTCATCAAGCTTTGTTGAATCTGTCCCAAACTTGGCAATATTTTGAGCCAAACATCCCAAAGGCCCTGTGTTGTGTATCCAGAAGTTCCTGCCTCCTTCCTCATACAGCCTCTGCCAAATTAATTTTTATAGAAATTGTTTATTCTGGTGTGCATGATATCGGTACAGTTTGTCCAAATAAACACCCTTAGCAATCCGAAAACCAAAGCGCGAAACAGAAAACAGTGATTTACCTTGAGTCCAGCTTCAAAAGTTTCAAGAATGGAAGGAATAGATGCAAGAACTTGTTCAAGAGTCTTGGAGTAGAAGGCACCAGCTATATCATTTTGGCTTATGTCAATCATGTATAGTCCTTTTGAATAATAATCAATTGGTGGCAAGTACTTTTCATATTTCCTTCCTGCATAATCATCATCAAACAATCTTTGCTTCATTTATACATCATATAATATCATACGCCATCACATCTCACCAACAACATTTTCAAATTAGCCCCACCTGTTTTAGCAAGTAGTTCAAGGGCCCTAGATTTGAACCGGATGAATTGAGAGATTTGAAGATCAAATGAGAAGGGAGAGACTGAGGTCGGGTTTGCGGGGAGAATGGTGGATCCTGCTGCTGCAAAATTACACCCTTTTTTGAAATTCGGTAAACCTAATGAATCCAAATATGGATTAAGAAATGGCAAATCCATTGCATCCACTGCACAACATAAAAAAAAAAGAAAAAATTATACCAAAACAAGTTTTATGAAATAAAGGAGCCATGCATTTCAATAAAGAACAACATCATTTTGTATACATAGAAAATCTACAATAAGACGGCCGTCACAATATCTTCCCGAGGGAAGGTTGAAGTAAGTTTGGCCATTTGGAGGTTTAACACTTTCAATCCCGGCGGATATGAGATTGCCCGTGTCAGAATTCGAGTCCCCTAAGTTGATGATTGTGGGATATTTTAGGATTGTGGATAGAGATGAGGGCAAGAAGGAAATGAAGATGAAAAGAACAATGGAGAGATTGTTTACTATAAGAGCCATTGGGTTGGAAAAAAAACTGTTGAGCCATATGTAATCAAGCAAACGATATAAATGGTCTACAACAACTCTTAAACTTTTCGTATATATTTAATTCAAAATTGTTTAAATTGAACGCTGGTCCGATTCAGAAATGTATAGTATAAGATTGCTTAGAGGTTGCTTCGTAAGAAAGATTTATCGAGATTTTTGTGTTTAATATCGAGATTTATTTATAGAGATAATTAGTTTGGTACCGAACAAAGAAAATTGGACTCATTCTCTTCGGAAATCCATGACTCTAACCTTGACTCTGGTGTGTTAGTATCTAGGGCTGAACGTTCGGATATTCGAATTAGTTTCAGTTTGGTTTTATTCTCTTTCAATTTTTTGTTCGGTTCTAAAGTTTAAGATTCTATAACCCAAAATATTTTTGGTTCGGTTCTAGTTTGGATCCTATTTGATTCCGATCTCAGGTAATTAACTTAATAACTGAGTAGGATTTAGCTAATGAGAGTTTGATCGTGTCTTTTATTTTGGTGGATTGCAGTTCTAATGACAATAGTCATGTAGGAGTATTAAGTTATAAAAAGATGATATTACTTAATTGCTAGTACAAAGCAAGTAGTTGCCAAAAAAAAAAAGTAATAATAACTAAAGTACATAATCAAACAGGACATGTAAACTTTGTCATCGCGTTTGTTTTTATGGTTGCAAATGTTGTTTGATTAAAAATGAGATATTACTGTTTTAATTAAGTTTAAACGGAAACATATAAGTTTCAAATTAGTGGAATGATGAGTTCTATCTAGATTTCTCTTTTTGGTCGGCTGTATTAATCTTTCAATATTCAGTAAGCTAACAAAATTTTTGGTACAACATGAGTAACGTACTGATTATAAATAAGGTTTTTTCAGTACAACGAAGATGAAATAAAACACAATTAGTAAACATTAGTATAAGAAGAGACGATATCTAGCTAGTATATGAAATAAAAAATGTTAAATACTATTAAAAAAAAAAAAGAGAATATAAATTGGAAAAGACTTACTTAGAAAATCTATAACAAGACGTCCATCGCAGAATCTTTGAGAAGACGTTTTGAAGGAACTTTGTCCGTTAGGAAGGTCAAGATTAATGCCAAGGCCAGCGACGAGGTCACCGGTATCAGAATTGGAATCGCCGAAATTAAAAGCAGACAGATAATTGAAATCAATGGAGTTTGAATTCTCTATATACATGATAAAAAATAGGATGACATAGAAGAGTTTCATCTTAGTTATATTCATGATCAGCTCTGTATTTTGTTGTTTTAAATTGTGAGATTTATAGTTTCTATTTGTTGATGTCCTTTTAAATGTGTTGATGCTTTAAATTGTGGAAAGAGGAAAACACTATACAAGCAAGATTGTTGCTTTGAATCTCGCTTGCAAGTCTTACTATCTCTGTCTATATAAATATGATGACTCACACAAACACATTTGATTGTTAAGTAAATTAGCGAAGTTTTCTTAAAATGGTTTCTTACAATTATATAATTTGCTTCAGTGAGACCTTTTCTTTCCTAATATAGTATTTGATAATTTTCTTGAATAATAAATGTACATATACAAAATCTTGAAAACATAGGAAACGACAAAGTCTATTTTCTACTACAGTAAAACCTCTATAAATTAATACTCTATAAATTAATAATCACTATAAATTAATAAATTACTCTGGTCCCGAGTCGGGCTAGTGTAAAATTTAACACAATTCGATAAGATAATAAAATAATAATTTTTTTGAAATTCCTATGTAAATATATGGTCCCAACAATATGATAAATTAATAATTATAAATCTTATGCATACATACTTAAGACAATTTTGTAAAATATAAATATGTTGTTGTTTGTTTATTGCATCCACAAATTCTGGTATTGTATTCACATAATTTTTTTGCGTAATTAATCTGTCATGGTTGATTTGGCAACATACTTTAGATGAGGAGTCATTGCTAAGTTTTACTTAAAAAATATAAGATGACGTGAAAAATGTTTAATGAATTACCAAAAAGAGGTAATAAAGCAAAAGAATGTCGTAGAAGGCAAGAAAAAATAAGTAAATACAAAAAAAAAAAGAATATTAACAAAATATATATTATATATTTATAATATTGACAATAAGAAAGTTCAAATAAAATAAAAATGAAAAGATTATGAAGTAAAATTTTTTATCTCTTTTAATTAATAATTTATTAATTTATCATCATAAATTAATAAATTATTAATTTATCGATAAATTAAAACTTCTATAAGATAAGAAATTTTGGAGGTCCGAACATTATTAATTTATAGAGGTTTTACTGTAGTTATTTGCTCTAATATTAAGGCTATATCAATTAAGAGGGGAATGAAAGAATGTTGCTTATGGTTTCCATGTGATTGGGTTGTGGACTAGGAATAGTAATAAAAGACAAAGTGGAAAATTGAAAGAAAAGAGAACATGTTACTCAAAGTCAGCATCGTTATTTATGTTACATTGAGGCTTCTTGGCAGGCAGCTCTTCGTCGATGCGGATTAGCATGGATCATTCAAGAAAGAGATTCATCTTTTGAGCTCTCTTCATCAACAACAAGACGAAATATATCTTCAGCTTTAGTGACAGGGACTATAGCGGTCTAAGAAGTGTTATTAACACTACAAGCAAAGCTGCTTGATGATATTCAAGTCATGTCTGATTGCCAGTTCTTAATCCAATTTCTGAATTTTTCAGAGTCATATAATGATATCCATGGATTGTTCGACGATATCCAAGATCTTATTAAGACTTTTTCAAGTATTGCTTTTTGTTTTATCCCAAAATCGAATAATTCGACGGCAGATTATCTTGATAAGTTGACGCTTGTATCTTTTGCAGATATAAATAAAATATTTTCGTTACCTAGAAAAAATAAAAGAGAACACTAAGAAAATAAAAGAAAACATGACTCTAAGTTTATAAATGTAAGACAGAAAGAGTAGTAGTCTCCTCTAAGTTGTGAAACGAAAAAGAAGATAAACAATAAGTATGGAGGAGCAAGGAAAAAGAAGGAAGGAAAGGAGCCTTATCAACGAAAGAATTTTATAGGGGTTTGTGAATAGAAAAGAAATGGTTTGTGGATTTTGTGGTCAGAAAAGAAAAGAAAGAGAAACGTGGGATCGGGCTTAAACATTTGAGAATTTAAACCATAAACTGACTAAAACAATGGAAGTAAAGTTTCGTATGTATAAATTGTTCTATTTCTTTATTTTGCATTCCTTTCTCGTGAGAGTGGTTCATCATATGATTTATCCGTTTTGATTCAATCGACTTTCTTCTACCAAGCCGATATAATTTGATTGATTGTCCTTTAGTGAAATTGTACTTATATGATTTATTTGAATATTAAGGACTTGGTTGATAAGGGCTCCAAATGATGACGGAACTGCACGGTGCGGTTCCAATAGTAACGAAAATATGTGTATATACATATGTATGTAAATATTTTGGTTACTATTATAACCGTACTGCACTTCTCCCGCGTTTGTCTCGCACGTTACCATTCGGAGTCATGACATCTTGTGATACAGGAAAATAGATGGTGAGCTGGATGGGACACGTGGTCGAAGAAGATTAAAATACTAAAGCTACAAACAGACGGAGGAGATGAGTTTGTTACAGTTCACTGTAACTATTAAAACACAGAAGAAATCATTTAAGTGATAACCAGAAAAAATCATTGTGTAAGCTTCTTCTTCTTCGATTCTCTCTGTAAACTCTTAGGGTTTGATATTTCATTGTTGCTAGAGCTGTTTTTACTTCTAAGCTCTAACACATGAGATTTGAATCGGTGTTTTATGGACATGGATTCAATCGTTTATTGAATATACAAGTTTGTTTTTTTCTTCATCATCTTGTTGATGTTTGGTCTTGAATTTACGGCAAGAAATTAGATTTACGATGAGTATGAAAAAGTCGCTAGAGTAAGAGATATATTCGAGCATTCTCTAAAGACGTCATCCTAAATTATTTGCTAGCTTTTTAGGATATGAGTTTCAAATCTCTTCTCTTGGCTTTTTGACTCATTAACTGAGTATAAGAAGAGGTGTTGAACTGTCTCCATAAGAGATGAGCGTCTGAGATGATTTTAGCCTCATACCAATCATGGAATAACAAATTGCACCTAAGAAGCAGCTCTGATCGATCTCTCAACTGGTCAGAAGCAAGACATAAGTGGTTTTGCTCTAGAAAAGAGTTGAGCAATCTTCATACCACTCACACAGACCACTCACCTGTTAAAGTTCTTTTGAAAAATTGGATACGACCCAAATGATTTGAAGTTCTTATTTATTTAAGTTCTTATGGGGACACTCAAAACCTTAATCAACATCAAGATGATGATATTATCTGTCCTTTCAATCTTGTGAAGATTTCCTGGTCAATATTTATTTCTCTTCTTTGTTTCATTATGTCTTTTGTTTTTGTTTTTTGCTTGATCATGAGTGACTAGTCTCTTTTTTTTGGGTTATGGGATTTAATTGATAGATTACAATGGATTGGTGGTTGATTTGTGTTTCTTAATCCTTGATTCCTTTATATTCTTTTTTCTTTTCTGAAAATTATTTCTTTTTCTTCCATTGATATGTGTTCAATGCTACTTTTGACTTGATTTATAGGCTAGATTATGGTCATGTCATGTCCACAATGTCTTTGAGAAAATGTCTAGAACCAAACTTAAATGGGTATTTCATCCGTAATTGATCAGAATTGATGTTAGGGTGAATAGTAAACCTATTGAACTTGCTTGTTACTCCTTACAGATTATAATTAGCAATGAAAGTTTGATGTTAGGGTGATTACTGAACCTATTAAACTAGATTAATGCTACTCATTATCGATTATTTATTAGCAAATGAGAGTTTAGCTTGACTGAAGGATTAGTAAAATGATTAGCGCCATGATAATGGTTTTAATTTTGTTATTGTGTATCATGTTCTAAGATGAAGCTTAATGAATGTTCTTACGTTACAAATCAATTATTAGTCCATCTTGATCAACTGTGCTTTGATTGCCCATTTCTTTCTTGCTTAGTCTTATTACTTGTTTGCTTTTGATTAGTCTTTTGTACTGTTAATCTATGCTTTTGCTTTCTTTTACTTAAATACTTTAAAAATCATTTAGATTTATAAAGCCCAAAATAACTTTTTGCCTTAGCTTAATTAGTATTCTGCATACTGAATGTGTTTTTTTGTTTTCTAATTCCTCGTTGATCGAAATTTGTCCTACTACACTTGTGGTATTACAGTTCAAACTCGAGATATCATCTTGATTTTGTTTTTCGTCCATAATTTTAAATTAGTAGATGAGATTGTGGAATTAGACAAAAAAAAATAGAAGATGTTATTGCATAAGGGAGTGAGCTGCCATTTTTTTTTTGTCAACTAAGATTCATTAATTAGGATTTCCCAAGCGTAAGACTTTTCTCTAAGGAGAATCCGCCAGAAACCGAAAAGCGTACAGAGGAAATAATAACTATAACTGGGAATAAAGACATCTCAAACAGAGCGAATACTAAGGATAACAATAAGGCTAAAAGGTAGAGTGAAGGAACAAAGTACCTAAGAAACAGTGGAGATCGCCTCGAAGGTAGATTGCCAAACAAAGAAATCTAGGTTCCAAGTTGGTTTTCGAATTCTTGCTGGCGCCAAAAAAAACGAAGTACTCAACCCCTGAAAAGGATGGTCACTAGCACGACGAGAGTAGACTCTCGCGAATGAGCAAGGTGAAACATAACATAGTTGCAGCCTTGAAGTAAACAAAAAAGTAGTACTAGGGCATGAAAAGAGAGCAGCCTCGATACACCAAGGATCCGGTTCCCTATTGTCTGCTTGTCTAGAGGCAAAAATGGCTAGTGGATGGCTTCAGAGTTGAATGGTAGCATCTTGAAGCCAGAGGAGACATGGCTGATAAGAAGGGAAGTATATACAAAGGGGGCAAGAATAAGAGTCCTCAGTTGGGAGTGACCTCCAAGACTTAAAATCAGAGCTAAAGATCTTCTCTTAGTCGTAATTTAGACCAAACACACTCTCCAAAAAGGAGGGATAAGGATTGAAATTTCTCTCTTGTAAGGAGGAAAATGTTGTAATTAAACTCTCCATGATGGAAACGGAGGACAATGAGGGGGTCCTGGATTTGGCCTAAGTGCTGGATCAAATCCGATATTCATGAATTTGATAATGTTCAAATGTTCTAAGATTATTTAGTACGGGGAACCTAGATAAAACAGAGCCTTTAAGCCAAGCATATTAGCCTTATTCTCCACCAAGGAGGAAACACCTATAATTCTCTTCATGATTGAGGATTGTGATATATAGAGATAATGACTTGTACAAGTTATTTGGTGTACTCCGCCCATAACATTAATTATTTTTTCTTTATTTCAAAAACAACTGAGGGAACAGAGAATATGTGTAAGACTTTTTATGGCACTTGTTCTGCGCAGCCGAACCCGAGAGGGTTGCAACAATGGAAACAATGATATATGGCAACGAAAGTCTTTGGAGAAATCTCGAGAAGGTATTAGATCCGGTGGATCTGAGAAAAGCAACCGAGTCGGGGAGAGATGCAGAGCAGGAGTTGACGACAATCCTTGGTGGATAGGGTCTTCGGAAAACTTTAGAGAGAAGTCTAGATCTGGCCGATTTGAGGGTTACATCCAAACCGGAGAGGGATGTAGTGGAAGAGTTGCCGAAGATACATGGTGGAGATGGTCTTCCAGAAACACATGGGGAAGATCTAGATCCCGTGGATCTGATGAGGTTTGCTCAACCAAATTTGATACTGAAAGAGGAGGGGCGGGTAAGGACTCTGAGCTCTCTTATTTTAACCTTTAAAACTCCGCTTGTAAGTATATGAGAAGGCAGAGGGAGATTCACCAAAAAACACAATCTTTTTCATTCACCATAGCGAGCCAAGGAGAACATGAGAAAAATCAGAGAAGGAAGAGCAGCCCAACGCCAACGAGCAATGGCTCTACCGGCGCTACAAAACAGGGCCAAGTTTGATGTCTCAAAAATGGTGCCTGAGAGGAGAACGTAACCTGTAAAAACTTCTTTATCCTGGTGAGAGTTTTGAATAGAGGAGTAACATGCTTAGCATAGAGCTAGAGGGTGAAGAACAATATTCAAAGTGCAGAAAAGTGCTTCCAAGAAGAGGTTGAGACTTGAGCAACTTCCGCCATTTTTTCCAAGCTTAAAAAAACACAAAACCAGAAGAAAAATGACAGAGAACAAGACCAAAGCACATAAGGAGGAGACGAGATTACCTGGCGTGACCAGGAGAATAGAAAAGATATCCTTTGAACCCGAATTTACCTTCTCCCATCTCTCAGATTTGATTATTCCTTCTTGTTTTTTTTTTTTCATTTCCCATCAATATTTTTTTTTATCTTAGTGAGCTACCTTTTTGACACCATTATTTCTGTAAATATGAATATATTTTAAAAATGTGATAAATGGTCACCTTGTGTTGGTAGTCCATAAGAGATCGTAGACACTAATGAAATATGCTCATAATATTTTCATATAGCATATCTAATTGATTTTATTTGTAAATATTCACCCTCCTATAAAGGATTTGTGTATATCTTACTAAGACGCACAACCCCAAGAGGGTGCAAATAAAGCAAGCAAAACCTTTTATGATTATAAGGTTTATGACATGGTATCAGAGCAATAACCACATACAAAGGCTTGCTTGATCCTGAGATCGAATCTCTGATCTAAAGTTTTTTGTTATGGTTTTGATTCTCTCTTTGTTCTTAGATCTGACTTCTATTGCTACTCTCCATCAACAGAATAACTCTTGCTATGTCGGACAGCACCGTGAATCCAAAAAACAAAGATAAAGATGACTCTGCGACATAATGGTCTATGAGCAAAACCGACACAACTAGGAGGACCATCTCGACGATAACCCGGGCTATGTGATTTCTCAGCCAGCTCTACGTGGTCCGAACTATGAGAATGGGCTGAGAGCATCCGCTTGGCTCTTAAGGCAAAATAGAAGTTTGGATTTGTTGATGGAAAAATGTCGGATCCAGGAGAAGATTTAGAAGATTATGAAGATTGGTGTATTAACAACGCCTTGGTGATTTCCTGGATCAAACTTATGATTGATCATGCTTTAAGATCTAATCTCACTCATTGTGAGGTTGCTTCAGATCTGTATGAACACCTTCGTGTCTGTTATTCGATCAAAAGTGGGAAGCATGTTCAACGTTTTAAGGCGGGACTTGCGACTTATCATTAGAAGGGACTGGCGATTGAAGCATTTTACAGGAAACTCAGGAAACAGTGGTCCTCGTGAACGATTATCAACAACGGAAGAAGTGTTGAAAGAGCGTGAAGAGGATAATAAATCATATGCCGTTTGTATGCAAGCCAACAAACTAAAGACATGTTTCCTACTAGTTTGAATAAAACAAAGGATGTTTTTCAACGTGTGCATTGTAATCTTTGGGGATCTTATCACATCATGTCCAATACTGTGTTTAGATATTTTCTAACAATCGTTGATGACTTCTCTAGACCTCTATGGATATATTTTTGTTATCGGATAAAACCAGTGCTCCGGATCAGCTTAAACACTTTATTGCATTTGTTGAAAGACAATTTAGAAAACAAGTTAAGACGATACGGAGTGACAACGGAAGTTAATTTATTTACTTAAGGAGTTTCTTTCAACTAAATAGAATTTTCATGAAACCTCATGTGTGTGTACTCCAAAACAAAACAGACGTGTTGAAAAACAATATCGTCACATTCTTAACGTTGCTAAAGCTCTTCGTTTCCAGGCTTCCCTTCCGATCGAAATTTGGGATGAATGTGTCCTCACCGCTAGCTATCTGATCAACCGCATAACGTCTACGTCTCATGGTGAGATAACACCATTCTAAAAACTTTACAACAGACCTCCACCTCTCAATCATCTCCGCATCTTTGGTTGCTAGTGTTACGTACAGAATAAGAATCATGGGGGTGATAAGTTTTCTTCGAGAAGCAAGAAATTTTTTTGCCTAGGTTATCCCCAAGGTAAAAAGGGATGGTGTGTCTATGACTTAGACCCTGGTGGCATAACGATTTCGCGAGACGTTGTCTTTTGTGAGACAGACATATCATTTGCTTCTATGTCATTTACCTCATTGGATCCTCTGCTTACTCACACGCCTTTGTTCATCAATCCTCATGATGATGATTCACACTCTGTTCCACAAAAAAATTGAATCCGTGCCCATCGTATATGAAGCTCCTACGAATCCGGTTGATGTATTCTTCCCTCATGTTCCGTCTGGTTCTGTGTCTCCACCTAATGAACCGGAAGGGATTATTGACAAGTCTACCACATCCATTGATCGATATTCTCAAATAGACCCAGTATCTTCAGATATGGGCAATGCCATATTATCGGGTTTAGGTGACACGCCATCTCAGTTTTTTGAGCCTTTGACAGAAAACAATACTCCGGCAGTCGAAGAACTTGGTGTAGGAAAAAGGAAGAAGGCTCTTCTCACTCGATTTGCCGATTATGCTCTTAGTGTCATCAACTCTCTTGACAAAAGGAAAAATGATTGTAAGTATTTCATGTCCGATTACATGACTACTACACGTTTTTCTGAAAAACACCAAAATTTTGTGCTAACAATTATAAGAACTCATGAGCCTCAACACTACTCTCAGACAGTTCTTGATGAGAATTAGCATTATGACGTATGGTCAAAGCTTGATGCATTTGAGGAGAACAATACTTGGAAGATTAAGCAGCTTCCTCATGGTAAGGAAGCCATTGGCTGTAAATAAGTATTTTGTTTGAAATTCAGCGCCGGTGGAAGCCATTGGCTGTAAATAAGCCATTGACACAAAGCACGCCTAATGGTGCTCGGTGAAAAACAAGTTAAAGGAAGTGATTTTACTTAAAACATTATCGAAAGTTGGTAGGGCGACTCATTTATTTTGGCACTACGAAGCCTGATTTTGCATATTCTATTCACACTTTGACATAGTTTATCCCAGAGCAGAGACAATAACATATGATGTTGCTCTTTGTGTGGTCTGGTATCTCAAACTTAATCCCGACCAAGGCATCCTTCTTAAATCCAATTCTCCTCTAACACTAAAAGTTTTGTGTGATGCTAACTTTGGGGCCTGTCTGCTGACTCGACGTTCCTTGACAGGTTAGTTTATTCAATTAGGAAATTCTCTAATTTTTTGGAAGACATGCAAACAAGACGTTGTGTCTTGCTCTTCCGCCGAAGCAGAATATAGAGCTTTGTCCAACAATAGTTGTGAGGTTCTTAATTTGGCTGAAAAATATTCTCTGGTCATTTGGCATCAATCATTCATATCCACTCGATTGGTACATTGTGACAGTATGGCAGCCATCCATCTTGCCACTAATTCTCGTGTTTCATGAACGAACGAAACACTTTGAACGTGATTGTCATGTCATACGCGACGAGATCATTCGTGGCACCATCATCACTCAACATGTCTCCACCAAGAACCAACTAGCTCTCATCATGACAAAAGTCTTAGGACGAAAAGAGTCTGAAGTTTTCAAGGTCAAATTAGACCATTATGATCTCCATGCTCTAACGTGAGAGGGGATAATGAAATATACTTATGATATTTTTATATAGCATATCTAATTGATTTTATTTGTAAATATTCACCTCATAATATAAAGGATTTGAGTATATCTTATTAAGGCAACTAGATTATTTGGTAGTGTGGATAAATACTTCTCCAAAAAAGGTTCGAATAATACTTCATGTAGTGATAGAACGCTAAGTAACAATACTTCATTTAGGTTTTATGTATATTAGATTACATCATATACTAGTTAATGAAAACATCACCTTGATGTCGACATGCACTATATTTTTTTTTAAAATCATTTACGTCGACAAGACCCCGTACATAGCCTAATCTCTATTTTGCGGGATAACGCAATTTACTGTTATGGTTTTTGACATGGAGTTATGGAACGATGCAGAAAAAACCAGGAAGAAAAAACTCTCTCTCTAAAAAACCCTAGCCACCGCCGCCACTCCTTTCCTTTTCTTAACCCTTTCTCGGCTGGCGCTGGCTCCAGCGTCGGCTATACTCATCCTCCTCCTTCTTCTTCTTCTCCTTTCTTCTTTTTTTCTATCCTCTTCCTCCTCTCATCGATCTCTATGACGATTCATATATCTGCTAGAAACTTTTGGGGTTGAAAACGAAATCAATTTATCCTTCTGGCCAAAGTTCTATCCATCGCCGGTTAATCTTAGAGATCTCTCTCATCGGTGATTGCTCTCCCGACGACTCGATGCCACTTTTCATTTGCTTCCTTTACTACCAGCGAGAACCACACACTCTAGGCAGGAGCAAGTTTATGATTCTGGTCAAGAGGAAAAGCAATAGGTTTACACCGAGCAGACCTGTTTCCATGATGATATCAATGGCATACTTTCGCTGACATAAGTAGAAACTAGCTAGACTTCTAGCGACTTCAATGCCAAGAAAGTATTTCAAGATCCAAGTAATTTCATGTGAAAACATGAGCTTAAGTAAGCTTTGAATTCATCAAGCAAAGCCATTGTGTTGGCAGAAAGAATGAGGTGATCAACATACACCTAGCCATATATGTGTTGAGAACCACACACTCAAGGCGCTCCCCATCTTCTCTAGATCTGTAGCTTCACCGTTTTGCCGATTCTACCAGATTCATCGGATCCACTGGACTTTCACCCTACGTTCTTCTTCTCCTCCGAAGAATCTCATCCTCAGCCACCGTTGTTCACTTTCTCACACTGTTCATGTCTCTCCGATATTCTCCAGATCTAGATCCAAGTTATTCATGCAATTTTTCTGTGCTCGACTCAATGATTCTATCCTGGCAGCACACGAATCTGAGCCCCTGTGGTAGCCGCTGCCGCCGTGTCACCGCCGCGACTGAGTTAGGTCACCACCTCTCCAGATGAGGGCATCCAAAATTTCTCCATACTTGGGCCTGGCACATCAAGTTTAGTAATTGGGGTTTTAGTGGATTAGAAATGTTAATGTGCACCCTACATTTTTGGTCCACGAGAAGACTAATTGTGATATTGGACTGGCCCATCAGATTTTGTAATAATCAATAAGAAGTATGGTCTTAAGGCCTAAGTGTAATTGTAAGCCCAACTGTATTATCCAATTTATAACAACCTCCTCCTTTGTCAAGGAGAGAATCCTTGCCTTGTTCCTTTCCTCCGGTATGGAAGGATCTTTAATAAAATTTAATTTAAGTGATGATTTCAATCCAAAAGTTAACGATTTGTTGGGTGAGGCTGAGGCGGTACAAAAATACTTACACACTAAGTCTTGTCTGTCAAAAACAACGAAGAATGCATCTGTCCCTCAAGGCGAGGTGGTTCCTTATGCAAAGAGTAATGATTGCAATAAGGTAGATTCAGTGGGACTCTATGTCTCCACTGAGTCTAACATATGAGAATCCTAGCATGGAATTTTCAAGGGGCGGCTGCGAAACTCACTTCCCGCCGACTGGAGAAGATGTGCCGAATGTTTCCCCAGGTTTTGTTTTTCTTTCCGAAACTATGAACGATTTTAGGTATCTTCAGACTGTGCAAGTCTCTTTAGATTTTGATTCTCTCTATACAGTTGAACCATCTGGTATGAGTGGTGGTTTACCTCTCTTGTATTCCAGTGACTATCCTGTAAAACTTATCTTTGTTAACGACCGTTTAATGGATACTAAGACTATTATTGATGGAAACAGAGTTTATATCACCTTTGTTTATGTGATCCGGTTGTTCAAAACCATGAAAATGTATAGGAAAGACTGACAAGAATAAGTCTAACACGCTCTGAGGCCTGGTTCATGATTGGTAACTTTAATGAGATTATCAAAAATCATGAAAAACATGGCGGCAAACAAAGATCAGAATCTTCTTTTCTACCCTTTAGAGCCATGATCGAGAACTGTGGTTTGCTAGAATTTCCCTTCCGAGGGAATTCCTTTTCACTGATTGGCCGCCGGAGTTGCGGTTTGATTAAATCACGTCTAGACAGAGCTCTGGGCAATGAAGAATGGCACCATATTTTTTCACACACTAGTGTAGAGTACTTGAAGATGTGAGGTTCCGATCATCGACCCCTCTTGGCTTTAATTCGGGATAGGCCAAAAAAGTTTGTCAAACGATTTATGTTTGATAAACGATGGATTGGGAAATCTGGCTTCAAAGAAACGATTCAGGAAGGTTGGACATTTCCTACCCGTGGAGTAGGAGATTTTCTCTCGCAAAAAATTATGAATTGCAGAAGTGCTATCTCAAGATGGAAGAAATCAATGGTAACAAATTCGGAAAAACTAATCCAAGACCTCCAAAATCAAATTGATGAGGCCCAAGAAGATGAAACAGTTTCAGCACAAGATCTTCTAAAATTGAAATGGAGGCTTTGTGACGTGTACCGCGAGGAAGAAATCTTCTAGAAAACAAAAAGTAGAGGAACTTGGCTCTGTGAGGGTGATAAAAACACGAAGTTTTTCCACGCCACAACAAAACAACAACGAGCACGAAACAGGATTACTGGACTTCTCGACCAAGAAAGCCAATGGGTGGATAATGAAGTTGGGATTGAGAAGGTAGCAGTAGATTATTTCAAGACCGTGTTCACAACATTTTAACCTCGAGAAAGTAACACCGCACTCCAGGATTCATCACTGAAGAGATAAATATTAGTTTAAAAAAAGAAATCTCTCAGGAGGAAGTCAAACAAGCTTCGTTCTCCTTGCATCCTGATAAGACCCCAGGTCCATATGGGATGACAGCCCTGTTTTATCAGTGTTTTTGGGATACCACAGGACCAGACCTTGTTAAGCTAGTTCAAGATTTGCAATCCTCCGAAACATTTGATATCTCTCTTAATGAAACAAATATTTGCCTCATTCCAAAGACCGACCGACCACATGCAATGACAGAGTTCAGACCCATAAGCTTATGCAATGTCAGCTATAAAGTGATCTCAAAGATTCTTAGGCGAAGACTAAAGAAATTCCTTCCGGATTTGATCTCCGAGACTCAATCGGCTTTTGTTGCTGGACGACTCACATATAATATTCTCATCGCCCCAGAAAACTTTCATGCGCTACACACCAATTCGACCTGCCGGAAAAAGTTCATGGCCATCAAGACAGATATGAGTAAAGCATATGATTGGGTGTAGTGATCCTTTTTTGAAGCTTTAATGTTGAAATGGGTTTCGCTCAAAAATGGGTTGATTGGATGATGTTAAGTATATCCTCAGTCTCCTATAAAGTTCTGATAAATGGCACCCCAAGAGGTATGATTAAACCATCAAAGGAAATTAGACAAGGTGATCCCATATCACCATTCCTCTTCATTCTCTGCACAGAGGCCTTGGTTACCCAAATTAAGGAGGCTGAATGGGATAGACGTATTCACGACCTTCATGTTGCAAGAGCAAGCCCCTCAACTTCACACCTCCTCTTTGCAGATGATAGTCTCTTATTATGTAAAGCGACCCCAAGCAGGGGTCAGGCGATTATCGATATCATCCGCCTATAAGGCGAGGCGTCGGGACAATAACTAAATGCAGGAAACCATCGGTTATGTTTGGACATGAGGTTGACCAGCCAACTCGTCACTCCATAAAATTGGTAGTAGGAATCCATAATAAAGGCAGTAGGGGAACTTATTTAGGTCTACCCGAGAAAATCCATGGGTCAAAAACGCGAGTTTTTGCTTTTGTGCGCGACCATCTGCAACGTCGCATCAATACTTGGTCTTCAAAATTCTTATCCAAAGGTGAAAAAGAAATTCTTATTATGTATGTAGCACAAGCACTTACGACATACGTTATGTCGTGTTTCCTCCTCCCCAAAGCAATCCACTCAAAATTAAGCAGTGTTATTGCTACCTTCTAGTGGAAAACCAAAGAAGAGAGTAATGGTATTCATTGGATTGCATGGGGAAAATTATGTATTCAACTCTCTGAAGGAGGTCTCGGTTTTCGAACCCTAGAAGAATTCCATCAGGCCCTTCTCACCAAACAATTTTGGCGCCTCCTTCGCTTTCCAAACTCCCTCCTTAGTAGGATATTGCAAAGTCGGGACTACCGCTATAGTGACCCCTTCTAGATTGACAAATCCAATCATCCCTCTTATGCGTAGAGGAGTATTTTCTCTGCAAAACCTTTAATTACTTCTGGCTTACGGAGGACGATAGGATCATGGATGCTCACTCGGGTCTGGCTAGACCCCTGGATCCCAACAATCCCGCCTCGCCCTGCAAAAATTATTCTTGATATACGTGATCCTCATTTGTATGTCAATGATTTGATCGATCGAGATACCCAGATGTGGAAGATAGATCGCCTTCGGGAGCTAATCGACCCTTCGGATATCCATTTAATCTTGAGCATTCGGCCTAGTAGAACCTACCTGAGCGATGGGTATAGTTGGTCTCTCACAAAATCGGGCAACTATTCTGTTAAGTCAGGCTATTGGGTTGCGCGAAACTTGTTTCGCCCTACTTTTGACCCCCTTTTCAGGGACCAGATGTTTCGGCACTTCAGACACAAGTATGGAAGAGTAAAACCACCAAGAAGCTTAAACACTTCATGTGGCAATGTATCTCGGGATGTTTGGCCACTTCTCAGAGACTATGTTATAGATATATTGGCAATGAGAAAGGATGCTCTCGGTGTGGTGCTGAGGAAGAAACCATTAACCAACTTCTTTTTGAATGCCCTCCGTCTCAGCAAATATGAGCCTTATCCCCAATTCCAATCTCAGGGACCCTATTCCCTAGACAATCTGTATTTTCGAACTTCGACTTCTTGCTTTGGCACGGTCAGGGGGAAATTTTAGACGACGAAGCTTTCCATGCCTTTCCATGGATTCTGTAGTATGCTTGGAAAGCACATAATCGTTTTGTTTTTGAAAATATAAGAGAACCGCCTACTGAAACAATATTCTTAAAACTTCAAGAGGCTTTGATTTGGAAAAAAGCAATGGAGACGGAAATCGAGATCGATGACCTTTCAATAACCATGCCCGCGGGGCCCTAGCCCATCGTACCACCTCTGAAATGTCAGTTTGATGCCTTTTGAAAGGCTTCTGATACTCTGTGTGGTTTTGGCTAGACCTTGATGGTATCAAACCATCCACGACACATTAGACTTCAAGCAGTTTCTCGAAATCTCTCACCCCTTCATGCGGAATTAGACTTTCTTCTTTGGGTTATGGACTCCATGATCAAGTTTGGACAGACAAATGCTACTTTTGCCAATGACTGCTCTGATTTGATCTCGATGATTGATGAACCTTCGCAGTGGCCTCATTTCGCTCCAGAATTAGCAACTTTTAAAAATCTTATCCTTCTTATCCCTCTTTTCCTTCTTTTCATATTAGGTTTTTTCCTCGTTGTAACAATATCCGAGCTGATTGTTAAGTAAAATGACAAGAACTTGTGATTCTCTATTTTTCTAAGTAAGCACATAGTTTTTATATGAATTTAATATAATGATGTTTGATGTAAAAAAAAAAATGTTATGGTTTTTGACATGCACTATCAGCACTTTTTATAATTTTTTGTACTGAATTCAGTTATTCCGACATGTATAATAAATACTATAAATTTGCAAAAGTGTTAAGGAGATATAAAAAGGTGGTTTTTCGGCGGATTTATGGCCCATTGAAAAAACATAGATTCCTGGTTTTGTAAAGTTTGGTACAAACTATTTGTCATTGGACCTCACGGTGGCAATTATTGGTGAGACAGATTAGATGGGTCGAGAATGACTACACGATCTATGTTTAGTATGTGTCTACACAACTATAATTTTAAATAATTTTTGTTTTCTACGAGTATTAACCAAATCCAACAACCAATTTTCTCCAGCTGTTACCATTTACTTTTGTTAACAACTTCAATAAAAAAATGGATCGTCCATGTTTACTATAATGTGTGAAAAGTGCAATGGACAGAAGCATCTATAAATGGTACACAATAGTATTAAATATGACTGCTGGACAAACAAATCAAGGGTACTATTCAAGGATATTTAGATTCAATTATTAGAATTCGTAGCAAAATATTCCAAACCGGATGATCATGTTAACATTGATTCTGCAAACCGGTCTACTTTAGGGTTACTGTTGAGCATCATCATCATGAATATTGAATACTGAGCATTTCATACACTGCGATAGCAATATCAGCCACTGAGGTAAGCTTACAATAATCTTCCATCTGCATTGTTGACAAAGAAAAGAATAAAACTAAAAGTATATTTGTTACCTCTTGCTATATTTGATTTTCTAAAACTACCACCATATCTTCAGACTCAAAACATGAAAATTGTTTTGAATAATTTTTTTTTTTTTTGTGTTTTACGAAAAAGTTGTGGTAATAGTTAATTATACTATAACGAACATGGTATTGTTTAAAGTGCTTTTTACATCTCAACGCTGTCGGAGTCTATAAATAGTAAGTAAATTTGGCGACGTGTGTTTGTCTATGCATAAAATGGTTATTCTTACAATATATTGTGTTCTCATATATGCACAGAACATTTGAGTAATTTTTTTTTGGTTATAATGTCTTATTCCCACCATTAATATAGTTCATTGTTTAGCCCTTAATGCTATACTTCATTCATATGGTATTACATTTGTATAATGTAAATTATATTCCTTCGGTGTGAACTTTTGACAACGAAAAAGAATAGTCAGTTATTTTTAGTTGTTAGGACTAAACTATCTTGTAGATCAACTTTATTTGTAAAAGATAAAATTTTACGATAAAAACTATAATACAATTAATGTAATGATAAAATATTGGAACACTAAAAGCCTTTAAGCTATAAATAATCTTTAAGCACATAAAAAACCATAAAAAATTTTAGTTAAACTTTATTATACGTATTTAACATGTCGATAATTATATTGAGGACACTTCAAAACATGAAAACATAATACTGTAGATAATTAGAATAGTATATAGAAGATAGAATAATATTTGGGGTGAAGATATCATTAATTATCGTATTTAATTTTTATATTTGAGACTAAATGAACAAAACTTTTATTGATTATATAAGCATTGCATGTGAATGCTATATCTAAGTATATCTGCTTTTGCCAGAAAGATCCAGAATTGACATGTTAATTATCCACATAATCAAACCTATAATTGAAACTGAGGGATTATTATAATGATCTATTAGTAATAATTACATTTTAAAATGAATAAAAACAATAGGCGACAAGAGAAAAACAATTAGGTTAAGGCTAGCTAGGGCATAGCATTTGATTTTCAATTAATTGACACATTGATTTATATATAGTTTTGGTGTTTTTGATTTTGGGTATAAATCTATTTTTTGGTTACAGCTATTTTTAGAATATTCTTTACTGTAACTTTTTTAAATTAGGGGTAAATATATAGTGATTTAGGATTAAACAGAAACGTACCTTAGTGGAGAAACAGTAGAGGATAAAGTCAGAAACAGTGGAGACATTAAGGTGAAGAATGATAAACCCTAAGTTCTGTAAACCAGAGACCAAGTTGAGAAGAAGCTTTGGTCTCTTTCTTGATCTGATCTTGAGACTTGCATGGGTCTCGACGAGGCTTACTTCAATATCAGCCAATGCATTCTCGAGAATCACGTTTTCAGTGACAGAAGAGGAACCCATTGAGAACTGGGGAAGCTTGAAGGCGTCCGAGAAAGGTGTGGGGGATGAGATATCGTCGCCTGATAAGGAGTTTTCGTTTTGTTTTCCATTAACGTTAAGGTAGTGAAGACGGTGTTCGAGTTTTCTGATGAAGTCAATGGCACCACCAACTATTGATGCTTGGTCACACTGAAACCATGAAAGCAAAATAAAACACTACACTCATAATTACGTAAGAATTATGCATGTAAAAGTCTCACAATTAGCTAGGGAAAATTCACTACAACTTCTTTGTTTTTCATTTGGTTAAAGTTGTAGTGCATATACAACTTTTGTAATGCATATACTACTTATGATATACCTAGCCGTCTTGGGATATCATAAAGAAACAAAACATTAATTATCGCTGTCAACAAAACTTACTGGTAATGTAACTTTAAAACTCATTATTAAGAATATAGTTTTAAATATAAAGTAAGTTTTGATTTCACTAGGTGTTAATTTACTATAATTAGATTAATTTCTTAAAATTTCGAAAGATGTATATATGTTTTTTTTATTTTATTTCTATTTATAAAACTAATAACTAAAAACATTGAACGTAAAAAATATGATGTTTCTTTTTGTTATATATATATAGTCTGAATAAAAAATAAATAGATTTCACTAGATAATTATGATTGTAGATTTAGAAGAATACCCTTTGGACATATGAGTCAGGCATGAGAGAGCGGAGAAGAGAGAGGTACTCATTCATCATTTTTCTCCGTTTACGCTCCACTGCAATGTGAATCATACGTTGATTATTGATTTCTTCTTTGTTTTTCTTCACCCTTCTGCAGCGCGTTGCCTTCTTGTTCCCTGCAGTGTCTATCTCAGTATAGTGGTGGTAACTCATATCGCAGTTCGGGCTACCAGAGGAGTTTCCATTTGCGATCGGGGTAGTATTTGCTTCACTAATAGCAATTTCAGGAAGAGGTTGATGAAGGAACGTAGTAGTATTCTCATAGTAGTCTTCTTGAATAAAAGTAGAGTCGTAGTTTTGGGTTTGGCTATTGAGAAAACTGAGAGAGGCTTGGAGATCATAGAAGTGTGGTTCATCTTCTATGTAAATGTTGGAGTAAGCTTCTTTGCCATTATAGCTGTAAATGTTGTCGTGTTGCAAAAACACACCCTCGAGAGCCATTAGCCTTCTTAGTCTTAAAAGGGAAGAATAGATAAACAAGAAAAGTGTTTAAGTATGGTAATAAACATTGCGAATTTTAGAATGAAAATGAAAGAAATGATAAGTGTGAGATGATTGACACACAACACGGTATTAATTTATAAAGGAGGAGTGAGTTCTACAGGTTGTTGCACGTGAAAAGCATAGTTTGGGAGTTTGCTCCAAGGGAGATGTATTTCTCTTTTCAGGTTGTTGGACTATTAAAATGGTAAATAGCTATAAGCTAATAATTAATAGGCAACAGGTGGGGAAGTTCGTATATGACTCCTACGCTCTTGTTTTTACGGGTGACATGGTGGACTTGACTGTGAGCAAATGAGACACTGCTTGGCGATTCAGTGTTTTTCTTTTCATATTCTACGATGAGAATATTGAAACTATCCTAACTGAATCCGAGGAAAAAGTCATCAACATATGAACCATAGATCAAAAACAATTGACAAGGTTTGGAACCAAATGCTTAAGAGAGAGAGAAGTTCAACAAATCTCCAACAGCTCTGTTTTCACCAGCTTTTCAATGAATTAAGGAAACAACACTGTTCACCATTTCAAGAGTAGATTAAATCGCTTAAATCATTCAAGGAAAACACATTTATATATCTAAGATTTAAATCATTAGGTAACATGATTTTTTCATGTTTTGCTAGATAAAGACCGTTGGGTTTTAATTATTATTTTTAAGTCCATAATTTGTTGTTTTGTTGTTTTGCAAGTCAAGTCCTTTATTTGTTATAAATATTGACCCTAGAAGGTCCCTTTGCTATAGGACTATATATAAAGTTCCTTCTTAGCATGTAAAACTTAAGTTTTGATGAAATAAAAACCTAGTTTTCTTTTATGGGAGAACCCAAAACGTCCTCAGCCTTCTTGTATGTGAATCCTTGAAGCTTGAGTGCTCTAAACTTATCATAGATCTTCCATCATCTGTGTAGCATCTCTCGATCCATTATCACGTTCTATCCATCACCATTCGCTGGATTATTCAAAAAGCGACGTTAGTGCAGTTGAAGAGTCTCCATCCATTCTACTATATTTCAACACCCATTCACTTGAATTTATTGAGAGTGAGCTTAGTCCATCAACGACTTCACCATTTATCATAACCTTAGGATCTACCACCTTTCAATCATATGTCATCCGCTATCAGAGCTTAACGCTCCAAATCAGGTTCTATCTATCCTTTTTATTTAGTTCATCAATTCCTTTTATTTGCTTTTGTTGTGTATGTTTCAGTTTTGTTTTGTTTCAGTTCGTTTTAATATGTTTGATTTTTTTAGATCTATGTGTTGTTGTTCTATTTTCTCTTTTCATCTTCCAAAAAGAAAAAACTACAAAAAATTCGTCTATATCTGACCATTACTTGTCAAAATTCTTAGATCTCACCTAGAGCTGTTTGGTTGAGTTTAAAACCTTAAAAATTTTCGCGCACTTGATCTATTTGTTCTTTGAGAGAGAAACATTTTCACCATAAAGACTAAGGAGACAAAGCCCAACCACTCAGGCTATCTAAACTCAACTTCAGAAGCTTTGGTGAACATATGACTCAAATCGAACAACCCCCACACGCACCAAGAGCACCTATTCGTAGTGAACAAAGGGCAACGAAGAAGTTGAAGATGATCATGTACCCGACTTGGAAAAAGATATTCCCCCTAATCTTGATTATAATCAAAGGCCAAGGAGGCAATACAACCGTGACAAAGGCATAGAATATTATGCAAGACAAAGTAATAGAGATATCAAGCTAGTTGCACTAACTTTTGATGGAAAAGTCAATCTTGATGCTTACATTGATTGGGAGAGGCATATGGAGTACATATTTGAGTATTAAAAATACTCACATCAGAGGGAAGTATCTTTACATACTGCTCAGCACACTGAAAGCGCCCTGCCTTAGTGAGACCGATATATATCTGAAAGAAGAAGGCATATACATGAGTAGATCAACACTTGGGAGGACATGGTATTTTTCCGTAAGGAAGAGATATGTCCCCGGCTACTACTACAAAAATCTTTAAAAAAAATTCAGAAAGCTTACAAAAGAAACAAATCTGTGGAAGAATATTATGGTGAGTTTGAAACAGTTAGAGACATATTGGAAGCTGAAAATTATGAGGAGTCTCTAATTGCACAACTTTTAGATGGTCTTCATGATAGAATTGCTAGAAAGGTTGATGTGAGCATGACCAGCAAGGAACCTAAACCAAAGGAGCAGCTTGAACTTGAGCAAGGAGAAGCTACGGAAGAGCACCAAGAATCCGAGGACGATGAAGAAGAGAGCTTGCAAATCGCCAATGGTCCCATTACTCGATCCAAGCAAGCCAAACTTAAGACAACACTACAACGCCTTCTCAGCACCATCCATGCCAGTTTAGTGTGTGCTAATCCATCCACCTTAGTTGTGATACAAGCCACCTAAACCTCATCAAGAGAGGTGCCTTGGATTGCACTCTTTTTCCCTCCTCTTAGTTTTGTCCCAATGGGTTTTCTAAGAGAGGTTTTTAATGAGGCAAGCCCAAGGTACTTTATCAAAGCCTCTTGATGAACCAGGCCCCATTTTATCCTATCTAAACATTTAAATTTAAGTTTTAAGGTTTAGTCTTCTTTCTTAATGTTTTTGTAATTTCCTAGTTTTCTCGTAACTTGTTTTGGAGGTTTCCTAGGAGTATTTGTCTACTCCTATGCACCTCCTGGATTCTATATGTACTCTCTTGTATCTCCTTTTCTAGATCATCAAACATTTTAATATCAATCATCTTTTCTTAATCTCGTTTGATCATCTCTTGAATCCGAAATCTGGATCGATTCCCATTTCCTTCAAGAGCCGAAAGTCTAAGGGTTTCTTCACACCCCTTTAGAAGTTTCACTTCGTTCCACCTCTTGCTCAACATGTCTGGTCTTCATCATTCATACCGAGCAAGCTGATAGTCCAAGGATCTTCCACCATCCTTGAGAAGTATCCCTCATTCCACACAAGTTCTCGAGATCATCCATTTCAAGTTCACAAATCAATATTTCTTCACTTCCGCATCCACTTTCGATTTACTGATGTTGCCACAGCCTCTTGGAGACGTTCAGGGACTTGATCCTATCTAGGATCACATCAAGTGGTATCAGAGCCCACTCCAAACCAGGTTGTATTCTTTCAACTCTTCACATTCTCGCAAATTCACTTTGTGTCTTTCCGTCTGTCATCTTGTTCGAATTTTCATAATTATTTGGTGATAGATAAAATTGCGAATCCAACTGTGTTTGAATCGAAATTGAGTCTAGTATTTTACAAAATTGTTTCCAGAATTTTTCGTTGTGATTTGATAATTTATTTTGTCAGGTCTAGTCAAACAGTCAGTTTCGGGTTTAAGAGAGTTTGTTGTCATTTGAAGAGTCATTTTTGTGTTTTGATTTGTGCTTTCATATCTATGAACAAGTGACTTGTTTATTGGACTGAATTTGTCAGGTACCATGATGGGAACCGACAATGGAGAGGAATCCTCAAACTCTAACAAACAACTTCTCGATTCCTTTAAAGCCATGATGAATGAGAGTATGGCAACCATGAGGGCTGAGATAGAAAGATCAATCAATGACCGACTACGGGAAAACCAGCCACCTACTGATGCTGAGCAATACTATAGTCACTCCTCTAGGTCACACCAATCTAGGAGAAGAAGACCACAAGATGATCGGATGCCTAGGAACGTCCAGCTTAACCCTCGTGATCCTTTTTCCGGCCTTAAGATCAAAGTTCCGTCCTTCCATGGCACCAATGATCCTGAAGAATACTTAGAATGGGAGAAAAAGATAGAGATAGTCTTTGATTGTAGGGAGTACACCCAGGAAAACAAGGTTAGAGTAGCCCCAACCGCATTTAAAGACTATGCTCTAAGTTGGTGGGATCAATTGGTTACTTCTAGGCGAAGGGCTGGGGATTTACCTATAGAGTCGTGGCACCAGATGAAAATCATCATGAGGAGAAGGTTTGTACCTAGTCATTACCATAGGGAGCTTCACTTTAAGCTTAGGAACCTATCTCAAGGAACTAGATCGGTAGAAGAGTACTATAAGGAGATGGAAACCTTGTTGCTTAGAGCTGATATTCAGGAGGATAATGAAGCCACTATGGCTAGGTTTATGGGCGGCCTTAACAAGGATATCATAGATCGACTAGAGGTCCATCACTATGTCGAAATAGAAGAACTCCTCCATAAGGCTATTATGTTTGAGAAACAACTTAAGAGGAAGAACCCTAAACCCGGATTTAGTTCTACTAGGTTTAGCCATTCTAGAGAAGATAAGTCTAGTTTTGCTAAGGACTTTAAGCCAGCCGCTAAACCTAAGGAAGAGGATTTGAAGCTTAAAGGCATAGATAAGGGTTCTAGCACCAAAGCTAGAGAGGTTCAGTGTTTTAAGTGTAAGGGATTTGGTCACTACTCCAGAGAGTGTATCAATAAGAGGATCATAGTTATAAGGGCTAATGGTGAGATAGAATCAGGGGAGGACCAATCGGATGCTGAATCTTTAGAGGAGAATGAAGTCCTGCCACACACAGGTCAGCTCTTAGTCACTATGAGAACTTTAAACGTGCAAGCTAGGCTTGAAAAGAATGAGCAAAGAGAAAACCTATTTCACACTCGCTGCCTAGTAAAGGATAAGGTTTGTAGCCTAGTGATTGATGGGGGTAGTTGTACCAATGTTGCAAGTCAGATTATGGTAGAAAAGCTAGGGCTTAAAGTTACTAAGAGATCTACACCTTATAAGTTGCAATGGCTTAATGATGAGGGAGAATTAGAGGTAGAGAACCAAGTCTTAGTTCCCTTGTCCGTAGGAAAGTACGAAGATGAGGTTTTGTGTGATGTCTTACCCATGGATGCTAGTCATATCTTACTTGGTAGACCTTGGCAATCGGATAGGAGGGTAATGCATGATGGGTTTTCTAATAGGTATTCATTTGAGTTTAAGGGTAAAAAGAACATCCTAGTACCCTTATCCCCACAGGAGGTTCAGCTAGATCAAATAGCTTTGAAAAAGAACAAAACTCAAGCCGAACCAAAGCCCACACAAACAACCAAACCGCCTACCAAACAACCGGCTAATCTCGTGATCCAGCCTCACCAAGGGAGTCACTTACCACATCTACTCTTTGTGCTTAAAGAATGCTTTAATACTAATCAATCTATGCAGGATTTGCCTAGCAAAATTCAACTTCTTTTACAGGAGTTTCGAGATGTGTTTCCGGAGGAGCATCCGCAAGGCTTACCACCAATTCGGGGAATAGAGCACCAAATCGACTTTCTACCAGGAGCTACCCTTCCCAACAAGCCAGCCTACAGAACCAACCCCTTGGAGACCAAGGAACTTCAACAGCAAGTCACCGAGCTCATGGAGAAAGGTCATATCTGCGAAAGTATGAGCCCGTGTGCTGTGCCCGTTTTGCTTGTGCCGAAGAAAGATGGTAGCTGGAGGATGTGTGTCGATTGTCGATCCATCAACAATATCACTGTAAAGTATCGACATCCTATACCTAGATTAGATGATATGCTTGATGAATTGCATGGTTCTAGCATCTTTTCTAAGGTAGATCTTAAAAGTGGATACCATCAAATTAGGATGAAAGAAGGCGACGAGTGGAAAACCGCATTTAAAACTAAGCATGGTTTATATGAGTGGTTAGTAATGCCTTTTGGATTGACAAATGCACCTAGCACTTTCATGAGATTGATGAACCACGTTCTTAGAGCTTTCATAGGTCATTTTGTTGTAGTTTACTTCGATGACATCCTAATTTATAGCCGAAGCTTAGATGAGCATGTTGAGCACCTCAGAAACGTTTTTGATGTACTTAAGAAAGAGACCTTGTATGCCAATTTTAAGAAATGTACGTTTGGAACAGATAACCTTGTCTTCTTAGGGTTTGTTGTGAGTACTGATGGCATTAAAGTCGATGAGGAAAAGATCAAAGCCATCAAGGAGTGGCCGAGTCCAAAGAATGTTGGGGATTTAAGAAGCTTCCATGGTCTTGCTGGGTTTTACCGGAGATTTTTCAAAGACTTTAGCACTCTAGCAGCTCCACTCACTGAGGTTATCAAAAAGAATGTGGGTTTTAAATGGGAGCAAACTCAAGAGGAAGCATTTCAAACCTTGAAGGACAAGCTAACACACTCCCCGGTGCTATCTCTTCCTAACTTTGATAATACCTTTGAAATTGAATGTGATGCCTCAGGAATTGGTATTGGTGCTGTTCTTATGCAGGAAAGAAAGCCCATAGCCTACTTTAGCGAAAAGCTTGGAGGGGCCACACTCAATTACCCAACCTACGACAAAGAACTCTACGCACTTGTTAGGGCCTTACAAACATGGCAACATTATCTTTGGCCTAAGGAGTTTGTTATTCACACCGACCATGAATCACTCAAGCACCTCAAAGGGCAACAAAAGCTGAACAAGAGACACGCAAGGTGGGTTGAATTCATTGAAACCTTCCCTTATGTGATCAAGTACAAAAAAGGTAAAGAGAATGTAGTAGCTGATGCTCTTTCTCGGAGGTATGTTCTCTTGAACTCTTTAGAAGTTAAGTTGTTAGGCTTTGAACAAATCAAGGAATTATATGCTACTGATGCTGACTTCAAAGATATTTATGCTGTTTGTGAAAAATTTGGCGCTGGAAAATATTTTAAGAGTGATGGGTTCTTATTCTATGAAAATCGCCTATGTGTACCTAACTCTTCTTTGCGAGATCTGTTTGTTAAGGAAGCACATGCAGGTGGTCTTATGGGTCACTTTGGCGTGGCAAAGACGTTGAATGTACTACAGGAACACTTCTTTTGGCCCCATATGAGGAGTGATGTCGAAAAAGCTTGCCAAAGATGTGTCACTTGTAAACAAGCTAAGTCCACGGTTCATAAGCACGGTTTGTATACCCCTCTACCTATTCCCTTGCATCCTTGGCATGACATTTCTATGGACTTTGTAGTTGGGTTACCTAGAACTAAGACTGGAAAGGATTCGGTATTTGTTGTGGTTGATAGATTCTCCAAAATGGCTCACTTTATTTCTTGTCATAAAACCGATGATGCCGTTAATGTAGCTGGCTTGTTCTTTAAGGAAATAGTTAGACTTCATGGCATGCCTAGGACTATTGTATCAGATAGAGACACTAAGTTTCTTAGTTACTTTTGGAAAACACTTTGGTCGAAATTAGGAACTAAACTTTGTTTCTCTACAACTTGTCACCCACAATCGGATGGTCAAACCGAAGTGGTTAATAGAACTTTGTCTACTTTGTTAAGAGCCATAATCAAAAAGAATCTTAGGACTTGGGAAGATTGTTTGCCTCATGTAGAATTTGCATATAACCATGCTAGGCATTCAGCATCTAAGTATTCGCCTTTTGAAATTGTTTATGGGTTCAATCCCATCTCACCTTTGGATCTAATGCCTTTGCCTATGAGTGAAAGGACAAGTCTTGATGGAAAGAAAAAGGCTGAACTAATTCAGGAGATTCACAAGAAGGCTCGGCTGAATATTGAAAACAAGACCAAGTCATATGCACAACAAGCCAATAAAGGTCGCAAAAAATTAACCTTTGAGGAAGGAGATTTGGTGTGGATTCATTTGAGAAAAGATAGATTTCCGAGTGAAAGGAAGTCCAAGCTTATGCCCAGAATCGATGGTCCATTCAAAGTCATCAAAAAGATCAATGACAATGCCTACCAACTGGATCTTCAAGGTAAGTACCAAGTGAATTCAAGCTTTAATATTACTGATTTGGTTCCCTATTTTGCAGATGAAACAGATTTGAGGTCAAATCCTTCTCAACTGGGGGAGGATGATGTGAGCATGACCAGCAAGGAACCTAAACCAAAGGAGCAGCTTGAACTTGAGCAAGGAGAAGCTACGGAAGAGCACCAAGAATCCGAGGACGATGAAGAAGAGAGCTTGCAAATCACCAATGGTCCCATTACTCGATCCAAGCAAGCCAAACTTAAGACAACACTACAACGCCTTCTCAGCACCATCCAGGCCAGTTTAGTGTGTGCTAATCCATCCACCTTGGTTGTGATACAAGCCACCTAAACCTCATCAAGAGAGGTGCCTTGGATTGCACTCTTTTTCCCTCCTCTTAGTTTTGTCCCAATGGGTTTTCTAAGAGAGGTTTTTAATGAGGCAAACCCAAGGTACTTTATCAAAGCCTCTTGATGAACCAGGCCCCATTTTATCCTATCTAAACATTTAAATTTAAGTTTTAAGGTTTAGTCTTCTTTCTTAATGTTTTTGTAATTTCCTAGTTTTCTCGTAACTTGTTTTGGAGGTTTCCTAGGAGTATTTGTCTACTCCTATGCACCTCCTGGATTCTATATGTACTCTCTTGTATCTCCTTTTCTAGAGCATCAAACATTTTAATATCAATCATCTCTTCTTAATCTCGTTTGATCATCTCTTGAATCCGAAATCTGGATCGATTCCCATTTCCTTCAAGAGCCGAAAGTCTAAGGGTTTCTTCACACCCCTTTAGAAGTTTCACTTCGTTCCACCTCTTGCTCAACATGTCTGGTCTTCATCATTCATACCGAGCAAGCTGATAGTCCAAGGATCTTCCACCATCCTTGAGAAGTATCCCTCATTTCATACAAGTTCTCGAGATCATCCATTTCAAGTTCACAAATCAATATTTCTTCACTTCCGCACCCATTTTCGTTTTGCTGATGTTGCCACAGCCTCTTGGAGACGTTCAGGGACTTGATCCTACCTAGGATCACATCAAAGGTGGAGAGGCAGACTAGCCATGACTTAAAGGAGTTGTTACACATTGTAATACAAGCCGACTAGCACATCAAGAGGATGACAACTTCTACTAACTACAATAAGACACCTTAGACGCCACATCCACATGAAAATATAGACAAGGGAAAGTATAATGAGATGGACCAGAGATTTAAAAAGACTCCATCCTAGACATCTAAGATCACCAAACCAGAACAAGGTAAGGCTCCAATTCAAAGAAGTCGTGATATAACTTGTTTAAAATGTCAAGAAAAAAGTCATTACGCAGTCAAGTGTCCACACTAGCGAGTGATGATCCTCAAAGCAAATGGAGAATATGAGTCTCAAGATGAGGAAGAGGAAGATCAAGTAGAATCTGAAGAAGATATAGTGGATTATCAGAAACCGGGAACTACTACTTATAAGGAGAGCTCTTGGTGCACTATTTGATCCATAAATTATTCATTGAGAAAACATCTTTCACTCACGATTCACCATAAATATTAAGTTATGTAATTTAATAATTGATGGAGGTTCTTGCACTAATATGGCCATGAAATGCAAATAGCTATGTCCAAAAGAGCTCAACTTAACAAAACTAACCTTTACATTACACATACTACTGTTTTGAAATCTCTTGATTCACAAGACAAGGTGATACTAATGATCTTTAAGGAAGGTTTGTTTTCAAGTCAAGAAGGACAAGATTTATCTCCCGAGATGCTTGGCCTACTAATGAAGTTTAAAGAGGTATTCCCTGATCAGATACCACCAGACTTGCTTCCAATAAGAGGAATTTAACATCCGATTGATCTTGATCCAGGAGCACCATTAGCTAATAGGCCAGCCTATAAAGTCAATCCAACATAAGCACAAGAGCTAGAAAAGCAAGTTCAAGAACTCATGTCAAAGGGATATATCCAAGAGAGCCTAAGCCAATGTGTTGTTCCATTCCTTCTAATTTCTAAGAAAGATGGAACATGGAGAATGTGTGTTGATTGCAAGGCCATCAACAATATCACTGTCAAATATAGGCATCGTATTCGAACACTTGATGATATGGAAGATGAACATGAAGCAACAATCTTCGCTAAGATTAATTTAAGGAGTGGATACCATCATGTCTGAAGGAAGGAGATGAATGGAAAAAAGTGTTTAAGACAAAGCAAGGTTTGTATGAGTGGTTAACCATGCCATTTGGACTCACAAACACTCCAAGTACATTCATAAGGCTCAAAGGCTCATGAATCATGTCTTAAGGTCACACAGCTGTAAGTTCGTGGTAGTATATTTTGATGATATCTTGATTTATAGTGCAAACCTTGCAGAACACTTAAGCCACCTTGAACAAGTTCTAGAGACGCTCCGCGCTGAAAACATTTATGCAAATTTTTAAAAATGCACATTTTGCACTGATCAAGTTGTGTTTTTAAGATTTGTTGTAAGTTCACATGAATTAAGGGTCGATGTAGAGAAAACCCAAGTCATTCAAGACTGGCTTACACCAACAACCATTGCGCATGTTAGAAGCTTCCACAGTCTGGGCAGTCGCTATTGGAGATTTGTAAAAGCCTTTTAGCACCATAACTGCTCCATTGACCTCGGTGATTAAAAATAATGTGGAATTTAAATGGGGTCAAGCACAAGAGGATGCATTCAAAGACAACCTCACACATTCACCTGTTTTAGTACTTCTAACTTTGATAAAATGCTTGAGATTGAATGTGATGCTTCTAGTACACGTATAGGAGCTTTCTTAACTCAAGGAAGAAAACCAGTAGTATATTTCAGTGAGAAACTCAGCGGAGCTTTCCTTAACTATCCAACATATGATAAAACAACTCTACGAATTGGTAAGGTTTCTTGAAACTTGGAAATATTATTTACTGTCAACAGAATTTGTTATTCATACAGATTATGAGACACTTAAGCATCTGAGAGGTCCAACCAATCTTCAGAAGAGGCATGTGAAGTAGCTTGAGTTTGTAAAGACTTTTTTGTATGTGATCAAGTATAAGAAAGGCAAGGAAAATATTGGCACTATCAAAGGACACGATTTAATCAGTACCATGGAAGCTAAATTCATGGGATTTGAGCATATCAAAAGTTTATATGAAACTGATCCAGTTTTTAAAGTAACCTTCAAGGAGACAAGCAAAGCCGCATATAAAGCATTTTATCAACAAGATGGGTTGTTATTCAAGGCCAAGAGGATTTGTATACCACAAGGATCCATGAGGGAGTTGCTGATCAGAGACGCACATGGAGGGTTTATGAGACACTTTGGCCGAGACAAAACTCTAAGTGTGCTTATAGAGCATTTTTTTTGCCGCAATTGAAAAGAGATATGTAGAGGTACTGTTCCAAGTGCATCACATGTCTAAAAGAAAAATTCATGTCACATTCTAATGGTTTAGATATGCATTTGCCTATTTCTAACCTACCTTGGGTTGATATTTCCATGGATTGTTTTTAGGATTACTAAAGATAAACCAGAGGGACTCCATATTTGTATTAGTAGACAGATTCTTCAAAATGGTTCATTTCATTCCATGTAACAAAGGTAATGATGCAACTCAATCATCTGATATTTTCTTCAAAGAAATTGTGCGTTTACATGGAGTGCCAAGAACCATTGTATCAGATCGTGACAACAAATTCTTAAGTCACTTTGGAAGACTTTTTGGAAGAAGTTGAGAACCACACTGCTTTTCTCAACCACATGTCAGTCTCAAATAGATGGCCAAACCGAGGTAGTAGATCGCACACTCTCTACTTTATTGCGAGCAATGATTGGTAAGAACTTAAAGAATTGGTTATCTTGTTTGCCGTTATGTTAAATTTGCATATAATCATGCTAAGCATTCTGCTACTAAACTATCTTCTTTCAAAGTTGTTTATGGATTAAACCCCACTACTCCATTAGATCTTTCACCACTGCCCCAAGCTGTTTATTCTTGTGTTGAAGGCGAATCCAAAGCAGATTTTGTGAAAAAGCTCCATCAAAAAGTCAAAGACAATCTGGAGAAAAAGACTGAAAAGTAAAACAAATCATAGATCAAACACCAAGGACAAGATCAGATACCAAACACTTGAGAGAGAAATTCAAAAAGTCTATAGAAAGTCTCATCACACTCACAAAGCATGGAAAACTCCAAGAGGATAAGATCAACAAGGAATTGCTACAAAACGCTCAAGAATAACTCAAGACTCTAACAACTCTGTATTTACCAGTTTTTCATGAAATGAAGGGCCCAACATTGTTCACCATTACAAGAGCAGATTAAACCGGTTAAATCATCTAAGGAGAACACATTTATTTATCTAAAATATGCATTTAAATTTGAATAGATAACGAGCTCTTTTCTTGTTTTGCAAGAAAATGATCGTTGGGTTTTTAAGTCTTTTCTTTTTAAGTCCATAATTTCAAGTCTGTTGTTTTACAATTCAAGAACTTTTGTTAGTAATTAATTTTGACCCTAGAAGGTTCCCTACTATTAGGCTATATATAAAATCCCTTCTAAGCATGTAAAACTTAACTTTTGATGAAATAAAAAACCTAATTTTCTTTTATGGGAGAACCCAAAACGTCCACAACTTTCTTGTGTGTGATTTTTTGAAACTTGGGTGCTCTAGAATTATCACAGATCTTTCATCATCTGTGTGGCGTCCTTATCACGTTCTATCCATCACCATCTGCTGGGTTCTTTAAAGAGCGATTTTAGTACAATTGAAGAGTATCCATCTATTTAGTATTTCAGCATCCATCCACTTAAATCTATTAAGAGTGACCTTAGTGCACCAACAACTTCATCATCTATCACCACTTTATAATCTATCACCTTTCGGTCCTATATCATTATATCACTACAAGAAAACACTGTAAAAACCGACGGGTTCTATTTCCATCGGTAAAACCGACGGAATACTCACGGAAAACCGACCATTCAATTTTCGTCGATACCCGTCGGTAATCCGTCGGTTTTAACCAACCGAAATAGAACCGTCGGTTTTAATCGACCGAAAACCGACGGAAAACCGACGAGTCAGGGTAACAGTCACATTCTCGTCGGTTTTCCGTCGGTTACTAGTTTACGTTATATATCCATTATATTTTTTAAAAAAACCCACGGAAAACTGAAGGACACATCATTATATATTTGAAACACTCTCATTTTCTACACCACATTACTCATTCCAAACATTCGTCTCTTTATAAGAAAAAAAAAACTTTTTGTTATGTCGTCTTCAAATTATTTTCGTTCGTGGATGGACAAACTAATTATGGATCCGGAGTCAAACTTATTAAACGATGATTATGCATGAGGTGTCTGGGAATTCATGGAATTAGCATGTCAGCAACCATCAGCCCAAAAAACCCGTAAATTGAAATGTCCATGTTCTGTATGCCACAATTCGCGTAATGTTTGGATTGATTTAGTATGGAATCACATGTATCGCTACGGATTTACTCCTGGTTATAAAGTTTGGTATCTCCATGGGGAAATACCTACTTCTAATAGAAATAGAGAACCTTATATTGAGGAAAGGGTAGAGGAACATAGAACGGAAGTAGATTATGGTGAAGATACTGTTCAGATGGTTAATGATGTGTATAGAGAATATATAGCGCAAGAGGCGGGACCTTCTTTAGAAAGGGCAGAAGAACTAAATTAAGAAGCCCGACAGTTTTTTGATATGTTAGATTTAGCAAAACAATCTCTATACAGTGGATGCAGAGACGGTCACTCGCCTTTAGCTTCTGCTAGTAGATTGATGACCATAAAGATGGATTTTAATTTGGCAGAAGATTGTGTGGATGCGATAGCAGATTTTGTAAAGATATTTTGCCTGAGGATAATCTGTTTCCAGCATCATATTACGAGATTCAAAAATTAGTTGCTGGTCTTGGTTTACCATATCAGACGATTGATGTTTGCATCGACAACTGTATGATATATTGGAGAGAGGATGAAAACCGCAGAATGTGTAAATGGTGTAGGAAACCAAGATTTCAAGAAACTAGTGGGCGAGTTCGGGTACCATATAAGAGGATGTGGTATTTATCGTTAACAGACAGGTTGAAGAGGTTATATCAATCTGAGCGGACGGTAGAGGCAATGAGATGGCATGCAGAGCACAGAAGAGAAGAAGAGATTACACATCATTCGGATGCAGAAGCATGGAAACATTTTCAGAGAGTATATCCTGATTGTGCATATCAGCGAAAGAATGTATACCTTGGATTATATACTGATGGTTTTAATCTGTTTGGAAAGCATGGAAGACAATATTCATTTGTGGCCAGTAATCGTAACACCGTACAACTTGCCGCCATCGTTGTGTATGCGTCGGGAGTTTCTATTTCTTATAGTTCTAGTTCCTGGACCAGAACATCCAAAGAGATCATTTGACGTATTTCTCCAGCCATTGATTTATGAGCTCAACATGTTATGGGAATACGGTGTTGAAGCATATGATGTATCGACCCAACAAAATTTCCAGATGCGTGCGGTACTTATGTGGACTATAAGCGATTTTCCAGCACTTGGTATGTTATCTGGGTGGACAACTGATATGCTCAAAGTTAATACCCTAAAAGTACTAAAGCAGTAGCTGTAGTATATAGGGGTCGAACCACAAAGACTCTAGAAATCACTCAATAGATTATAGAATATGAATTAAGCTAAGCAAAATCAATGTAATTGAAAATAGCAGACGATTAAAAGTAGTTGTAAAATCAATGGAGGAAAAACGCTAAGCCTAGGGAAATTCTCCGGTAAATCAGAATTGCAGGTCAAATAGAATGTCAGGAGGATATTAAGCATTGTTCTTGAACTTGAAACACAAATGTAAAATCAACCAACCGTCGCTGCGAAGATTATCTATGTCTAAACCTAGAATTCCAAATTTCTTTGCAAATCCTATGAATTCAAACAAGCATTAATGATCAGGTTCAATTGTTCACAAAATCCTAAACCAAATTTCTTTGCGAATAGGTCTTTTGCTCATCTAACACTAGTTCAGGCAATCAATCACACTTTCGTGCCAATCAAACAACCTAAGATCAGATTCTAGGTCATGAAGCTAGAATAAGCAGTAATCACAAGTCTAGATGAAGAACTCTATTGAATCTCTCCTATCAATTCAGATCAACCTAACAATTCATCAAACACCTTTGAATAACCCTAAACCTAACAAGGAATCTACTCAGACATGGTGAATGAAGCAAACATCATGAATAAAATAGATTGCATAAAATAAATCAATAGTAAACAAGGGTTTAGAATTGTCTCCCACAAAACCCGGAACCAATCTCTCTCAAAGTATTCAGAATAAAATCTCGTCTCTCTCAAAGTGGCTAAAACCCCTAAATATAATGCTAAAACACGTTCTGGGATTAATTGTAAATAATAGAATCTTCTGGGCCAAGTTGCAGACTCTTCAGACTTGTAAAATCACGTGTTTTCCTTTTCTGCAGTCGGTATCGATCGATACCAGGTGGGTGTCGGTCGATACCAGGACTCTGTGCTCGCCAGACTGGACTGTCTTCACGAAAACTGGCATAACTTTTGATCGCACCGTGTGAATGGCCTCAAACCACTTCCAAATGAAAGCTAATCCATTAATCTATATTGCATCCAAATTTGAGCTCAATCCAACGGTGGGAAGTTATTCAACGAATGCCAAAAAAAAACTCCAGAATGCTCCAATATCTCCAATTATGCTCCAAACGTGCCAAAACCTGAAAAGACTCAAAAATACTACAAAAACACTAGAAGGATTCTAAAAAAAAGACCTATATCATGACTAAAAACGGGTAAAAACCATGATATATCAACAACTCATGGACGCTTATCATGTCCATATTTTCAAGATAACACATATGCATTCCAATTAAGGCATGGGTGAAAGACATGTTGGTTTGATTATCACAAAAGATTTCTACCCTCCGACCATCCTTATTGTCGTACGAGGAATCTGTTTAAGAAGAATACGAGAGTTTTTGATGGTCCACCTCCCGAAGTAAGTGGTTCAGATATTTTGATGCAGTTGAGAGATTTTGGAGCACCAAGGACTCCTGACGTGGGTGATAATGGGAATTATCCTGTTGATAGTGCTGGAACAAATCACAATTGGTATAAGACCAATTGTTGGCACAATCTTGATGTCATGCACATTGAGATAAATTTCATTGACAACATTATGAACACTGTCCTAAACGTCCAAGGGAAGACAAAGGACAATTTAAAGTCTAGATTAGACTTGGCGGATATTTGCTCTCGCCCTGAGCTTGAAGTAATGCGTAATGGAAAATGTCCGATTCCTGTGTATCGATTAAATGCACCTTCTAAAGAAACGTTTTTCGAGTGGATTATCCAGAGAGTTAAGTTCCCTGATGGTTACACATCAAATTTGCGTAATTGCGTAGACGCTGGAGAAGGGAAGTTTATTGGAATGAAGAGTCATAATTGTCACATTGTGATGCAACGTCTCCTTCCATTTGCTTTTGTACATCTTCTTCCAAATAATGTTCACGAAGCTATTGCAGGTACATTTTATAATTTGAAAATAATAATTTATTTCATATACATAAATAAATTCAAATATTTATTGATTTCAAAAATATTTGCAGGAGTTGATGCTTTCTTTCGAAATATTTGTTCGAGATCGTTAACAGTTGACGGTATCCGAAATTTGGAAACAAATATCCCCATGATGTTATGTAATCTCGAGAAGATATTTCCACCATCCTTTTTCAATGTTATGGAGCATCTACCAATTCACCTCCCAGAAGAAGCAGTATCAGGAGGTCCAGTTCAATATCGGTGGATGTATCCTTTTGAGCGGTATATGTATCATTTGAAAAAGAAGGTAAAAATTTAAGCAAAGTTGAAGGATCAATTGTGGCACAGAGCATCAATGAAGAAGCTTCAAATTTTCTGAATATTATTTTCCATCTGAGGTCCGAACGAAGAGTCGTCGAGCTTCTCGACATGATGATGGAGGAGAGCGACCAAGTTATCCTGTGTATGTACCTAATTTTTTCACACAAATTGGCCGCTTAAGTAGAAAAGGGAAGTCTCGAAAACTAACAGAGCAGGACTATACACATTTACATATGTATATTCTCAACAATTGTGAGGACATTCTAGAATACGAAAGGTACGTAATAATTATTTTTATGATTTAAATTTATTAAATAGTAAATTATTTATAATATTTTTTAAACTATTTTGATTTAGGATTTACATGGCGATAATACGCTCATATTACTCAGAGTACAGTGAATAACACCTCGAAGTGCTAAAACAAGGAGATTTTGCGTCTTGGCTCAAATATTACGTAAGTGTTATAAGTTATATTAATTAAATACTATAAATATTTCCATAAAATTAAAAAGACAAATGATGTTAATCTCAAAAAAAATATTTTTTCCACAGGTTTCCGATGAGATTTACAAAGGTCAATCATTTCCAACATGGTTAGTCGAGTTTGTCAACGGCCCTAACTACACTGTGAAGTCTTATCCAAAATATTGCACGAGGGGATACGCATTTTGGATTCAAGAAGAGGAATAAAGGAGGCGAACGATGGATTACGGTATCTCATCTCAAAGCGGAGATGTCGTGTATTATGGTGTCCTTAGAGAGATATTAGAAGTTCGCTATCCCGGCATGGTTAACTTAAGATGCATTGTGTTCCTCTGCGATTGGTACGATCCATTTATTGGTCGTGGTGTTCGTGTTGACAAATTTGGAGTTACATCGGTCCATTCTCTCCGAAGATTGTTGAAGTATAATCCTTTCATCCTTGGTTCACAAGTAGATCAGATATATATAAAGATCTCGTTTATTAGGAATTTTGGTATGTTTTTTGCATTATTTTCTTCATTAATTTTTAAATAACAATTACAATGATATTTAATACAGGTATGCTACATTCCCTATCCACGGGTCACAAACACGGCAGACCCTTGCCTTACCATAACGCATGTACACCCAAGAAGAAGGTTATATGGAGTTCATGATCACGATCATTTGCAACCAAGCAGAAGCGGATTTATGGCCCCTGTTGAGCATTCCCTTGAAGTTACCCTTGCGGTTGATTTCACTCATTACACAGATGATAGATTTGATGACGAATCTGAAGAGAGTAATGGAGAATTTGACGATGATTCAGATTCAATTCCTTCTGATTACTCTTCTGACTCTGATTAGTTTTGTGATTTGGATTTTTACAATGTATTATACATATTATAACGTATTTTTATTTTCTAAATCGTTATAAATAAAATAAATTTTAAGTGTTTTAACATTGATAACATTTTGGTTATTTCAAAACATAAGTTACAAATTTTAGATTCAGCAAAAAATAACAAATGATTAAGTAAAAAACACTATAAATTTCATCGGTTTATCCGTTGTTTTCTGTAGAAAACTGACGGGTGAACTGATGGAACTCATATTTTCAACGGTGGTTCAATAAATTGAATTAACTGATGACAGAATCGTCGGTTTTTACCGTCGGTTAATATAAAGAACCGACGGATATACCGACAGAACCAATCGATTTTCAAACATAGGTCCTACAAGGACCCTACAATTTGAATTTTTTTTTGACAGCCCTCCGGTTTTCCGTCGGTTTTGTAAACTAAACCGACGGGTTAACCGACGGCATCCCGACGAGTATTAGTTTTTTCCAAATTTTTTAAATCTAAACTCCTAAATCATGTGTTTTTTTGTCTCCTACTATGCATTATTAACATTACTTAGCCATTAACATTTTCAAAATGATCAAATTTCAAGTTATCCAAAACTTGTAAAGAAATGAGTTAGTTAGATTAATGTAAGTTAGATATTAGTTTTTGTGATATTGTGTTTTGATTATGAAATTGTATTACATTGTAAATATGGGTGGGTAGAGGTATTCATATCAATAGTACGAGTGTCAAAACTTTGTTATTTATAACCTCTAACCGTAAACCCTAAAGATACCCTAAAATCATAAGTCTGTCGGTTTTTAAAATAAACCGACGGACACCGTCGGTTTTTAAAATAAACCAACGTAACATCCGTCGGTATTCTTCGAAAACAATTCGTTGACCAACCAATTACATCGCATGCACTATTTTTGCAAAAAAATTGGAAAACGCGGTTTCTTAAGCGATTTCGCTGAATAAACATCAAAAATTCTTCTTCTTCCTCATTCACTCACGACGGTTTTCTCTCAATCTCTCTCTCAATCTCTAAGTCTTCCGGCGTATTTGCTCAAATCTTCTTCTTAACTCAATCCATTTGCTCAATCTCTCCATCACTTAAAACAAATGTAAGTTTTCCTTTTAATCTCTCATTTTATACTTGTTTTATATTTCTTATAGCTAGCTCTATTGGATATTTAGATATTTGTTGTAGAGCTATAGGATTTTCGAATTGGTTTGGTTGTTAGAACTTGGTAGAATGTTAGATTGTAGATTTGACATGGTATGAAACTAATAGAAAGGTTGAAATTTTGATTTTATGATTGTTAAGAAAATAATAGTAAACATTGAAATTGTTAGATTATTGTATAAGAATTTTTTTTTTGTAATTACTAAAAAATGTTATTAATTTTTGGGAATGTTTAGAGTATATTTTAAATTGTTACATTATATTGAGGATTTTTCATAATTTGTTTTAATAATTGTTAAAGGATTAAGAAATTATTAGGAATTAAGAAATACTAATATCTAACTAATTAAAATAAATAGGTTTAAGAGATTACCTAATAAATAAATAGGTTTAATAAGATTTCTTAGTTGTACAAACAATTTTATGATTTTTAATGATATTAAAAAGTTGTTCTAATTTGAAATATAAAAATTCCCAAATTTATGGAATTAATTTCTAAAATTCTCAAATTTTGTAATATTTATTGAATTAATTTCTAAAATTCCCATATTTTTTAAAAGCATTAAAGATTTTTAGTCAGCTTTCTTAAGTTTAAAAGATTAATGTGTTTAATTTTTAACTTATGTTTTTCTATTATTTGGATTTACAATTTTTTTATGATTTTTAAGGATTTTAAAAAGTTGTTCTAATTTTGAAATACCAAAATTCCCAAATTTATGGAATTCATTTATAAATTTCCCAAATTTTAAAGGGAATTAAAGATTTTAAGTTCTAAAAATAAATATTTTTACTTTTTTCGTATGTTTAAAATATTAATTTGTTTAATTTTCAACTTATGTTTGTTTCGTAATTTAAGAGAATATGGTAGTTATCGTCAGAGTTAGTCGTAGTCGGGCCGCTCGACTCAACCACGCCTAGTTGGTTCTCCCTCGGCGACTCCTACTACTTCTAATGTCCCAGAGTCCCAGAAGTCTGTTGGACCAATGGAAATGAGCATCGAGGAACTCTTATCGCTATCGGGTCGAACCCATATGCCTCGACTCGATCCCAACCTTAGCGAGGGTTTGACATGGTAAGTATTTTAATAATTTAGAAGTCTATTGCGGTTTTTGTTTTATATAATCCTTAACTAATGTTTTTAATTATTTGTTCTTAGGTTTGGATATACAGCTAACAGCATCACGAAGTTGATCTTGCGCATGATGCAAGGAATTTTGCAGGAGCCATATCCAAAATACTCGGCCATGCCAGATTCTGATAAAAAATTGTAGTTCAGACAATTTGCTGTAAGTTTTTTATTTTTGAGATTTTTGATTTTTTTCAATAATTTAATTATATTAACAATTGTTTTTCTTATTTGTAGCAATATTTTACATGGGCTCCCGAGCACACTTACGAGGTGCGTAAAGAGTTCAATTCTCTCGCGAAGGAACAATATAAGAAGACAATCAACCAGTGGAAGCAACGTTGGGCGAAAGGGAAGACGCAGAAGTACGTGAACCCGAGAGTCTTCGATGGCCTTAAGATTTACTGGGAGCAGGAGGATACGAAAGCACTGTCGAAGAAGAACTCCGAGAACCGGTTGAGCAATATAAGCGGGATAGGAATTGCAACTCACACCTCGGGTGCAAGGAGTTACAAGTCTCGCGAGCAAGAACTTGTAAGTTTTTAAATTTGTTTTCAATGTTTTCTCTAACTAATATTTACTATCCAATGGTGTTTGTGTATTATTTAGTTTGTTCGGGATAGTGTGCATCCTCACCATTTAAAATTGATGGAGTATACACACACCAACCGACAAATTAACGAAATTCAGGATGGTGTGGCGAAGGATGTTTTCGGGAGTTCGTCGAAGAGAATTGAGGAAACGGCGATGTCTCAAGGATCAAATACTAATGATCTCCCTCCGGATGTGATCAACAAAATCTTTTATGAGGTAAATCTTTTAATTACTAATTTTGTTTTAAATTGTATGAAACTCCGAAGACCAAGGGTCATGTCTTCTAGGTTAGGAAATCTAACCCAAAGAGTTAAATCCCTTGGTCGGTCATCGTCGTCTTCTCAATCATACATTGATCCTTTGTTCGTCGTCATCGTCGTCTTCTCATATAGCGGTTTTGGAAGAGAAAAGGACCGAAAACCGGAGAAGAGCCGAAGAGATGGAAGAAGAGCGGAGGGAAACAAAGAGGAAGCTTGAGGAGATGGACCGCTTTATGGCGGAGATGAGACGTGCCTACCCGAGAGACCCGACCAACCCGTAGAATATTAGGTTTTTTTTTTTCCGTTTTCGGTTTAATTTCTTTTGAATTTGAATATTTGAATTTGGTTTCATATGTTTTTGAATATTATTTAATTTCAATTTTGTATTTATTATATTTCTTATTATTTAATAATTTTACTATTCAAATTTTATTAATAATAAAATTAATTTTTTTTTTAAAAATAATATTTAATTAATTTTTTAATACGTCTCTCGGTTTGCCCTCGGTTTGTTCATCGTTTTCCCGTCGGTTAAACCATCGGTTTTGTCCCGTCAGTATACCCGTCGGTTACATTCCCTTAGGTTCCAGTCCGTCGGTAATGCTGTCGGTATACCCGTCGGTTATGATCTGTTGGTTTACCCGTCGGTTATTTGCGACGGATGTTCTCGTCGGTATCGTTCGGTCGGTACAGTTACGTCCTGTTGGTTATTTGCGACGATCATCTGTCACTAAATCCGTTGTAAATAACCGACGGCATACCGACGATTTGACCGACCACCGTTTCCTCTTGGTAAACCCGACGGTTTAAGACCCGTCGGTTTGCTGTTCATTTTAATTGACAGAAAACCGATGACAACAAAAAACTGACGACATAGGACCGACGGACAAGTCTCGTCGGTTATCCGTTGGTTATGGCCTAAGCCGACGACATAGGACCGACGGACGTGTCTCGTCGGTTATCCGTTGGTTATGGCCTAAACCGACTAAACCGACGGCTTACCTACGGTTTTGCCCGTCGGTTATTGATATATCATGGTTTTTACCCACTTTCAACCATGATATAAGTCCTTTTACTGAATCTTTTCTATAGGTTTAGAGTCTTTTAGAGTCTTTTCAAGATATAGGCACATCTGGAGCTAAATTGGAATTATGGAAGCTTTTGAAGCATATTGGAGCTGAAGCAGTTCGTTGAATTGAGCTCAGTATCGATCGACACCTATGCAGTATCGATCGACACCTATGCAGTATCGATCGACACCTATGCAGTATCGATCGACACCTATGCAGTATCGATCGACACCATTGTTTGGGAGAGACTCGATTAAAGATCTCAGCATCGATCGATACCATTCACAGTATCGGTCGATACCAATAGTCAGAACGCGCATTCTCCAGAAGACCCGAAGAAAAACAGAAGTTTTCCTTATTCTTTCCAATGAACTCCAAAGCGTGTTTTTAGCTATATAATTAGGTTTTTTTCAGCCTCCAGGACATATACTGGATTTCTGGTGATAGAGTATTCTTGCAATTGAGTTTTGGGAGAAGAACCTTGAACCCTCTTTGTATTATTACTCTATTTTACTTTATGATATCTATATTATTCATGATGTTTGTTTCATTCACCATGTATGAGTAGATTCCTTGTTAGGTTTAGGGTTGTTTAAAGGTATTTGATGAATTATTAAATCTGATTCACTTGTTAGGGAATATCTATAGAGCTTTTCACCTAGACTTGAGATTAATGCTTATTCTAGCCTCGCGAACTAGAATCTAATGTTAGGTTAATTAATTGACACGAAAGTTTGATTAGTTTCCTGAACTAGTGTTTGGTGAGCAAAAGACCTACTCGCAAAGAAATTTGGTTTAGAATTTTGTGAACAATTGAACTTGACCGTTAATGCTTGTTTAAATTTATAGAATTTGCAAAGAAATTTATAGAAGACATAGATAGTCTTCGTAACGACAGTTAGGTTACTTTACATCTGTGTTTCAAGTTCAAGAGCGGAGCTTATTTCATTCCTGACATTTGATTTGATTGATAATTCTGATTTGCTTGCAAACTTCTCCTAAGCCTAGCGTTTTCCCCACTGATTTACTACTTTGTTTTAATTGTTTTGTTATTCTTGATTACATTCATTTAGCTTAGCTTAATTCATATTCTGAAATTTATTGAGTGAACATCTTGAGTCTTTGTGGTTCGACCCCTAGAATACTACAACAACTGCTTAGATACTTTAGGGTATTATATTTGAGCATATCAAATTTTGGCGCCGTTGCCGGGGACTCTAATTTCACCATTAGATTACGGTTTAGAATTTCGACTAAGTTGTTGAGCATCGATCGACACCCTTCAGGTATCGATCGATACTCGGTTTTAATTTCTGTCACTTATGCGATTTGATTTCTGTGTTTCAGGTGTATGCAACATCGAGAGACCAGAAGAACCAAGAACAAGCAGTTGACCAATCTATCTAACAAAGAGCTAGCTGAATTAGAGCGCACGATCATAAAGCAAAAGAAACAAGCAGAGATGAATAATCCGATTGTGCTCGCTCGTGATAAGGTGGGGTTTTTGAGAGATCAGGAAGGTCACCTGTGTGACGCGCAAGGACAGAGACTTTACGCAGAAGGAAACGTTGTTGCCCCTGCACCGGTAGCTAATGAGATTATCCCACCAGCTGTGCGTGGGAATGTTGGGAATGCTCTGGTTAATCGCGCCAGAACACTGGGAGAATACAACAGACTAGATCAGTTCTATGCAAATCGGTCTGCGATTCGTATTCCAACTTTTCAGAGAAACGACTTTGAGCTGAAGCCTGCGTACTACACTCTTGTAGGCCAGCACCCTTTTCATGGTCTTTCTCATGAGAACCCCATGGATCATATCGAGAGGTTCGAAGATTTGGTCACCAATATCAAATACTCTCTTGGTGGGGATGCAGCTTACTGGTTGAAGTAGTTGCCTCTTGGTTCTCTGACTACTTGGGAGGAGACTAAGAATGCGTTTCTGAACAATTTCTATGATGATGCAAGATCTGAAGAGCTCAGGAACAAGATCTCCCAGCTCTCTCAGGGAGCAACTGAGGTATTCAAGGCTGCCTGGGTACGATTTCGGTCTTATCAGAGGGATTACCCTCACCACGGTTTCTCACAGGTTCAGTTATTGGGTATCTTTTTCAGAGGAATCGATTGGAGGTATCAGATGGCTTTGGACGCTGCAAGCAATGGTATTTTCAACACGAGATATCCCAAGGACGCTTATGTGCTGATTGAGAACTTGGCATCTAGCAATAGTACTAAGAATGCAAATTTTGAGAGGAAGAAGCAGAATGGGAACGTTGATGGATTGCAAATTGCTGAGGTACATGCGAAGCTGGATTCGGTCCACAATTTGTTGATGGGTTTGGTCCAGATGCGAAGCTGGATTCGGTCCAGACGCAAGGCGATGCTTGAAAAGTTGGTTGTTGAACTCCCTTTCGTCAATGCTATCATGACTTCACCAGCTTTCAGAAGGTACATCAAGAGGATGGTTTCGAGCAATGTGAATCTTGAGGAAGGGGTACTGAGTATCACCCACGAGTGCAGTGCAATTCTTCTCAACAACATTCCAGAGAAACTACCAGACCCTGGAAGTTTTGTCTTGGATTGCACAATCTTCACTGAGAGGTTCGAACGTTCCCTTTGCGATCTTGGTTCCAGTGTAAACCTCATGCCGTATTCAGTATCTAAGAGAATGGGGATGACAGACTTCACACCTACTAGGATCTCCCTGATCCTTGCTGATCGCTCGGTCCGATTTCCCGAAGGATTACTCGAGGACGTTCCGATTACGATTGGAGTCTGTTTGGTTCCAACTGATTTCATAGTCCTAGAGTACGACACTGAGCCAAGAGATCCGGTGATCGAATGCAAGAATGGGAGAATATCCCTCAACATTGGTGATCTAATTATGACCTTCAACATGGAAAGGATGATGAAGAAACCAACCATAGATGGCCAGACATTCTTCATCGACACCTTCAGTGAATTATCAGATGAGTACTTCATGAGATTACACCCTGAGAATCCTTTGGAGAGAGCGTTGGTTTACTCAGCTGAGATAGACATAGCTCCCACTGAGGTTGTTGCTGGTTATGCCACGATCCTTGACAAGAATACTGAGGCATCGATCGATACTACAGAGAGCATCGATCGACACCACCTGTTTCTTCCCGAGGAGCTGGTCATCTCTCGTGCCAGATCAGATTCGTTCGGCGATTGGAGTGAGGAGAGAGCTCCTAAACTCGATCTTAAACCACTCCCTGCTAGTTTGAGGTATGTTTTCCTTGGCCCTAACTCTACATACCCAGTGATTGTAAATTCTTCCTTAAACAACGCAGAGGTCGCCTTACTGCTGAGCAAGCTGCGTAAGTATCGCAAAGCTCTCAACTATTCTCTTGATGATATTTCAGGTATATCACCAGATCTGTGCATGCATCGGATTCATCTGGAGGACGAAAGATGAGCTGATTCCGACGAGAACAATCACCGGGCATCGCATGTGTATCGATTACAGGAACCTGAATGCGGCGACAAGGAAAGATCATTTTCCATTACCATTCATTGATCAAATGCTGGAGAGGTTGGCTAGTCACCCATACTACTGCTTCCTGGATGGATACTCAAGCTTTTTCCAGATCCCTATACATCCAGATGATCAAGAGAAGACGACGTTCACTTGTCCCTACGGCACGTTCGCCTACAGGAGGATGCCTTTTGGGTTATGTAACGCTCCAACCACATTTCAAAGATCACTACAAGAAAACAGGCGATTTGCGACGGAAATTTGCGACCGGAAATATTCCGTCTCAAAATCGCGGCGGCATTGCGACGAAATTGCGAGGAAACAAGTTTCCGTCACAAATTCCTCGCAAAATTGCGAGGAACATATCCCTCGCTAATTGCGAGTAACTTGCGACGATATAGCCTCTTATTTACGATGAATTTGCGACGAAAAATTAAAATCGCAAATTTGCGAGGGAATTGCAATGATTTTGCTTGTACATTGCGACAAAATTTGCGACGAATTTGCGACTTTATTGCATGGGTAGTAAAAATGGGTAGAAAAATAGGTGAAACACGTTTTAAATGTTGTACCTAATTATTGCGAGGGCCGGTTTCCTCGCAAATACATCGCAAATTAGACGCAATTCCATAGCAATTCTCTCGCAAAATTTTGCAAAAAAACTATAAATACTGTAACGTGAGATCTCTTATTTCCCAACAAACACAAACTAGCTTAACAAAAAACAAATTTGAGAAAATACTTAAAAAAAAAAAACCAAGATATCGTTTTGTGAGAGCTAAGAAAGAATGGCGTCGCAGAATGAAGTATATGCATTACGAAGTTGGATGTATAATCGAAAAGATCCGGAGACCAGAGAAGTGACGAAAGAGTATCGTGTCGGGTTGCGAGCATTCATCCACCAGGCCACTAACAACCCATATGCGAAGGGTGACGGTAACATATTTTGTCCATGTAAAACTTGCAAGAACACTCAATATTTGGATATTGATATTGTGATGAGGCATCTATATAATAGAGGATTTATGCCGAACTATTATGTCTGGTTTTCACATGGGGAGGGTTATAGTCTTGGTGCCGGAAGTAGTAGTACGGGTGATGGTGTTGATCAACCGAATTATAATGAGAATTATAATTATGACCAAAATATGATTGAAGATTATGAAAGGGATGCAACAGAGAAATAGTTTCATGATATGGTTACTGATGCATTTCATGAATCTATTCCTGCATTTGCTGATGATATAGGGAAGAACCCAATGTTGAAGCACAACATTTTTAATGATATGTTAGATGCTGCAGATCAACCTATCTATGGGGATGTAGAGAGGGGTTATCTAAACTTTCATTGGCATCTAGGATGAAGACAATTAAAAGTGATAATTACCTAACTGAGAATTGCATGGACGCATGGGCTGAGCTATTTAAAGAGTATTTGCCAGAAGATAATATTTATGCAGGGAGTTTACTATGAAATACAGAATTAGTTGCTAGTCTGGGCTACCTTCGGAAATTATTGATGTTTGCATTGACAATTGCATGATTTTCTGGAAAGACGATGATAAGCTACAATAATGTCGATTTTGTGGGAAGCCAAATATCAACTAACTACCGGAAGGAGCCATGTCCCATACAACGTATGTGGTACTTGCCCTCATCACTGATAGATTGAAACGGTTATACCAATCGGAGAAAGGACATCGGCGGATGAGATGGCTGCAGAACATACAACGAATGATGGGGAGATTACGCATCCGTCAGATGCAAAGGCGTGGAAACACTTTCAGACGGTACATTCTGACTCTGCTAACGGAGAGTAGGAATGTCTATCTTGGCTTATGCACTGATGGATTTAGTCCATTTGGTTTGTCTGGGGACAATATCTCTTATGGCCTGTGAATATTGACGCTATACAATCTGCCACCAGAAATATGCATCAAAGGGAAGTCTTGTTTATGAGTATTCTGGTACCGGGTCCTAAGCATCCAAAACGATCCCTTGAATGTATTTTCTGCAACCCTTGATTCATGAGTTGAAACAATTATGGTATCACAGGTGTACGTACATTTGATTATTCACAGGAACAGAATTTTACAATGCGGACAGTGCTATTGTGGACCATTAGTGACTTCCCAGCGTATGGGATGTTATCGGGATGGACCACGCACAGAAGGTTATCTTGTCCATATTGCATGGATCGATACGGATTGCCTTTCAACTGAAGCATGGAAGGAAGTCGTGCTGTTTGATTGAAATCGTCGCTTTCTTCCCTTGCATCATCCCGTATCGGAAGAACAAGAAGTGTTCAAAAAGAACAAGCGTTGTGCGTACTTCCTCCCCCAGTTTATAGGTCTGGATATGATTTGTTTGAGCAGATTGATTATTATGGTGCTCAGGAATCATGTAAGCATGGGGGAAATTGGCACACTACATTACAGCGAACATGCCTAACGAATATGGGAGTTCCTCACAATTGGCACAAAATGAGTATCTTTTGGAACTCCCATATTCGGAAAGATCACCATATTACGGCATCCATCGAGAAATTTTTTTTCGATAACATCATGAATACGATTTTGAATGTGCAAGGAACGGAAAGAGTAAGACAACTTCCAAATCAGGTTGGGACTTAGCCGAAATCTGCCTTCAAGAAGCGAGTTACATATTACAAGAGATTGTAAATTACCGATTCCGATCTTTCGATTGTCTGGGATGCGAAACAGACGTTGTTTTAACTGGATTGCTTCAGAAGTGAAGTTGTCCGGATGGTTTATGTGTCCAAATTCTCAAGATGTATTGAACAAGGCAAAAAACTTGCCTGTATGAAGAGCCATGATTGCATGTTTTCATGCAAACGACTATTACCCTTTGCATTGGCTTGAGCTCTTACCGACAACCGTCACGAAGCAATTGCTGGTACATATTAATTAATTGCATTAATTATTGAAATAGTTTTGTCATTTTATTAATATTTTCAGTGGGTGTGATTATAAATAACTATGACGTGTAGGCATTGGAGCATTTTTCAGGGATCATATGCACCACGAACACTTACAGACGAGGGCATTGTGCAATTACAGAATAATATACCAGTGTTGCTCTGTAATTTGGAAGAAATAATTTTCCACCATCTTTTTTTGATGTGATGGAACATCTTCCAATCCACCTACCACATGAAGCAACTCTTGGAGGGTCTGTGCAATTTTTCGATGGATTGTACCCAGTTCGAGCGATTCATGGGACATCTAAAAGGAAAGGCCAAAAATCTTGCAAAAGTGGAAGGATCGATCGTTTGCAGGAAGTTTGACTGAAAAACCTCCATTTCAACATCATATTATTTTAGCCCAACCGGTTCGAACCAAAAAGCCCGTCTAAGCCGATATGACGATGGAGGGGTTGCCACCAACATATACGTAGAGGTCCCAAATATCTTCACCATATAGGGAGACTTGGTGAAAGATTAAGGAAGTTTTGGTGGGAAGACCACAAATTTACTCGTGCGCGCACAATTATATATTCCGAAATTGTGCGGGAGTGCAACCGTTTGAGAGGTATATCTCTTAATTAATTATTTAAATTTGTTAACTAACAATTATTTAATATTATTCATTTGAAGTACACGAATTTAATTTTGTTTGTACAGTGAATTCGACAGGCAGATGCGAGAAGCTTGTCCTGGTTTAACCAGAAAAAGAGTATGAGAAGTCCAAAGAACTTAATTTTGCTGGATGGTTAAGATATTATGTAGTAGAGTAAGATATTATATCATATTTTGATATATTCTAACAATATTTTAAATAATACTAATTCGTTAATTAAAATTTTATGTATATATATAGGTGATGAATGGATGTGCAAACCAGCCCTTGCCACTATGGTTGCATGAGATTGTTCACAACCAATTGTGAAGAATCAAAACTGCCCCAATTTATTTCCCTCGAGGGATACACGTTTCATACGTATGATTATGGCTCCAATAAGTCAACCGCAAATTATGAAATCCACCTGCCAAGTGATCTAAACTTCTACGGCGTCTTGCAAGAAATTATGGAAATCTTCATATCCTGGAATTATTGGTTGAAATGCCATTTTATTCAAATGTCATTGTACGATCCAACGTCGGCCGAGGCGTCCGCAACAAACACATTAGGGGTAACCGATGTCAATGCAAACAAAAAATCTATCTAACTTCGAAACCACTATTTTCCTGATGCATCACAGAAACAAGTGTGTTACTATTCCTTACCTAGAAAGGCAAATGCGGGAGACGTGGTTATCAGTGATAAAAGTGAATCCGAGAGGTCTTATAGTTCGGGGAAGTTGATGATGTGGCTTTTGCAACACGAAAGATCACCTGAAGTCTTTGTAGCAATCGAATCAACCGAGAAATATCTTACATATTGATCCCAACACAGAGAAGAGGAAGCCATAATAGTTGATGAGACAAAGGAAGATGAAGAATTGACGAGTTCGAGGAGACATGATGATGAAGAAGGCACTGATCAATAAGTGAACACTCCAATTGAATCTAAAAAAGAATCTGATTATTTTTTTTATGTTTTTAAGCAATTTTGAATTTAAAAAAAGTTTTTTTTAATCTAATTTTACCAAATTTGCGACGGAGTTTGCAGGGATCACTTTAGTTCAAACGCACTTCAGTCGCAATTTGCGATGCAATACGCGGAAAATCCTCGCAATTCCTTCGCAAATTTGCGAGGGAGGCGCCTATTCCACGCAACTTCCTCGCAATTTGCTAGGGAATTGCTTGGAATTAATTTTGAAAATTCAGCAATCGATGAATATTCAACACTCATCCAAGAGTTGTTAGCCCGACAGAGATGGTTATCGATGATTAAGTTATGATCCAATATACACTTTGTGGTTGATTGCGATGTTAAAGATTTGGAGATGCCCTCATTTGCCTGCAGTCCATATCCCAAGGTTGATAAGCAACACTTCCCAAGATACAAGAACCTGTGAACTAGATACAAAAGTTATGGTAACAAGAACCGTAACTTAAAAACAAGTTACAAAGTACCAATAGCTCAACTAGTAATGAATTTGCATCCAAACATATCCAAGGTTGATAAGCAACACTTCTCTCAACAAACCTTCCCCAAGATACAAGAACGTAATCTAGATCCAAAAATTATGGTACAAGAAACCGTAACTAAATACAAAGTTACAAAGTCTAATAGCTCAACTAGTAATGAATTTGCATCCAAACATTCCCAAAACAAATTGAAACGTTATTTTTCTAAATTAAAGATAAGGTTTTTTTTAATCAAATTTTACCACAATTTGCGACGGAATTACGAGGGAAACGTCTTGGTCACGCAATTCGTCGCAATATTGCGAGGGACTTGCGAGGGAAAACATAAAATATGACGCAATTCCTCGCAATTTGTCGCTAATTTGCGAGGGAATTGCGGCTCTAGTCCTTTTATGGTTTAAACCGCGATCCAAATATTTTTAAATTTTGAAATATTTCAGTTTGCGATGGAATTGCGATGTCAGATAAGTTTCCTCGCAAATCCATTGCAAATTGGTAATCGAAACCCTAATTTGCGAGGGATTGCGACGGAAATTGCGATGGATCGTAAAATTCAGAATAAAGTCGCGACTTCTTCTTTCTTTTTCTTTTTCTTCTGTTTCTTCTTCGCGCGCCGATCGCTTCTCCTCCTCTCCAGCGACTGAACCGCCGCTCGTCCTCCTCTCCAACCGACTGAACGCAATCTCTCTTCTCTCCTTCTCCAGCCGACCAAATTTTCAAATAAACAAAGGTAACACTTTTAGATTTGTTAGATTTGTTAGATTTTTGATTTTGTTGATTTTTAGGTTTGTTAGATTTGTTAGATTAGTTTTGTTAGATTTAGGTTTGTTAGATTAGTTGTGTTAGTTAGATTAGTTGTGTTAGATTTAGATTAGTTTTTGTAGAAGTTTATAATTAATTTTAGAAATTTTAAAAATTTTAGAATTAGGTTTGTTTTAGAATTAGAAATTTATTAGATTTATAGGTTAAATTATTTATAATTAATTTTTTAGATTAGTTTTGTTGGATTTAGGTTAGGTTTTGTAATTTTGTTAGTTTTTATTTTAGAATTAGGTTTTGTTAGTTTTAGATTTAATTTGTTAGATTTAAATTTGTTTGTTTTTAGAATTAGGTTTTGTTAGAATTTAGAAATTTATTAGATTTTAGGGTAAATTAATTTTATAATATTTTTTTAGATTAGTTTTGTTTGATTTAGGTTAGGTTTTGTAATTTAGTTAGTTTTTTTTTAGAATTAGGTTATGTAGTTTTAGATTTAGATTTGTTAGATTTAGATTTGTTTAGATTAAATTTGTTAGATTTAAATTTGTTTGTTTTAGAATTAGGTTTTGTTAGAATTTAGAAATTTATTAGATTTTAGGTTAAATTAAATTTTATAATTAATTTTTTAAATATAGATTTTAGTTAGTTTTCTTTTAGTTGGTTTTCTTTTTAGAATTTATAAAATTTTTAGTTTTTATTGTTTTGTAATTTTATAATTCATTGTAATTGATTTTAAAATTTATAAGTTTTAACATGATATCGTTGTAATTATTTATACTAATTTTTTAAATTTTGTTTTTCAGATGTCTGGATTTAATAACGAGTACACTCGTTATCTCTCGGGGTGGCACGCCCTCGGAGGAGTGGCACACCTGCTCAAAAACTCCTCGACGAGTTTCACTTCTCAGACGGAACATGACAACAATCCCGGAGTCATTACTATTCACCGCCTCCAACCCGCATTACTCACCACCGGTCCGCACACTATGATAACGACAATGATGATCTTGTCGTTAAGGCGATCCCTTGAGGCCAGATGCAAGGCGATGCTTGAAAAGTTGGTTGTTGAACTCCTTTCGTCGATGCTATCATGACTTCACCAGCTTTCAGAAGGTACATCAAGAGGATGGTTTCAAGCAATGTGAATCTTGAGGAAGGGGTACTGAGAATCACCCACGAGTGCAGTGCAATTCTTCTCAACAAGATTCCAGAGAAAATACCAGACCATGGAAGTTTTGTAATAGATTGCAAAATCTTCACAGAGAAGTTCGAAAGTTCCCATTGCGATATAGGTTCAAGTATAAACCTCATGCCGTATTCAGTAACTAAGAGAATGGGGATGACAGACTTCACACCTACTAGGATCTCCCTGATCCTTGCTGATCGCTCGGTCCGATTTCCAAAAGGATTACTCGAGGACGTTCTGATTACGATTGGAGACTGTTTGGTTCCAACTGATTTTATAGTCCTAGAATACGACGCTGAGCCAAGAGATCCGCTGATTTTAGGCAGACCCTTTCTAGCCACAGCTGGCGCACTGATCGACTGCAAGAATGGGAGAATATCCCTCAACATTGGTGATTTGATTATAACCTTCAACATGGAAAGGATGATGAAGAAACCAACCACAGATGGCCAGACATTCTTCATCGACACCTTCAGTGAATTATCAGATGAGTACTTCATGGGATTACACCCTGAGAATCCTTTGGAGAGAGCTTTGGTTTGCTCAGCTGAGACAGACATAGTTCCCACTGAGGTTGCTGCTGGTTATGCCACGATCCTTGAAAAGAATACTGAGGCATCGATTGATACTACAGAGAGCATCGATCGACACTACCTGTTTCTTCCCGAGGAGCTGGTAATCTCTCGTGCCAGATCAGATTCGTTCGGCGATTGGAGTGGGGAGAGAGCTCCTAAACTCGATCTTAAACCACTCCCTGCTAGTTTGAGGTATGTTTTCCTTGGCCCTAACTCTACATACCCAGTGATTGTAAATTCTTCCTTAAACAACGCAGAGGTCGCCTTACTGCTGAGCAAGCTGCGCAAGTATCACAAAGCTCTCGACTATTCTTTTGATGACATTTCAGGTATATCACCAGATCTGTGCATGCATCGGATTCATCTGGAGGACGAATCGAAAGCATAAATCGAAAATCAGAGGAGGCTTAACCCGAATTTGAAAGAAGTGGTCAAGAAAGAAATCATGAAACGTCTAGAAGCAGGAGTCATCTATGCCATCTCTAATAGCAGTTGGGTCTGTCTAGTTCATGTTGTTCCTAAGAAAGGAGGATTCACGGTGGTAAAGAATGAGAAAGATGAGCTGATTCTGACGAGAATAATCACTGGGCATCGCATGTGTATCGATTACAGGAAGCTGAATGCGGCGACAAGGAAAGATCATTTCCCATTACCATTCATTGATCAAATGCTGGAGAGGTTGGCTAGTCACCCATACTACTGCTTCCTGGATGGATACTCAGGCTTTTTCCAGATCCTTATACATCCAGATGATCAAGAGAAGACGACGTTCACTTGTCCCTACGGCACGTTCGCCTACAGGAGGATGCCTTTTGGGTTGTGTAACGCTCTAGCCACCTACATCTGTGAAAGACATTCGAAGTTTCCTTGGTCACGTCGGGTTCTATCGCAGATTCATTCAGGATTTCTCCAAGTTAGCTCGTCCACTTACTGCTCTTCTATGTAAGGATGTCACCTTCGATTTTACACCAGAATGTCTCGTCGCGTTCGAAATGATAAAGCGTTGGTTACTGCTCCTATTGTTCAGCCACCAGATTGGAACTTCCCTTTTGAGATCATGTGTGATGCAAGCGATTTCGCAGTTGGATCAGTTCTGGGACAGAGGAAAGACAAGAAGCTTCATGTCATATACTACGCCAGCAGAATACTGGATGACGCTCAAAAGAACTACAGTACCGCAGAGAAGGAGTTACTTGCTGTTGTGTTCTCTTTTGAGAAATTTTGTTCTTATCTGATAGGGAGTAAGGTGATCGTCCATACAGACCATGCTGCTCTTAAGTACCTGTTGCAGAATAAGGATCTGAAACCTCGTCTGTACCGATGGGTTCTACTGCTCCAAGGGTTCGACATCGAGATCAAAGATAAGAAAGGAGTGGAAAATGGAGTTGTCGACCATCTGTCACGTATGAAGATCAGTGATGAAGTTCCTATTGACGACTGCTTGCCTGAGGAGAACATCTACTTCATTGAGACTGGATGTCGAGACATCTCTTATTCGACTTTGCCACTACAAAAGGCGAGCATCGATCGACACTCCAAAGGTATCGATCGATACCCTCATGAATTGCTGCAGTCGGTTCAAGATGCAAGCATCGATCGACACTCTTTCGGTATCAATCGATACCAACTATTTTCCACTACTGATTCGTCTGCAGATCAGTCTAACACTGAGGAATCTTTGGCTGTCACTACTCCTGCTGAACCTTGGTATGCCGACATAGCCAATTACCTTGCTGCTGACTACGAACCAAAGCATCTCAAGAAGTATGCCAAGAAGAAGTTTATGAGAGATGTCAGACGTTACTTTTGGGATGAACCATATCTGTGCAAGCACTGTTCTGATGGAATTTATAGAAGGTGTATAGCTGAAACTGAGGTGCCAGAAATTCTGTATCATTGCCATGGATCCGAGTATGCTGGGCATTTCGACACATTCAAAACTGTTTCTAAGGTCCTGCAAGCTAGTTTCTGGTGGCCTACGCTATTCAAAGATGCTCACGCTTTCATCTCACATTGTGATGTGTGTCAGAGAAGAGGAAAGATCAGCAAGCGACATGAGATGCCACAGAACTTCATCCTCGAAGTTGAGGTTTTCGATTGCTGGGGAATTGACTTCATGGGACCGTTCCCTCCATCGCGACAGAACAAATACATATTGGTTGCCGTTGATTACGTCTCCAAATGGGTGGAAGCAATTGCTAGTCCTACCAATGACTCCTCCGTCGTTTTGAAATTGTTCAAGACCATTATCTTCCCTCAATTTGGAGTACCCCGAGTTGTTATAAGTGATGGTGGCACTCACTTTATCAACAAGGTCTTCGAAAAGCTGCTGAGGAAGTACGGCGTCCATCACCGCGTCGCATCACCTTATCATCCTCAGACTAGCGCACAAGTCGAAGTCTCCAACAGACAGATCAAGGAGATTTTGGAGAAGACAGTTGGCACATCACGAAAAGATTGGGCACTGAAACTCGACGACGCTCTTTGGGCCTACAAAACCGCGTTCAAGACACCACTTGGCACCACGCCATTCCATTTGCTGTATGGGAAAGCATGTCATCTTCCGGTTGAGATCGAGCACAAGGCAACTTGGGCTACCAAACTGATGAATTTCGACATCAAGTCTGCTGCTCAAAGGCAATTGATTCAACTGATTGAATGGATGAGATCAGACACTTCGCTTATGAGAACTCCAAACTGTACAAGGAAAGGACCAAAGCCTATCAGGACAAGAAGATCCTTTCTCGCCACTTTGAACCGAATGACCATGGACTTATGTACAACTCTCGTTTACAATTGTTTCCTGGGAAATTGCGTTCTCGTTGGTCAGGTCTTTTCACAATCAAGGCAGTCCGACCACATGGCGCGGTCGTCTTGGTGAATGCTCAGGGAAAAGAGTTCACTGTCAATGGACAGCGGGTGAAACACTATTGGGCGCAAGCCACCATCCCAGATGGCCACATAGTGCCTCTGGCTGAGCCACTAGCTGCCTGACTGATCTCCATGTCAAGCTAACGACATTAAACAAGCGCTTGGTGGGAGGCAACCCACTGGTGAGTCTGTACATAAGTTTTTGTTTTGATTTTTTTTTTCGTTTTGTTTTTGTCTTGTGTCTTCACGTGAACCAGGTCCAGACGACAAGTATCGATCGACACTTAGGGAGTATCGATCGATACCGTAACCGAAGAAGGACTGTGCTGTTACGATGCGAGCATCGATCGATACTACTTACTGTATCGATCGATACCCAGTACCCAGGTAAGTTTTCTATAAAACCCTTAGGTTTTCTTCTTCAGTCCCTCAATTCTCCCATCGACCGACGCCGCCGTCTCTCCCTAACTCTCTCACCATTTCTTCATTTCTTCATCATTTTACTCAATTTTAAACTCCATTCCACTCGGATTTTTGTCTCCATTGTCATTTCATTGCTCATTCCTTCGATCTGCAAGGTAATACACTCGAATTCCTTCCTCTTAGATTCGTTGACATGTTCGGTTTCGGTTTCCTCTGTTGTGGAGTTCTTGTTCTGTTTCCTATCGTCTTTCGCTCTAGGGGAATGGAAATGCTATGATAGGAATATAATGGATATGATAGGGATGGAGTAATATGAGAAATTCATTTTTTGGTTGATAGAGTTGGATTGCGATGTCTCTATGAGAATCTTTTGTGAATATGTCTCGAGTATCGATCGATACCCTATCGGTATCGGTCGATACATGTGCCTATTATTCACAGATGGCTGTCCGCAAGAAGGCACGTCAGGACGACGCCTCAGGTTCCAACCCACCACGCCGCGAGTTTAGTCTCCAGGATGAGGTGGAAGCATTCTGTGGATCGCTTTGGCATGCCGGAGTCATCACAGCTGTTCTGACCAGATATCGCTACAGGGTCCTGAAAGGTGGCTTCACAGACAACACGGGTCCTCAGAGTTTCCTTGAAGTCCATATTAGTGACATGAGAGCTGCGCTGCGACGTTCGCCATCTCCCTCTGCCCCTGTTACTGCTGCTAGGCCTCTCTGGCCTAAGTTGGAAGGGAAGCGGATTATCCCGAGACGTGATTGGGCAGGTTTGCCTAAGGAGGAGACCGAGAGCGAGGCCTGCATCTATAGGCCCATAGCTGAAGAGTGGGACGACTACGATACTCTGTTCTACAACGAGTGGCTGCGCGTTGTTATCGTCCCTACACGCTTCATCGATCCGCACACTATGCGCCGTCTGGGTACGACGTGGAGCTTTCAGACATGCTCGATAAGATTGGGTTGGGGACACTGTACTCACGGTAGTACGACCTCTATCCCGACCTCGTTCGCCAGTTCCTCGCGACAGCTCGAGTCTACTACAGAGATGAGGTCCACCGCAAAGCTTTGGAAGGCACTCTGACCTTCCTTATTCGAGGGATCCATTACAGGCTGCCAATCCCTGACCTCTGCGACATCTACGGTTTCGATCGCGATCTTCAGCAGGTAGCTCTGTCTCCTCAGTTTCATGATGTGCAGGTCTTCTGGAGACACATTGGTCTTGGAGCCTACCACTCTAAGACTACAACACAGATAGACGTCCGCCATCCGACTCTTCGTTGCATCGTCTGCATTATGAGCACCACTCTCCTCTGCAAGATGGAGCCGAACAAGTTGAGGATTTCAGAGATGCTCTTACTGTACAAGGCTATCGGCGACCTCAGTGTCGATCGATGCTGAGCTTGTTCCCAAACGGCTTCAACTCCAGATTGCTTCAAAAGCTTCCAAGTCCTCCAATTAGCTCCATATGCGCCTATAGCTTGAAAAGAACCTGAAAGACTCTAAAACTAAAGAAAAGACTCAACAAAAATGACTTATATCATGGTTAAAAGTGGGTAAAAACCATGATATATTAACTCCCCCAGACTTAGTCTTTGCTTGCCCTCAAGCAAACAGAAAACCAAACAGATAAAGAGGTTTGAAAATATGGAGACTCACCTTTTTCTTGAGACGTAGTAATAACCCTCTTTCCAAGCTCCCAGTTGTCACCTAAACAGTTTCAGATCGGACCACCATGTACTTCTCCTTAGACCATTGTAATTTCCCATTATCCATTCATTATCTCACAGCATCAATCGAATGAAATCCTTCATTGCCGTTTCATCACTGATGTTGATATTCAGGAGCCTTCTAAATTCTTCCTCATGCGATATCATGACTAAGGAACCACCCAGATTTTATACTTTGGTATTGATTTCCTCTCCCCCAGACTTATCTCTTTTTATGCTTCGCATACACAAATCAAGGTTTGAGACGCGAGTATTGATGGTGATGGCCACCTAATCCCCGGTTCTCCCCTTTCAAAGTGTCAAAAGTCTTAGGCGAATAATGGGGTCTCAGGAAATGTTCCTACCTCTCGCTTCAGACTTTTGTGTGATCATTCCTTATCCAAGTAGTACAATGGGATTACAGGAAGTATTCCTAGCCCTCTACTCGGCGGAAATCATCTCATCTTTTATGCATTTTATGTATCATTATGTGTTAGGGGAGAGGTCTACCATATTTATCAAACGCATGGGTTCCTATGCCAGATATGAATAATGAATCAAGTTCAATGAATACCAACCTCAGGAGTGAAGTGCAAAATTCGCTCAGGATTTAGAAGAAATTTGCTGGAGACATGGGTGTTTCCTGGTCGACTGGTTAGCCTTTGGGTTTTTCATTAGTCGATCTTAGAGCTGGTTATGTGACAATGGTTACTCAAAAACAAAGTCAGGACACTGAAATCAAGCAAAGGTTCATAATCTCCAACAAATTTGACTCAATAAAACAAAAAAATTTGACTCAAAAAGACTCAAAATCGACGGACTCTAAGAAAAACAAACAAAATGTCAGTAATCACCTCCCCCAGACTTAAACAACAATGTCCCCAGTGTTATCTAGCCTAGAGGAAGCAAAAGAAAGCACAGGAACAAAATGGCTTAAAAAAGGTTCAAAGGTACCGTGTGAAATGGTGGTATCGATCGATACAAAAAACCGGTATCGATCGATACTGATGGAGTATCGACCGATGCTAGTCAAGTATCGATCGATACTGAGGTCCTTTGTTGCGATTCTGAAACTCGAAACCGTGTCCTACTGAAGTCAAAAGTTAGGTGAAGTAACTGTTAGATCAGAGAGCACAGTTAGAAGCAACATAATCAATAGATAGCCATAAGTTCAAATAAGTACTGACAATGAGATTAGACAAGTTCAGAAAAGAAAGCAAAACAAAAGAAAAGAAGAGAAAGGGAAATGTGAAACCCAGGAACAGAAACTAGTCTGAATCCTCATCATCATCGGACTCTGAAACAGCGTAGCGCGAAGGACCGGGAGTGGAGTGATCGGCGTCAGTGGACGACATGCAGCGGCAGCGAGAAACAGCGGACCAGATGCTATGAAGACTCTCCACGACGTAACTCTGAAAAGTAGATGTCTCAATAAGAAAATAAGGTGGTGGAGGAAATGAAGAAGAAAGAGCAGACGTCTGGAAGCGCTGTGAACGGCGAGGCTGACTCCCAGCAGAGTCAGCGGCTGGTGTCTCGTCTGCAGTGATAGGAGCGGATGGAAGCTGGCGTGGTGCGCAGACACGAGCGGATGGCGCAACCGAAAGCAGACTCGGGTCTGGATCGAAGTGCAGCCGAGAAGGGTGAGTGCCAATGGAGGTGATAGCGCGGTTGGGGAGCTGCACAAAGAGCTCTCCATCTGTCGTGGGCAGGCACCAGTGACGAGTGGCCTTCAACCAACGCATATGCTGCATGTGCTGCTCATCCATGAGCGAGCGAGTAGTGACAATCGAGCATACTGATGTGGAAATGCCAAAGTGCTCGAAGATAGGTGTGAGGAGGCTGCCGAGGGACTCAGTCTTCCGTGCTGTGGCGTAGTTGCGACCAGAGAAGGGCTTGGTCTTCAAAGAAACCAAATGATGAACAAAGATAGAGCCAATGTTGACAAAGAGATTCAACTCGGGCCACTCAAACCTATCCTCAGGGATTATGTCACCAACTGCCTTGTACAGCAACATCAGCTCTGAGATCCTCAACTTGCTCAGCTCCATCTTGCAGAGGAGAGAGGTGCTCAAAATGCGGGCAATGCAACGCAGAGTCGGGTGGCGGATATCAATCTGGGTAGAGGTCTTGGAGCTGTAGGCGTCAAAACCAATGTGTCGCCAAAAGTTCTACAGATCCTGAAACTGGGAAATACAACGAGTGGCTGCGCGTTGTTATCGTCCCTACACGCTTCATCGATCCGCACACTATGCGCCGTCTGGGTACGACGTGGAGCTTTCAGACATGCTCGATAAGATTGGGTTGGGGACACTGTACTCACGGTAGTACGACCTCTATCCCGACCTCGTTCGCCAGTTCCTCGCGACAGCTCGAGTCTACTACAGAGATGAGGTCCACCGCAAAGCTTTGGAAGGCACTCTGACCTTCCTTATTCGAGGGATCCATTACAGGCTGCCAATCCCTGACCTCTGCGACATCTACGGTTTCGATCGCGATCTTCAGCAGGTAGCTCTGTCTCCTCAGTTTCATGATGTGCAGGTCTTCTGGAGACACATTGGTCTTGGAGCCTACCACTCTAAGACTACAACACAGATAGACGTCCGCCATCCGACTCTTCGTTGCATCGTCTGCATTATGAGCACCACTCTCCTCTGCAAGATGGAGCCGAACAAGTTGAGGATTTCAGAGATGCTCTTACTGTACAAGGCTATCGGCGACCTCAGTGTCGATCGATGCTGAGCTTGTTCCCAAACGGCTTCAACTCCAGATTGCTTCAAAAGCTTCCAAGTCCTCCAATTAGCTCCATATGCGCCTATAGCTTGAAAAGAACCTGAAAGACTCTAAAACTAAAGAAAAGACTCAACAAAAATGACTTATATCATGGTTAAAAGTGGGTAAAAACCATGATATATTAACTCCCCCAGACTTAGTCTTTGCTTGCCCTCAAGCAAACAGAAAACCAAACAGATAAAGAGGTTTGAAAATATGGAGACTCACCTTTTTCTTGAGACGTAGTAATAACCCTCTTTCCAAGCTCCCAGTTGTCACCTAAACAGTTTCAGATCGGACCACCATGTACTTCTCCTTAGACCATTGTAATTTCCCATTATCCATTCATTATCTCACAGCATCAATCGAATGAAATCCTTCATTGCCGTTTCATCACTGATGTTGATATTCAGGAGCCTTCTAAATTCTTCCTCATGCGATATCATGACTAAGGAACCACCCAGATTTTATACTTTGGTATTGATTTCCTCTCCCCCAGACTTATCTCTTTTTATGCTTCGCATACACAAATCAAGGTTTGAGACGCGAGTATTGATGGTGATGGCCACCTAATCCCCGGTTCTCCCCTTTCAAAGTGTCAAAAGTCTTAGGCGAATAATGGGGTCTCAGGAAATGTTCCTACCTCTCGCTTCAGACTTTTGTGTGATCATTCCTTATCCAAGTAGTACAATGGGATTACAGGAAGTATTCCTAGCCCTCTACTCGGCGGAAATCATCTCATCTTTTATGCATTTTATGTATCATTATGTGTTAGGGGAGAGGTCTACCATATTTATCAAACGCATGGGTTCCTATGCCAGATATGAATAATGAATCAAGTTCAATGAATACCAACCTCAGGAGTGAAGTGCAAAATTCGCTCAGGATTTAGAAGAAATTTGCTGGAGACATGGGTGTTTCCTGGTCGACTGGTTAGCCTTTGGGTTTTTCATTAGTCGATCTTAGAGCTGGTTATGTGACAATGGTTACTCAAAAACAAAGTCAGGACACTGAAATCAAGCAAAGGTTCATAATCTCCAACAAATTTGACTCAATAAAACAAAAAAATTTGACTCAAAAAGACTCAAAATCGACGGACTCTAAGAAAAACAAACAAAATGTCAGTAATCACCTCCCCCAGACTTAAACAACAATGTCCCCAGTGTTATCTAGCCTAGAGGAAGCAAAAGAAAGCACAGGAACAAAATGGCTTAAAAAAGGTTCAAAGGTACCGTGTGAAATGGTGGTATCGATCGATACAAAAAACCGGTATCGATCGATACTGATGGAGTATCGACCGATGCTAGTCAAGTATCGATCGATACTGAGGTCCTTTGTTGCGATTCTGAAACTCGAAACCGTGTCCTACTGAAGTCAAAAGTTAGGTGAAGTAACTGTTAGATCAGAGAGCACAGTTAGAAGCAACATAATCAATAGATAGCCATAAGTTCAAATAAGTACTGACAATGAGATTAGACAAGTTCAGAAAAGAAAGCAAAACAAAAGAAAAGAAGAGAAAGGGAAATGTGAAACCCAGGAACAGAAACTAGTCTGAATCCTCATCATCATCGGACTCTGAAACAGCGTAGCGCGAAGGACCGGGAGTGGAGTGATCGGCGTCAGTGGACGACATGCAGCGGCAGC